>JAABOM020000012.1:52137-63526 GCA_011800125.2 Solanum clarkiae
CACAAAAATAACTTCGCGATGCCTTCAACAATCACATTCAACCACAATCCCTGAAACTCGACATGAGGGAGAAGATAGAGTATTACCTTTTGGGGGGCAGCGAACCGAGACGACGAGCGTGAATAGAAATTCTCACACTACTACGAATCGAATTTCGGACACTGACCTGAATCTGAAAATGTTCTGGTTTATAAACCGATGAACTTTTGACTAGCGCATTACAGATTAAGAACAGCTGGAAATTGACGAAACATTTTTGATTTTTTTTTTCAAAATGATACTCTTTGGCAATAGGTTGAAGTGGCTGTGAAATCGATTGGATTCTTCGAGGGTTTTTCGAAGATGACTGCCGCTGTCTATGGCTATCGATGACTAGGTTTTTTTCAAGGTTTTGTCTCTGGCTATCGACGGCTGTCCCTGAAATTGAAGAAGAGGAGCTTCAAATAGCTCCCTCCCCATTAATACAATAGATCAATTTTGAAGGAAAATAGGGGAACGAGGTCTGGGAAAGGGAGAGAGTTTTTGGGGAAATGGAGAAGGGGCGGCTAGGGCTTTTGGAAAGGGGAAAGAATGGGGAAAAGTGAAGAAGAAGAAGAAGCAGCGGGTGAAGAAGGGGATTTTTGGGAAATTGGGGCGCGGCGCATGCGTTGGGTCATTGGGGTGGGTGCGGCGTCAGGTGAACGTTGTTGGTTGTCGGTTGGTCGGGTTGCGTTGGGTCTGCAGCGAAGGGGAAAGGGTGAAATGGTGAAGGAGGAGGCGCTGCGGCGCCGTTTGACGGAAGAGGGCTGCGGCGCCGCTGGTTCGACGAAGAAGAAAAGGGGAATATGGGTTCTGGGAAAATCGTGAAATGAAGAAGAAAGGGGGAAAATGGAAATTAGGGGCGCGTGGAGTACACGCGCCCGCATTAAATAATTATTTTTTTTGAAATAATAGTTTAAAAATTGTTAAAAATAAAAATAAAGCCCGTGAGTAATTTGACACCGTGAAAGGTAAAAATTGGGTGTCAACACAACCTTATCTATGAGTCTATATGAATATCTATATTTTACTCATTTTGATCTATTTGTATTCTGGAAAAGTTTATGAGGCATATAATTTCATTAAAAAGATATTTGGTTAGGCTATTTTTAGATTTCAAAACTCATTTCTAATAAAACCCTTCTAAAACCCATTCAAACAACAAATAAGAAATCAATGGCCTCTTCGCTCTCTTTCACTTCTCATCTCGTCAAATTTCCCATTTCTGATGCTAGATCAACCAACAGAAATCCCACTTTCCAATCACTGAAACTCCCCCTTCCTTTGATTCACTGCGGTATTCGTGAACTACGAGAAAGAATCAATACAATTAAGAATACCCAGAAAGTTACAGAAGCAATGAAGCTAGTTGCAGCCGCCAAGATCCGCAGAGCCCAAGAAGCAGTGATCAGTACCCGACCATTTGCTGAAACCCTTGTTGATATGTTGTACAACATCGCCCAACAGCTTCAATTGGAAGATGTAGATATACCCTTAACAGATATCAGACCTGTAAAGAAAGTTGCCCTTGTTGTTATTGCAGGTGAAAGGGGTCTTTGTGGGGGTTTCAATAGTGGAGTATTCAAGAAAGCAGAGGCCCGTATGGAGGAATTGACAAATCTTGGAATTGGGTACACTTTGATTAGCGTTGGCAAAAAGGGTAATGCGTATTTTCGTCGTCGGGGGAAGGGTGAATTTGTCGATAGATTTGTTGAAGGAGAGAGTTTTCCTACAACAAAAGAGGCTCAGGTTATAGCTGATGATGTTTTTTCTTTGTTTGTCAGTGAAGAAGTTGATAAAGTAGAGCTTTTGTATACTAAGTTTGTTTCTTTGATTAAATCTGATCCTGTAATACATACTTTACTCCCATTAACGTCGAAAGGAGAGGTTTTCGATGTGAATGGGAGAAGTGTTGATGTAGATGAAGATGAGTTCTTTAGGTTGACTACTAAGGGAGGAAAATTGACTGTAGTGAGGGATCATTTGAGGGTTAAAAAGGGGACATACTTGCCTAATATAGAATTTGAGCAAGATCCTGCTCAGATTCTTGATGCATTGATGCCTCTTTATTTGAATAGCCAGATTTTGAGGGCACTTCAGGAGTCATTTGCAAGTGAGCTAGCAGCTAGGATGAATGCAATGAGTAGTGCCACGGATAATGCGGTTGAGTTGAGGAGGAACCTTTCCGTTGCTTATAATCGGGAAAGGCAGGCGAAGATCACAGGTGAGATATTGGAAATTGTTGCTGGAGCAGATGCACTTACGTAGCTGCGTTGTATTCTGGTATCAAGATTCTCATTGTTTTGTGATCTGGATTTTTACTTCAATGTGTTCCATTCACTCATTTTGCAAACAGAAGCTTGTTGTGGACAGGCTTCTCTTGAATCAGAGAAGTTTAAGTTCAGGATTTTCTTGAAGATCAAGATTTGTTGAGGAGATAGTTTCCTAACTAGTACCAAAGTTTAGTACATGATCTGGTGGATTCAGATATTCAGGATTAAGAAAATTCAGCTTGTGTTGTTATAAGTGGAACTATATTTTATTTCTTTGAGTCTCCTTTTACGAGGGTTCCCCGAGAACACTCTCTCTATAGGCCTGCGTACATTTTAATCTCCCCAGATCCCACTTGTGGGATTCCACTGGGTATGTTGTTGTTGAGTCTCCTTTTGATTAAATCCTTTCCGGTCTGTCTTTAAAGAAGATCAAATGCAGGATTGACAACTTAATTTAGTCAGGTGCTTACATACATATATTTGTTAGTGAAAGGGAAATTATCATGAAGAAATATCTTTCATGGAAAAAATATAATGAAAATATTTCATTTATCAAAATTGGGTCAGCTTTTGTTGGATTAGTAACGCTAAAACATTGTTTGGATGGTTGTTAGTCATTGTATTGTATTATACTTTTAATTTAAATGCAATAGTTGTTTTGATTGATACTTAAATTTTATCGTATTGTATCACTTAAATTAGGTAACAATGAAAAAATTTATTTTCTATAACAACCAATTTGATGTGATCACATTGTTATCTTAATATTTTTTTTCTTATTTTATCTTTACTTACCATGTAATAATTATATTTTATTTTTTATCCTACCTTTCACGGTAGCTTACAACGTAACCTAGTTTTTTCGGAGGTTTATTATCAATTATATGAGAACATTTACTAAAACAACCCGTACAACAAAATTTATGTTGCAGTAGCTAGCCACAAACCACAATATGCAAAAATTGTAAATCATGTTGGGGGAAATAGGTGAACATCTATTTCTTTACAATTTGATTTTAAATAAGATCTCTAGAAAAAAAATTTAAAAAAAATTAAATTCCTTTGCTAGGATATAGACATGGAAAAAGAATTAATATCCTTTTCCAGCCTAAAACAACTGACATCTACACAATTCCTTTGCCAGGATATAGACAATGTTTGGAACATTTGCTAACCTAACAGATCTCTTTCGCACTAAAAAAAAGGAAGCCAATCATATTGCTATCATATCCCTTATAAAATAATACAAAAGGTCTTAGTCATGTCATAATTTGCATTAAAAGACTTTATATTAGTCCCCATCTCATTTTATATGGTATCCTTTGACTTGATATGATATTTAAGAAGAAAAGAAAGATCTTGGAAACTTATTATTTTATTGCTCATATATTGTATATTTAGGACCATCTTTATAAATTTGAGGGTCTAAAATCAAACTTTATAGAAAAGTCTTATTTTTTAAGTTGATATATATATTTATATAATACACTCATTGTAATCCTATAAATACGATTAAGAAAAGTAGAATATGTAGACATTATGAAATAAAAAATGCAAATAATGCAAATTTTCAATGAAAAATATATAAATATAAAATTTTCAATAAGTCCTTTAGGAGATGTGTGATCTCTTTAATAAATAATAATCACCTCTTAAATTAAATTTTGAGATGATTATTACGGACTTATGGTGGTGAAGTATCATTCAACTCTTAATAAGGGATTTCAAACAAAATTGTCTAAGAAATTTATCGTTGTTAATATGGATATTGGACACCTAATAAAAGAATCAAAAAAATTAATGGGATACAAAAATCTAAAATCATTTATGACGTTGAATGTACCCACTAAATTAAGATATAGTAAGAAGTTTTTTTTTCCGTAGTGTTAATTTATGAATTTTCATTCCCACAAATATAAATATTACTCGCTCTGTCTCATTTTATATGACATCATTTTCTTTTGATTCATAAAAAGAAGAATATTAAATTATTTTAATTGGAAATAATTTGACTTTAAAATTTCTTTTTTACCCTTAATGAAATGAATCTTAATCACATAAATATTTAAGAATGATTTTAGATCACAAATTTTTCGATATTACAAAATAAAAATTAAAATGAAACGTTATGTAAAAAAATCTATTTTTATTCTAATTCAATTGAAAAAGTAAGTATTGCTTAATCCATATTTTTAAAAAGAAAAAACCACTTTTAAGGATGAATTAAAATCTTCACTACACACCCTTTACCTCCAATTTTAGGTTGGAAAAAAAGGTGAAAGTTCTTATCTAGAAGTAAAATAATTTTAAGAAAATGAAGTTGGTACATGGTGGGTATATTATATGTGGAGTGTCTTGCATTCCCTTCCATAAAATTCCACAAACTGCCAATACCTTCTTTCTTCTTTGTCAGCCTAACTGCACTCTAGTGCTCTTTCTCAGTTGACATAACAGAAGAAAGAGGCATAAACAGACACTTCAATAATTCCATTATCAGAGACTTCCTTTGTTTCTGCTGACATCTTATTTTGTTTGAGAAAGAAAATTCTTGAAATAGTGTACTGTTTGGCGGGGTTGACTTGTGAGTCTAAGTGGATGTAGCTAATTGAATTAATACAATGAGTTGGAAAAGCAAAAGAGGTGCTGCTTCTCCAAATTTGACCATTTTACTCTGTATTGGCTGCTTCTGTGCTGGAATGCTCTTCACCCACAGGTTCTTTCTTTTCATATTTATTAATGTCATCTCTGTATTTCAGAAAATTTCTATTTTGGATTTGTTGGGAAAGTCTGATCCTTCCCTGTTTGTGAAGTTAAGATAGACATTTTAGTAATTAAAATAGTGATTGGAGTACAAGAGTTAATAATTCTCCAAAAGAGATTCTTCCACTGTACAAAGATTACAAGAATATATTTACAAAAGACATCCTATACATTTTTCTTTCATTGAATTATTTGTATTCCCATTTTGTGTGGTTAATAACGGATCTGTAGAATTTGTCCATAAACTTTGCAGTTCCCTTCTTCCACATGAACCGGAAAAGGGGATTCATTGATCAAGAAAGTCCAAAAAGAATGTGCTTTTTAAGGCTTAATACATAAACAAATACTGAAATTTCGCGTTAGCGGACTAGTAAGTTTGGAGTGCACGTCTAGACAACTCAACTTGGTCTCAGTTGGTAACTAATAACACTCCAACTCATCCCCTTATGTCTTGTGGACTCTCAATGCTAACATGGAAGATAAATCCTTTTGTAAGTTGGTTGGGTTCAATGAATACAGCGGAGACTAGTTAAAGAATCTAGACGTGCATACTCAAAGTGCGAGTGTTTACTTTGCCGAGACCAAGTTTGGGTGTTTTGTTTTTATGTATCATACGTTTTTTAATACATTCATGGTCAACTACTGCACAGCTCAATGGAGCCGATTGTGTGGTTATTGAGACTGATTAGAATCTGAAATTGCTGATATCTGTTTTCCTCACAATTTACATTTGCTCGCAAAACTTCTGTTTTCATTGTTGGTCTTGTTGCTAGTGCCTTAGAGTTAAGCTTGTTTCTTAATAGAAATTTCTCTTTGATGGTTTGATCAGTTGGACTTGAATTCTTTTCAAGTTTAAGAAACTGATAGCAGCGTTTAAATTCATCATAGCTGTCACTGTTGTTACCGTAGATTTTTTGTTTATCTAAAATGATTTGA
Organism: Solanum clarkiae; assembly: GCA_011800125.2. Lineage (NCBI taxonomy): Eukaryota > Viridiplantae > Streptophyta > Magnoliopsida > Solanales > Solanaceae > Solanum > Solanum clarkiae. The sequence goes on from JAABOM020000012.1 coordinate 58,125, forward strand.
GAATATTGAAGGGTTACAGGTTTGCAAGAGAGACTTGTTATTCCTTAATTTTGACAATGTGGTGTTGAAGTTACACAATCCAAATTCTCAAAAGCGGACACTCATCTACATTCATTTCAACAAAAAAGACTGCGAGAGAAAACCATTTGACAGAAATATTCATATAAGCCTCGGAAGTTGATTCGTGTGTAGGCAGCAATGTCCGTCGTACCGTTGAATCTAATCTATTCATAGAATTTTCTTTAGAATGGTTCTTTCTAGAAGCTTCCCCCTTCGCAACTTTGTCCAATTTATTCAATATACTGTGAGCATGTCTGTCTTCACTGTTAACTGTGTTATTATGGCTGTAGAGTGTGGACGGTACCTGAAGCTAAAAGCATATCAAGGACAGCACATATTGGTGATCAAAAGGTAGGTTTAGTCTGTGAAGACCGTGATCCTACAACTTTTAAGAATTACATGCAAGAAACGAGGAAAACAATGTAATCTTAGGTACTCTGATATTCAAGTTTGTGACGTTAATGGCTTTGGTCTTCTTGTTTTTAGAGGGAGGACGTAAAAAGTGAATCCAAGTATATTCCTGGAGATGTTTCAAGGATGCATCATGCTGTACAGTATGTTACTTATGCTAGTTATGCGTAGATTTTGAGAGAATCATTCTTTGACATTAGCATTAAAAGTAAGAGCTTCTTATCACATTTTCTTTAAAACAAAATGCAGAACCCTGGATAACACAATCTTGAATCTGGAGATGGAATTAGCTGCAGCAAGGGCCTTGCAGGATTCTATAACAAGTGGCTCTCCAATAACTGAAGATCTGAATATCTCTGAATTAACCAAGAAGAGAAAATATATCATGGTCATAGGGATAAACACTGCCTTTAGTAGCCGAAAGAGAAGAGATTCAGTTCGTGCTACCTGGATGCCTCAAGGTTCTTGAAACTACATTAACGGTGTTTTCTGACTTATTTGTGTTCCTCTATTACAACAAGGGGCCTACTGAAAGTTTACTTGCATTAAAGCAGGTGATAAGCTTAAGAAGCTTGAGGAGGAAAAGGGCATTGTGATGCGGTTTGTAATAGGACACAGGTATGTGATTACTGGACTATGACTGATATCCTTCAGGTGCTTTTACCGAACTTCGTGTTGTAGCTGGTAATTATTTCCCAGTATTGAGACCCATAATTATCAAAGATATTGTCATTTATACTATCATACTCATCTAATCGTCATTTCACCAGTGCAACATCTGGTGGCATTCTTGATAGAGCAATTGAAGCGGAAGAGAAACAGCACGGAGATTTCTTAAGGCTGGTAAAATCAAGTGCTTGATCACCTATGTCTGTTTGTGCTTCAGTTATCGCCTTATATCGTTGTTATTACTTTTCTTACTTTTGTATGTTGTGTACTGTTCACCATTTCACGTTATTTCGTTGTTGTTAAAGCTTTCATTTCTGTTTTCCCTTTTTCAAACTGTTCTGAAGTTTTTTTTTTTTCCTTTTTTTCTAAAGCTGGGGGTCTATCGAACACCCTCTCTATCTATACGAGGTAGGGGTAAGGTGTGCGCACACTCCACCCGATCCATACCCCATTTGTGGGATTACACTTGGTATGTTGTTGTTGTTGATAATGTCAATGCTTTCTGGTCTACTCCGGTATGAAATCCTACCCCTCTTATGGACAGTGATTAGGGTAGACAGTTTGTCGTTCCTCAAATGTTTGCAATTGAACTTCCTTAGGAACATGTCGAGGGATACCTTGAATTATCCGCCAAGACAAAGAGCTATTTTACTACTGCTATTGCACTCTGGGATGCAGATTTCTATGTCAAAGTTGATGACGATGTGCATGTAAATATAGGTAAATGCAGCCTTTTGGGTTCTAAATACCATGCTTCTACTGCTACAAAGTCAATCTCCTTTGCTTACGCTATTAACCTGCATGTCTTCGTACTTCAGGAACACTTGCAGCAACTCTAGCTACATATCGTTCAAAACCAAGGGTATATATTGGTTGCATGAAATCTGGTCCTGTTCTTGCGGAGAAGTAAGCAGAGGACTAACCATAACTCGTGGTCGGGGAATTTCCTATATTTAATCGATTTTTGTCCCCCTTTACTTGTAGGGGAGTGAGATACCATGAACCTGAGCATTGGAAATTTGGTGAGGACGGAAACAGGTATTTCCGACATGCAACAGGACAGCTATATGCCATCTCAAAAGATTTGGCCACTTATATATCTATAAACCGGTAACCATTTGTTTTCTTGTGGACTTGGATTGATTGTTAATTAAATATCATTCGCTGATCTAGAAATATATTTCCTAGGCATATTCTACACAAGTATGCCAACGAGGATGTCACATTAGGATCATGGTTCATTGGATTGGATGTGGAACATATAGATGACCGCAAAATGTGTTGTGGAACTCCACCAGGTAACAACTTCCAACTCCCGATTTCACATATATAGTCAGCCTTTAGATTCACAAAAGTTAAGGTCTTCTTAATCTTCATCGAGCATTGGTATTTGTCATGAACTTTTGTGTCATCTGCTTTTATCTGTATATATAAGGGCTACTTCATGGATATTAGAGTACTACTCCGTTGATACAGATTAAGGAATCTAAATATCAGTCTGCTTGCCTTCTTCCTCGTCACCACCTTGTACTTCATAGTTCACATGTGCAGCGACAATCTGTAAGAAAATTTACTTCTTCCTCATGGCTACCTTGAAATTACATGCCCTTCCTGCCAATCGTGTTATATAGGATTCAAATTAGTTGCTTATCGCATATGCTTGGAGAAATCGCACTTAATGACTTAGTTTGCTTCTCTGAATGAGCATCTGGACGATTCTTGAATTGCTTCGTTGAATATATATGTGTCTGACCATAATTTTCTTCATCAATCACCTAATCACCCTATTTGATCTGAACATTCTTGTAAAGTCGTCTACTATCTTTTTATTATCTATGTTTGAACAGATTGCGAGTGGAAAGCTCAAACAGGCAATGTCTGCGTTGCTTCCTTTGATTGGAGCTGCAGTGGTATTTGCAAGTCTGTAGAGAGGATTAAGGAGGTTCATCGCCGTTGTGGTGAAAGTGAAAATGCATTGTGGAACACTGTCTTCTGATATTCAATACTTCTCCAATCCCCAGTACTCCAGAAAATCAGCTTGTAAAATGTAAACTGTACATTCTCATGATCAATATGTGAAATCAAGTGTAAACAATCATTCTTTTTAGTGGCTTAGGAATAAGATTTGTTAGTTTTGTAAGGGGAAATGAAACTAATAAGTGTATACATCAGCAAGCATTTGCTGTTTTCATATAGTAGCAAATATTCCATTCACGTTGGATGACTTTCTAGTTCTAAATACCCTGATCGACATCGTTTATGGTTGAGACTAGGACGGTATTCGATCTTTTTGAGCCTCCAACTTTCATTTTTGATTAATGAAAATATTCTTGGCAAATGTTTTTTTAGTTATTCATCTTATCACACTATTTTTAATGTTATTGTCTCATTAATTAGTGTCATGTATTCGTCACTATCGCTTTTTTCTTTTCATATGTTGTGGAAATATCGTGAATTAACTAGCACACGATCACAAACCAAAAAAAAATGGAGAAGAAAAATACCGCAAGGATTAATGAGGTTTGGCTGAGCTACTCCTCCCAACAAAAGTAGAGAGAGTTTTTTCACTATGAAAGAAAAAGAAAAGTTTACAATATTTTCAAGTCCTTAGGACTATATTGTGGATTCTCTGTGTCATATAGATCCTCAATAATATCCCTTATATAGATCCCAGATATCATCCATCAATCTTGGATGGAGCCAAAAATTCACTATTTTTTGGCTTTGGGATATGATGGAATAAACCAAAATTCTTTAAACTGTCTGCACTTCTTTCAATTGTGAAGTAGCAGTTAGTCAATGCAACTTTCGACGCTGATCATGGGTCATCCAGAAACAGTCGCGCTATGTTTTTAAACATAAGAGTCAGGCTGCGTACATCCGACCCCCCTTACCCCGCAATGGGCGGGAGCCTTTGAGGCATTGGGGTAATGTTGTTGTATATAGATCCCAGATACCCTATGAGGAAAAAGTTTTCTCAATCCTAGAAGGACAATATATTCCTTCCCCAAATATATTAGAACAAGAGCTTTCTAAGCCAATACGAATTACGAGTTTCCTAAAATATACAAGGGAAAAAATCAAGACATAATTAATAAATAATTAATAAATTTTTTCCTTGGCTTGAATTTCCTTCATCAATTGAAATAAGATCTCTCCGCCTTGTCCTCGGCCCTTTAAAGGGCTTATTGGTTACTACGCAATCAATCAAGTCAAGACAATATCTAAACTTATTGGTCAGGACTGCCTTAGCCATCATATCTGTAGAATTATTATGTGTAGACACTTTCTTCGTATCAACAATCCCTTTAAATATTGTAACTCAAATAAAATGAAATCTGACTATCATTTGATCCATTAATAATGAACTAATCATCCACATTTTACTCTTTTAAAGAGATTCAATCTCTTTACCTGTAGCACCAATTAATTAATTTGTTTTTGAACTAAAAACAGCTTTTTTATAGCACGTCAATGATTTCTGCAACTGATAAATCAAATTTTATAAAATTTGCATATTCAAAAAGATTTTCATCAACCACATTTGCAAATCTTCATAGTTGGTTGATCACTCTGTTTTTCTTGTTTGCTGCAATGTTATATGATTATTATTATATAGGTGCATCACCATTATTATCTTTTGAAATTGGTAATGTGTTATATTCATCAGCACCTTAAAACAGGTCTGGTAAAGCTTATCTACAAATATAGACTCAGACAAAAGAGGCCATAAAGTCTAGTAATGATTCCACATCATCAACTAACTGTTCTTTACACCAAAAATTAAAAAAAGAAATGCAGGAGCTCTTGATCTTATGGATTGAGCTGCATCTGCCTTCAAAAAGTCTTGCATTCCTCTCTTTCCAAATAGTCCACCATATGCAAGTTGGGACAATCTTCCACCACTCTTTGTGGCAAGTTTCTCCTTGTATATTGTTCCAATTGCATATTAGATCTGAGGCATCACCCAAGCAATTTGAGCCAAAGCTGCAAAAAGTTGCCAAAGTTGTCCGGTAATAAGACAATGCAAAAAAAGAGGTCCATTGGTTTCAGCTTCCTATTGACATAGGAAGCATCTGGAGCTGAGATCAAAACCCCTTCTTTGAAGTTTATCATGGGTGAGACAAGCTTTCCAGACAACCAGCCAAGTAAAGCATACGACTTTGAAAGGAGCCTTTACTTTCCTCAATCTCGGATGGAGCCAAAGATTCACTATTTTTTGGCTTTGGGGTATGATGGAATAAAGCAAAATGACTCTTTAA
>JAABOM020000012.1:74102-98980 GCA_011800125.2 Solanum clarkiae
AAAGTGTTTAGCAATGTGGTAGGTATAAATATAATTTCTATTTATGAATATATTATAAGTTGAATTTATTTGTGTAAAATACTTATATTTATTTATATTTTGAATTCCCTTAAAATGTTCACTCCACTACTAAATTATATATTTTAAATCAAATAGTTTATTACTCACTTAAAAATTATCTTTTATATATCAATTAAAATGTAGATTATTTTAATAGTAAACTTAAAATAGAAATTTTATTTTAAAGCTAAATAAATAAGGTGGAAATTTTATTCTTAAACTAAATAAGATGGGAGTTTTATTTTTAAGCTAAATAAGATGAATTTTTTTTTTAAAGTTAAATAAGATGAAATTTATTTAAAGGTATTTTAAGATTAAAGTTTAATTTTAAAAACACATGACACAATCATGAAAATGCATACACATAAGTCAAATATGATGAAAATTTATTTTTTATAATGAATAATTAAAGCTTGCAAAGAAAATGAAAAAAAAGAAAACTAAGGTAGAGGGTATTTTTGTAAACAAACATCTTATTCTTAAAAGTTGTACCATGAATAGTATTTAAAATATGACAAACCAAACAAACAATAAAAACTACTCTCAGCATAACTAATCCCATTATAACTTGGTTCCACACCAAACGACCCGTAAGTGAAGAAAGACAACCACTCTAGGATATGTATACACCTGTTCCTAATACAATAGAAACCATCTATGCATAGGGATGGCAATGGGGCGGGGCGGTTGCGGGGCGGGACGGGTACAATTTTTTTTTAAAAAAAGAATACGCGGGGCGGGGCGGGGCGGGTGCGGGTTAGGTTTTTTTTTATGAACTTCCCGTACTAGTTGTTTGTATTAGTATGTTTTAATACTGCAGAAAGGATTTAACTAATTTGAGTTCCCATTTAGTTATGGACTCAACTCGATTCCATTTGATGTTCAAGAATTCAGTCAATATTGTTGCACTGCACAGTAACGAATTTAGCTCCATTATCTCTTTCTGGGTCTTTTAATACGACACCGTTTTACCAGGTGATGTTCAAGGATTTCATTTTTTCTTTTCATATGTTCTGGGAAAAAGTATTCATTTTTTATTGAACACCTGAAATGGGTACTGTACTTGTATATATTCTCTGTAGTTTGAATGTAGAAGCCCTGACAAGAGAAGAAAATTGTGAAATTATTTGTATATTTCAATTATTAAGGTTGATCTATTTGAAACTTTATATCCACAATTAACAAATATGTTATGAGTGGATCAGAATCGCATTAGACTAATAGGAGAATGGTGCAATAAAAATTGATTCAATTGGTAGTCTCCTAAAAAATATTTAAAAGTTTTGTGGGACGGGTAATGCGGAGCGGGTAAAAAGTAAAATATTATGTTATGCGGGGAGGGGCGGGTAAAATCCTTGCGGGTTTACGCGGGTATTGCCCCGCACCCGCCCCATTGCCATCCCTACCTATGCAATATATGACTCTATGGATCAAAAGTACAAATCTACGCTATTCTAATACTGAAATTTAAATAGGACATGATAAAATTACAGAAGGGAAAGAATGTCACCTTTCCCAGGGGCAACCAACAAATCAAAGGAGAGTTGAGGGTGCTTTGAATCTCACAGTAGAGTCCACAGAAATGGCACATTTAAATTGTATTGTAAAGAAAGGAAAACAAATAAAATGATCGATATGCAGTAACATAAGTAAAATCATATTTAACCATTATTCTCCCATTTTCATCACCAACCGTATGACAAAAGATGAGATATTATGCCCTGAAGTATGTTTACGCTTTCTTATGCTATACCCTGTCATGATGGAATTCTCTCTTTGGTGGATGTTAGTGGGTAATGGGTTAGAGAATTGATGATTTTGCTATATTTTGCTGCTTCTACTTTCTTTTACCCTCTTTTTTGTTGGTCAACATGAATTATTTCTTTGACAACAGGGGAGCTATGGGTAATCTTCACTCAAGTCTAACACAACAGATTTGCTGCAGGCCTTTTTGTTCAAATAGTGGTATATCTTCTATAATAGTGATTAACCTTGTCTTGTCTTGAATCTTGATAATAATGCTTCATCTGCTAATGTACAACATGTAGCTATTTAAAATTAAAAAGTCCTCTCTAGTTTTGACACCTGAAATGATTATTACTTCTTGGTATCCTTAGAGAAGATACCTATTCCATTCCTGTTTTTGTATTGAGATCTTATGTAGGTATTGATTGAACTTTGCAGGTTCTGTTGTTATTTCCATTATGATCTCTAACTTTCAACATGATGTTACCATAATCTGCAAATTCCTATCTGATAGTGAATGATTTATTTGTAATATATCTAAAGATACAGTAATAGCTACATGGAATGGGGTGAAATGAGATATTCATTTGAAATTTACAGTTTTTTATACTCCGTATGTTCTGAACTGATGGATTGGTTGGATGTTTGTTCTTATTCATCTTCATGTTTCTATCTCTAGTCTTCTTTTCAGTGCTACCCCTTTTTCTTCTTCTATTATGCTTGGTTGGGATTAAATATGAATACACAAGAACATTAGGACGTTTTCCCTTCTATTTTCGTATCAGTACATGAATAGAGCTGATCGATATGTTAAAATACATTAATCCAATGTGGAGGAATCAGCTATACGTGTACTGCAATGATAGAGTTTAATGGTGCCTACCTGTGTCATGTGTAACAAGTTCATTATAGACTTTTAGCCCATGTATTCATGATGTGCACAATTAGTTGTCTCTCAGTCGTAGTGATAGTCACTATTAATCACTTTGCGTTCATTGTTATAGACATGAATTCCACAGAATTGATTATCATAAGATGTATCCTTTGGTTGGGAACAAGTTATCCCGAGGTTAATGTTATAAGTTATTCCACATGTATATGGGATAACTTATCCCATCACCGAAGCAAAAATGGTGGGTAAATAATTCAAGGACTATCTAATACCTCCAACCAAACATGGAGTAAAATAACCCTATATTCAGAATTGATTATCATAAGATGTATCCTTTGGTTGGGAACAAGTTATCCCGAGGTTAATGTTATAAGTTATTCCACATGTATATGGGATAACTTATCCCATCACCGAAGCAAAAATGGTGGGTAAATAATTCAAGGACTATCTAATACCTCCAACCAAACATGGAGTAAAATAACCCTATATTTTGTCTTGAGATTATTATACCTTATACCTCACACTAAACGACTCCTTAAAGTGAGGGTTGAATTAATGACTATGAATGAGGTGACTGACAATTTTGTTAATAGTTCAGAAAATGCTTTAATTGCTGTGTCCTACTCTGCTCAATTGTCTCTTCAATGTAATACAATTACTAACATTTTGTGCCCTTTTTGCCTTATTTGTATTTCTGTTAAAGGTGATCTGGTAGATGCTGTCGTTCCTCATATGGGCGAATCCATAAGCGACGGCACATTGGCTAAATTGCTGAAGAGTATGTTTTTTTGTTATTGTGTCCGCAATGTTTTTTTTCTCTTTAACACGTTCTTTTAATCTCATTCTTTTAATGCAGATCCTGGTGACAGAGTAGAAGTTGATGAACCAATTGCTCAGATTGAAACAGATAAGGTATTTAAACATGTTGAACTAATTAACTCCATTTTTTCTATGGGTTGGAGGTTAATGGCTTACATGTCATCCAGGTAACAATTGATGTAACCAGTCCTGAAGCAGGTGTAATCCAAAAGGTAGAATCTCGTTTTAACACTGGAACTCTTCATTTTCTTCCCCCAGGTTTATTGTTCATTTGCTATTTTGATATCAATGGATTTTGCATCTGCTTTGGAACATTTATAGTTCGTAGCTAAGGAAGGAGACACTGTGGAACCAGGCTACAAGGTTGCTATCATTTCAAAATCCGGTGAGGGTGTGGAGAGTGTAGATCATGTTGCTCCGTCTGAGAAGCCATCTGAAAAAGAAGCTCCAAAGCCACCTCCTGTTCCAGAGAAAAAAGAGGAAGAGATAAAACCCAAAGTTGTGGCAGCTCCTGTGAAGGAGAAGCCGAAGGGAACTTCACCACCTCCTAAACGCTCTGCTACAGAACCCCAACTTCCACCTAAAGAACGAGAAAGACGAGTAAGTCTCTTAAGCTTTCAAAAGCTTATTGTCACAACACTTATAATTTGAGCATCTGTCGCAATTACCGAGTAGCAACATCTGAATACTTCTTGATGATAGGTTCCCATGACTAGGCTCAGGAAAAGAGTTGCCACTCGGTTGAAAGATTCTCAGAACACATTCGCATTGTTGACTACATTCAATGAAGTTGATATGTAAGTTTGGATTGCTGTTTTGATAAACAAATTTGTGAGCTTATGTAGTTTAACCCTACTGTTATCAGAAAGATAACAAGTACTTTGACAACTTGATCCATGTCGCATTGATTCATGTAAGGGTACATATTTCAGTATGTGACCGGTACTGACGTGTTAGTTTTTGCCAATTTTGTTTGAAGAAGCCATATGAAATACCCATGCTGATATCACACCTGTTGACATGGGTATGCCAAAGAAAATGGAATGGTTTAGATATGATGTAACTGGTCCTTTAGACAAGTAAAGCTGATTTACTTGAGTGATTAGAAGGTCCAAATCTTAGTGCTTTATTTTTTTGGGTGTTAGTTTTTTGTAGCTAGTGACATTTGAGATTATAACTTAAGCATCTTTCTCAAGTTGATATCCTGTAAAGCAGACTCTTTCTGTTCTTCTGATACATTAGAAGTGTAGGAGCCATTTGTCATAGTCCGTGAAGTTAAACTACGCACTCATTATATTAGTTGTATTCACATTCTTCGTTCTTATTGCAGGACAAATTTGATGAAGCTCCGATCTGAGTACAAAGATGCATTTGTTGAAAAGCATGGTGTGAAGTTAGGACTCATGTCTGGATTTGTGAAGGTATGAAAAGCACTGATGTTAATAATTTTCTTAATATGTTTTTGTTGACCAACTTCAATGAAAAAGATCTTATACTAATTTTCAGGCAGCAGTTAGTGCACTCCAGAATCAACCTATAGTTAATGCAGTTATTGATGGCGATGACATCATATATCGTGACTATATAGACATCAGTATAGCTGTTGGCACCCCAAAGGCAAGCCCACCCTTTCTTTGACTCTATATTTTGAATTAAATTTACAGTTTATAGACCACCTCCAATCTGATGGCTCGATTTTGTCCTTTTACCTGCTTTTGAGACCCTACTCTTTGTGTTTGATGCCAATGTTCTTCTTCTTCTCTTTTCCAATTGTTCAGGGTCTGGTTGTCCCTGTTCTCCGCGATGCTGACCGGATGAATTTTGCTGAGATTGAAAAGACAATAAACGAGCTTGCTAAGAAGGCAACTAGTGGAACCATCTCTATTGATGAAATGGCTGGAGGATCGTTTACAATATCCAATGGTGGTGTGTATGGAAGTCTTCTAAGTACCCCCATCATAAATCCTCCTCAGGTACTTGTCCTTGTTGAGACAATATGGTTTGAAATTTCTGAGTTATCTCACAAAAATTGATTTTTGTTGCTTGATTTTGTAGTCTGCTATCTTGGGAATGCATTCAATAGTGAATCGCCCTATGGTTGTTGGAGGCGACATTGTCTCCAGACCAATGATGTACATTGCGCTGACATATGATCATAGGCTAATTGATGGAAGAGAGGCAGTATACTTCTTGAGAAGGATCAAGGATGTGGTAGAAGATCCACGTCGCCTGCTCCTTGATGTTTGAAGATCGATATGCAACATCTCTGGCTTTTGATTCGACTTTTTGTGGTATATCCGAGTGTTTGCGCAAGCTAAAAACCAGAATAAACGTTGTCAAAGTTATTGAGGCCTTTGACATTGCTTTTGTCCCTGATTATTTAATCAAGTTGCAACCATCTATACTTGAGACATGCAAATAGAGATGTAACAATTCAATCTTTCGCTTTCATCCTTTTCCACAGTTCTGTACTTTCAGATGATGCCCAAGGATAGCTTGAATATATTTCACCAGTTTTAACTGTTTTTATGCATTTCAGATTGTGACTCTTGTATCTGTTTTCTTGATTTGACACAATACCCTTTCTTAGAACTGTATTGGTAGCCTTGATTAGAATTCACCCTTGCTTTGAATTCATCCATACAACGATAATTGGCTTTGTTACTGGGCATTTCTTTCATACTGATTTGTTATGTGCCTTTGAATCTAACATTGGGCAGAATTCATACATAACTGTCTCAACTGTTTTTGAACAACTACAAAGACACTTTTTAACTATGGATCTGTTATTAGAGGTTAAATGTGTAATCTCTACATTTAATGTGTATTCTAAATAAGTCCATTAGTCCCAAGCCTTTCTTAGAAAGGTCTCTCCCCTCGTATGTTAAGAGAAAAGAATGTTGCTTAATCGAATGAACATTGATTTAATCTTTCTACTTCTGTATGCATTCAAGGATGATTTGAGCTGAGGGCTAAAAGAAATAAGGAGCATAGCATGTTGTGAAATGATGATAATATATTAAAATCAAGAAGGAATTTAAAAAGAGAAAATAGTGTAGTATTTCTTATTCTCTTTTTATTCTTCTTTTCTCTACATAGTTTGTCATGTATACACGTTGGACACCAAGTATATTACATGAATGATTAAGTTACAACACAAGTCAAAATGAGTGTAAATCTATCTTATGCATAATGCATATTGTGTGTATATCTATGTTGCCACAAATGTATTATGTACACATAAAAAATATTTATTTGGACATCCATTTTACAACTCCCGTTGGATGTCCATTAGTAATACACTTTGTTTGCTGCCTCATTGAAAACCTTATCAGGAAAATCCAGTGGGATAAAACTTGATTAAGGAAAAAAGAGTGCAGCGCGTATTTGCTTCCCTTGATGAAAATATCATTTAATATCTCAAAGATGACACATCTCAATCTTGTATCTCAGTTTTTCCAAAGTAGAGGTAGGCAAAGCTTTGGTGAATACATCTGCTAAATTGTCATCGGAACGAATTTGTTGAACATCTATTTCATCTTTCTTTTGAAGATCATGAGCGAAAAAGAATTTTGGTGAAATATGTTTCGTCCTGTCTCTTTTGATGCATCTTCCTCTTAGTTGAGCTATATAGGCAACGTTGTCTTCATATAGTATTATTGGAATATCTCTTTTCAGAGGAAGGCCACACATTTCCATAATGTGTTGAATTATTGATCTCAACTAAACACATTCTCGACTAGCTTCATGAATAGCCATTATTCTGCATGCTTTGAAGAAGTAGTAACCATAGTTTGTTTTGTTGAACACCATGATATGACTGTACCTCCACATATAAATAAATAACCTGTCTGAGATCATCCTTTATGTGGATCAGATAAATATCCTGAATCGGCATAATCAATTAGTTGCGAATTGAACTCTTTTGAATAAAATAGTCCCATATTAACAGATCCTTTAAGATATCTGAATATATGCTTAATACTGTTCCACTATTTTCGTATTGGGGAGGAACCAAATCTTGCTAATAAATTTATACAAAAGGATATTTCTGACCGAAAATTATTAACAAGGTACATTAATGCACCAATTACATTGAGATATGATACTTCAGCACCAACAAGCTTTTCCTCATTTTCATAAGGCCGAAATGAATCTTTATTAATATCTAGTGATCTCACAATCATTGAGGTACTTAATGGATGTGCTTTATCCATGTAAAATCTTTTAAAAAGATTTTCAGTATATGTTGATTGATGAATAAATATACCATTTGTGAAATGCTCAATTTGCAGACCGAGATAAAATTTTGTCTTTCCAAGGTCTTTCATTTCAAATTCCTTTCTCAAATATTTTACTGACTTTGAAAATTCTTCATAAGTGCCAATGATATTCAAGTCATCAACATATACAACTATTATAGTAAATTCTGATCCAGACCTTTAAATAAACACACAAAGACAAATTGGGTCATTTTTTTACTCTTTTTTCATTAGGTATAAGCTAAGGTGATTATATCACATGCGTCCTGATTGCTTTAATCCATATAGAGATTTTTGAAGTTTTATTGAGCATATTTCCCAAGAATCCTTATATATTTCAGGCATTTTGAATCCTTCTGGGATTCTCATATATATGTCATGGTCTAATGAGCCATATAAATAAGTTGTAACGACACTAGGGGTGAGCAAAAAAACTGAAAAACTAGATAAATGAACCGAACTAATTCGGTTTTGCAATTTTTTGATTCTATTTCGGTTCTTTTTTTTTTTTTCAAAAACTTTGGTTGTACAGTTCAGTTCACGGTGTAAATGTCTTGAAATCGTGGTGCACCGAAAAATTAAAATTTTATTATATTAAAAATTTAATACTTCTAAATTTTTATTTTTAAATGTTAACCTAAGCCCAATCCAATTTTAACCACTGAAAAGAGATTTAGTTATTATGAAAAAAAATCATTTGAATGGTGTACTTTTGTTGTATTCTTTATTGTTGTGTTTAGCAGAAGCATGATTTAAGAATCATTTGCAGCTCCCATCAGTTAGTAAGTTCTCTCCACTTAATAATGTTCTAATTTAATCTCTGTATTAAGCAAGTTGATGTTTTTTAAATTTTGTGGTGATGCTATGAATTTACAATTATCTATAAAATATGTAATAATAAAATATTAGAGTAATTTATTACATACTTTTAATATGGATGAAATCGTTTTTATTTTATTATTACTTAGCACAGAAAAATATTCTAAAAACACCAAAATAAATTAAATCGAAGTTAAAAAAATCGAACCGAATCGATCTAGTTTGATGCGGAGTATAATGCTTATTTAATAAATCAAATACCAAAAAATTGAATTGAATTTCAACACACCGAACCGAAGAACCGAACGCCCACTCCTAACATTTATTAGATGCATGCCAAGTTTTTCATGAACTGCCAAATTTATAAGATATCTAAAGGTGATTGCATCTACCACAGAAGAATATATCTCGATATAATCAATGGTAACTCTTTGCGAAAATCTTTGTGCCATAAGTTGTGCTTTATATCTTACGACTTTATTTTTCTTATTTCGTTTTCGCACAAAAACTCATTTATACTCTACTGGATTTACACCTTCATCGGTCCAAAAATATTGTGCTTCTAAAGCGAAGCTAATTCAATTTGAACAACATCTTTCCATTTTGGCCAATTATTTCTCTGTCTACGATCCTCGATAGATTTTGGTTCAAGATCCTCATTTTGTTACATTATTTCAACAATAACATTATAAGAAATAATAATATTGACAATCATATCATTTCGGTTCCATATTTTTCTTGATGAGACATAATTTATTGAGAATTCTTCATTATTTTCAGGCGCTTTATGTCTCCTAGCTCTTCTTGAACAAGTTCTTCTATATTATGACAATGTTAATTATTTGCTTCTTTCCTTTTTCAAGAATTTTTATCCTTGGAATCGATTGGTCTACCACGTTTTAAGCATGGGTTAAAATTATTTATATTAATTAATTATTTTATTTGGACATCAACTCGAATTGGAGCATTAACAGCTGGAATGTGAGATTTAGTAACTCTTGATAGGTCAGTAAATGCATCCGGCAGTTGATTTGCAATATTCTGCAAATGAATTATCTTTTGAACTTCTTGGTTACATTTATTTGTTCAAGGATCTAAATGCGAGAATGACAATGCATTCCAATCTATCTCTTTTCTCAGTTGTTTATCTTCTTCCTTTAATGTTGGGTATACTGATTCCTCAAAATGACAATCAACAAATCTTGTCGTGAATAAAGCTCCAGTCATAGATTTTAAATATTTTATAATAGAAGGAGATTCATACTCGACATCTATCCCCAACCTTCTTTGGGGACCCATCTTTGTGTGTTGTGGTGGAACAATTGGAACATATATCGCCCATCCAAATATTCTAAGATGAGAAATGTTTCGCTCATAACGAAAAGGTAATTGTAATGGGGAGACTTTTATGATAACTTGCGGGTCTAATACATGTAAGATTTGTGGCATGCAAAATAGCATGACCCCATGATGAAGTGGAAATTTTTGTTCTCATAAGCATTGATCTAGCAATTAATTGGAGACGTTTAATCAATGATCCTGCTAGGCCATTTTGAGTATGAACATGAGCAACCAAATGCTTGATTGTCATTCCAATTGATATACGATAATCATTAAAAGCTTGGGTGTGAATTCACTAGCATTATTGAGGTGAATTGTCTTAATTGCATAATCTGAAAATTATGCTTGTAATTTTATTGCCAATAACCTCGCAAATACCGCATTACGGGTTGATAATAAGGACAAATATGACCATCTTGTAGATGCATCTATCAAAATCATATAATATTTGAATGGTCCACATGATGGGTGAATAGGTCCACATATATCACCCTATATACATTCCAAAAATGCTGAGGATTTAATTCCTACTTTGATTACTGATGGCCTAATAGTCAATTTTCCTTAAGAACATGCAATAGAAGAGAACTTAAATTGAAGAGTCTTTTGGTTCTTCAAAGAATGTCCATGTAAATTCTTAATTATTTTGCGCATCATATTAGTACCGAATGGCCCAACTGGTCATGCCAAATAATAAAATCATTTGAGTTAGTAAACCTTTGATTTACTATGACATGTGTTTCAATCATGCTAATACTTATGATGTATAAACCAGATGAAAGAACATGTAATTTTTCAAGTATAAAATTTTCACCTGACATCATTATAGTAATATAAAGATACTCATTCTTTTCATCATTTATAGTCTCAATATGATAGCCATTCTGGAGAATGTCTTTGAAACTTAATATGTTTCTTTGAGAATTACTACAATATAATGCTTAAACAATTGTTAAATTTGTTCCTCTGGTAAGAATTAGATTAGCTTTTTCAAAGCTTTCAATTAATATGGTGCTACTAGAAATTGTATAAACATTAGCTTCTTTCATAATCAAATAAGAGAAATATTTCTCATCTTTTCAAATAGTATGTGTTGTAGCACTATTTATAAGTCCATAACACCTTGTGAGATGACGAAAATATCCTAGAATTGACCTTACGCGTAACATGTCTTTCCTTGTTCCGTTTGCGAATCCGAGATTGAATTTGTGATCAGTGCGAAAAATCGAGTCAAAAAATAGTCTCGACTTGACAAAAACTCGAAACAACGCAAATTATTTTTCCAAAAGAATTAAGAAATAGTGAGGTTTCTGTGTCCGCTCCATGACGTGGAGAGAACACGAAACCACACTTTTTGGTTTTTTTAAAATTTCAACGAAAAGCTGAATTCACGAAAAAGTGAGATTTAACACTAGTGCATGTCGCGCACTAGTGTAAATCAGGGGCAGTTTTGCTCTTTTAATGGGGAGGGGTAATTTTGACTTTTATCATGTCCCATAATCCTAAGTTAGACGTTTTTAAGTTTAATTTAAGTTCAATTTAAGTTCTAAAACGCAGAGAACCCACATTCAATCGTTCAAACCCTTCCAAGAAACATTCAAGCGTAAAGAAATTCAAAAAAACTCTCCAACTTTTCAAGAAATTCCTCCAAGGTATGTAAGGCCAGACAGAAACTAATTTATTTTGAGAATATTTTAGAAAGCATGTGACACTTTTTATCCAACAAGTTTTAGGCCTGAGTTAAAATTCAGTTTACGTATATCTTGTAAAGTTAGTAAAATTTCTTACGATTTCTTTGATTCTTGATAAATAATGATGGTTCTTGATCCTTTAATGATTACTTTAGCGGATTGTCTCCAAGATTTAAAGCCATACATGATTTCTTGTGAATCTTATATGGGTTTTATGAACACCAATAAAGTTTTTAGTCAAGATCAGTTAAAGAATTCTTTTCTTGAGTCATCCTTGTACTTTAGATGAGAAAGCTAAGTAGTAAGCTGGCTAAGTCCCAAAGAAAGCTAGATTTTCAATAATTTATGATTATTTAAGTATGAGCTGTATAAAGTATTTCAGAAGTAGTATTGAGCACTGATATGCATGAGAGTAGAATAAATTACTCAAACTCATAAACTATGTAGCCAACATAGGATAGGATCGTACTACAATACCTTCCTTATTAGCCATTGAGATGGCCCAGTTTTGGGATGGATCCATTCCCCTAGTTCTTCGTCCCCTACCCCGGCAAATTACGGGGACATCTCTGACAGCGTGAGCAAGACACTGTAACACCATGAAGTTCATAATGGTGGTTGTCGGTTAGAGAAACTCCCCAAGCTAAGAAATACATTTATTTATTAGTTTTCAGCATGTTATTTTCAGCATAGAAGTCTTATGATTATTGTTATTTCACTTTTGAATTATGATTATGTCTTTTGAGATGCATTATGATATCCCTATTAAATGTTTTGGCCATCTTACATACCGTACATTCCACGTACTGACGTCCTTAGGACCTGCATCGCTTTATGATACAGATGCAGGTGATAGAGTTCCTCAGTAGCCGCTCCATTGAGGATTTGATAACTTCCAATTTTAGTGAGGCCTCTTCTCAGTCCAAGGCTCTTAAGTTGTTTATCTTACTTTTCAGTATTTGTTTCTAATTCTGACTACTTGGGGCCTGTCTCAGTAGTCCTTTCAGACAATATTAGTAGAGGTTTCATAGACTGTGTGTTTAGTATTATAGGTTTTCAATTATTTAGATATCGCTTAAAAGCCTTTTCATCTGATATAAATTTTCGTATTGCTTTTAATTAGCCTTTTCCACTATTATGAGTCTTCCGCTGAGTATTATCTAGGCCAAGTGGTTCACTTGGGGACCAAAAATGATTTTCGAGTGCCGGCCACGTCCAGGATGTAGGCTTGGCACGCGACAAACTTAGTATCAGAGCTAGGTTCAAGAGTCCTAGGGATCCTATAGAACTGTGTCTAGTAGAGTCCATATTATGGATGTGAAGCACGCCACATCTATAATAGGGAGGCTACGGGACATTAGTAAATGTCATCTTTTCTTGTTATTCCTTGTCTTGTGCTTCAGAGTATATCTCTGTGAAGTCCCTTCTAACTCTTGCATACACGCCATGTTTTTCAGATCATGCCTCCTCACATGGCTAATGGACCAGTAAGGGGCAGAGGATGCCCATCCAGAAGGAAAACAAACCAGCCCAGCCGGATCCCTAAAGAGCCTACAGGCCCAGTTGTGACTATGGAGCAGCCACAATAAGCTAACATATCTAACGTTGAGCTTCGCCAGGCCATTCAGACTTTGGCTCAGGCAGTCACTGCTTAGGGAGGTCACCAGGGAGATGACAGGAATGATGGGGCAGATACCGCAGAGTTAGAGAGTTTCTGAGAATGAACCTACCAGATTTCATGGGGTCTCATGTGAGGCGAACCTTGAGAATTTTATTGAGGAGCTTCAGAAGATGTTTCAGGTGACACGTATAGCTGATGTTGAGCGGGTTGAGTTAGCAGCCTATCAGCTTAAGGGGGTAGTTAGACTCTGGTTTGACCAGTGGAAAGGGAGTAAGGCAGATGGGGCTCCAACTATTACTTGAGCAGTGTTTGAGGAGACCTTTTTGGGACACTACTTTCCCAGGAAGATGAGACAGGCTAAGGTGAGAGAGTTTCTGAACTTGAAGTAGGAGAATATGAGTGTAGGGGAATATAGCCTTAAGTTTACTCAGTTGTCCCGTTATGCTCCGGCTATGGTAGCAGACATGCGTACTAGAATGGATCTCTTCGTGTCTGGGCTCTCTCGAATGACCAAGAAGGAGGGAAGGAATGGAATGTTGATTGGGATATGGATATAGCCCACTTGATGACATATGTGCAGCAGGTAGAGGAGGAGAAGATGTAGGACAGGGAAGAGTTTAGGAGTAAGAAGACCAAGACATCAGGTAAGGAGACAGGAAAGAGGGGGACTGGAGGTGGAAGTCACTTATCTTTCTAGTCTAAGAGAGTCGGACCAGCACCTTCATCCACTCGTGCTCCTGCACCAAGGGTTAGAAATGAGCAAGGATCACAGCACCGCCGATTCTCGGGCAGCCAGTCACAGGGTAACATGGCTCCAAGATCATACTATTATCCTACTTGTGGTAAGTGTGGTAAGTCTCACCCCAGAGAGTGCCTTCTACGCACAAATGGATATTTCAAATATGGTCAGGTGGGGAATTTCTTGAAAGATTGTCCTATGGGGAAGCAGAATACGAGAGATAACAGGTTACAGACAATCTCTTCAGCCCGCAGGGTAAACCACCTCATAGGGGTACTACAGCAGGCACAAGCGGGGGCACAAACTGCTTGTATGCCATGGGCACCAGACAGGAGAAGGAGAACTCACGAGATGTGGTTACGAGTATGCTCAAAATCATTACTTATGATATCTATGCATTGTTAGACCCAGGAGCCACTTTGTAATTTGTAACCCCATATGTAGCTGTGAAGTTTGGGGTTAATCCAGAATGTCTTCATGAGCCTTTCAGCGTTTTTACTCCAACAGGAGAGTCTATTTTAGCCCAATGGATCGATAGGGGTTGTCCAGTCTCCATTTATCACAAAACTATTGTAGCTGATTTGATAGAGTTAGATATGGTAGATTTTGATGTCATGCTAGGCCTGGATTGGCTTCATGCTGGGTATGCCTCCATAAATTGCAGAAGCAGAGTAGTCAAATTTCAGTTTCCTAATGAACCAATCTTAGAGTGGAGGGGTAGCTCAATTTCTCCTAAAAGTCAGTTTCTATCATACCTCAAAGAAAGTTAATCTCCAAGGGGTGTATCTATCATCTATCCAGAGTTCAGGATTCTCGTGTCGAGGCATCAGCTCTTCAGTCTATTCCAGTTGTGAATGAGTTCCCAGAAGTCTTTCCTGAGGATCTTTCCGGAGTCCCTCCAGATAAGGAGATAGACTTTGGGATAGACACTCTTCCAGATACTCATCCCATATCTATTCCTCCATATCATATGGCTCCTTTAGAGCTAAAAGAGTTAAAGTAGCAGTTGAAAGATCTTTCAGATAAGGGATTCATTAGACCAAGCATCTCACCTTGGGGTAAAAGGATGGTTCTCTTCAGATGTGCATAGATTATTGTCAGTTGAATAAGATCACCATTAAGAACTAGTACTCTCTCCCAAGAATTGATGACTTATTCAACCAACTTCAGGGTGCTACCTATTTTTCCAAGATAGATCTTAGATCTGGGTATCATCAGCTTAAAGTTAGAGAGAAAGACATTCCTAAGACAGCTTTCAGAACTCGATATGACCATTATGAGTTCTTGGTCATGTCCTTCGGGTTGACAAACACACCAGTAGCTTTCATGGATCTTATAAACAGGGTATTGAGGCCGTACCTAGATACGTTTGTTATCGTATTCATAGATGATATCCTGATCTGCTTTCATGGTAAGGAGGAGCATGCAAACCATTTTAGAGTTTTCCTTCAGACCCTTAAGGATCAACAACTATATGCCAAGTTTTCTAAGTGTGAGTTCTGGTTGGAGTCTGTGGCATTTCTGGGGCACATTGTGTCTGGTGAGGGTATCCAGGTTGATTCCCAAAGATTGAGGCAGTAAAGAATTGGCCAAGGCCCACAACTCCCATAGAGATAAAGAGTTTCTTGGGTTTGGCGGGGTACTATAGACGATTTGTAGAGAGGTTTTCTTCTATTTTCAGCTCCCTTAACTAAGACGACTCAGAAGAAGGCTAAGTTTGAATGGTCAAAAGCTTGTGGGAAGAGTTTCCAAGAGTTGAAGACTAGATTGACCACAACCCCAATCTTATCTCTACCAGATGGAGTTGATGATTTCATGGTTTATTGTGATGCTTCCAGAGTTGGTTTGGGCTGTGTATTAATGCAGAGAGGCAAGGTGATAACATATGCCTCCAAACAGCTTAAGATTCATGAAAAGAATTACTCAACTCATGATCTTGAGCTTGCTGTGGTGGTGTTTCCTTTGAAGATCTAGAGACACTATCTATATGGTGGGCACGTGGATATATTCACAGACCACAAGAGTTTGCAGTATGTATTTGGCCAGAAGGAGCTGAACTTGAGACAGAGGAGATGGTTGGAGCTGTTGAAAGACTATGATATGAGTATCTTCTATCATCCAGGTAAAGCTATTGTGGTTGCTGATGCTCTTAGCATGGTGACCATGGGGAGCACAACTCTTGTTGAAGGTGAAAAGAAAGAGTTAGCTAAAGAGGTTCACAGATTAGCCCATTTGGGGGTGCAGATCGAAGATTCTGACGACGGAAGGGCCATTGTCAGAAATGGGTCAGTCATCTTTGGTGGTGGAAGTGAAAGAAAAGCAAGATAAGGACCCCATCCTTCTCTAATTGAAAGAAGATGTTTGGAAGAAGAAAGTATTAGTATTCTCAAAAGTGGGAGATGGTGTCCTGAAATACTAAGGCAGGTTGTGTGTGCCAAATGTTGACGGTCTTAGAGATAGGATCTTGGCTGAGGCTCATAATGCCAGATACTCTATCCACCCTGGTGCAACCAAGATGTATAGAGATTCAGGAGAAGTCTATTGGTGGGGTGATATGAAGAAGGACATTGCAGAGTTTGTGTCTAGATGCCCAAACTGCCAGCAAGTTAAGATTGAGCATCAAAGGTCTTGTGGTGTAGCCCGGAACATAGAGATTCAAGAATAGAAATGAGAAATGATTAATATGGACTTTGCAATAGGCTTACCTCGATCCCTTAGACAACATGATTCAATATGGGTCATAGTAGACAGAATGACCAAGTCAGCTCATTTCCTACCTGTCAAGACGACTGATAGAACTGAGGATTATGCCAGACTCTATCTTAAGGAGATTGTTAGGCTGCACGGGTCCCTATATCCATCATTTTAGACAGCGAAGCTCAGTTTACAACACAATTTTGGAAGTTCTTTCAGAAAGGGCTTGGTACGAAGGTGAATCTGAACACAACTTTCTATCCACACACAGACGGGCAAACAAAAAGGACCATATAGACCTTGGAAGATATGCTGAGGGCTTGCATTTTAAAGATAATTGCGATGATCATTTACCTTTGATTGAGTTCTCTTATAATAATAGCTTTCAGGCCAGCATACAAATGGCATATAAAGCTCTTTATGGAAGAAGGTATAGATCACCCATAGGGTGGTTTGAAGTTGGTGAGGCAGGATTGATAGGACTTGATCTAGTCCATCGGGCTATGGAAAAAGTGAAGGTCATCCAGGAGAGGCTTAAGATAGCTCAGAGCAAACAAAAGCCTTATACATATGTTAGAAGAAGAGATTTGGAGTTTAAGATAGGCGATTGGTTGCACTTGAAAGTATTCCCAATGAAGGGAATAATGAGATTTGGGAAAAAAAGGAAGCTCAGCCCATGATATATTGGGCCATATTAGATTCTGAGAAGAGTGGGTAGCGTTGCATACGAGTTGGAGTCACCAACAGAGTTAAATGTTATACATCCGGCTTTTCATATTTCCATGCTTAAGAAGTGCTTGGGAGATCCCTCTCTAGTTGTCCCGGTTGAAAGTGTTGGAATTAGGGACAACTTGTCTTACGAAGAGATTTCAGTGCAGATATTAGACGGACAAGTTCGTCAATTGAGGACCAAAGAGATTGCTTCGGTGAAGGTTCTGTGGAACCAATTCGTGGAGGAAGCCACATGGGAGGCCGATGAAGATATGAAGGCCAAGTGTCCACACTTGTTCGTTGGCCTAAATGAGGACTTTGAAGGTAAACTTTCGTATTCTCACCTTAAAGATTTATGTTTATTAAGTTAGGAAATCTTGTGGTTTGAGCTAGCTTTTTCATATCTTTATCATTCGAAGATGAATGATCCAAAGGGGGAGATATTGTAATATCTCGTGAAATGATAAAAATACCTATAGAATTGACCTTAATCGTAATGTGTCTTTCCTTACTCAGTTTACAAATCTGAATCGGATTTGCGATCAGTGTGAAAAATTGAGTCAGAAAATGATCTCGACTCGACAAAAACTCAAAAAAATGCAAATTATTTTTTCCAAAAGAATTCATAAACAGTGAGGTTTTCACGTCCGCTCCGCGATGCGGAGAGAATACGGAACCACATTTTGTGGTTTTTCCAAAATTTCGATGAAAAGCTGAATTCGCAAAAAAGTGAGATTTAACACTAGTGCACGTCGCGCACTAGTGTAAATCAGGGACAATTTTGCTCTTTTAATGGGGAGGGGAAATTCTGACTTTTTTGCACCCCCATAATCCTAATTTGCACGTTTTCAAGTTTAATTTAAATTCTAAAACGCAGAGAACCCACATTCAACCATTCAAACCCTTCCAAGAAACATTCAAGCGTAAAGAAATTCAAGAAAACTCTCTCCAACTTTTCAAGAAATTCCTCCAAGGTATGTAAGGCTACACAAAAACTAATTTATTTTGAGAATATATTAGAAAACATGTAATACTTTTCATCCAACAAGTTTTAGTCCTGAGTTGAAATTGAGTTTACGTATATACTGTAAAGTTAGTAAAATTTCTTACGGTTTCTTAGATTCTTGATAAATAATGATGGTCCTTGATTCTTTAATGACTATTTTAGCAGATTGTCTCCAAGATTTAAAACATACATTATTTCTTGTGAATCTTATATGGGTTTTATGAACACTCATAAAGTTTTTAGTCAAGATCAGTTAAAGAGTCCTTTTCTTGAGTCATCCTTGCACTTTAGATGAGAAAGCTAAGTAGTAAGCTGGGCTAAGTCCCCAAGAAAGAGAGATTTTCAAGAATTTATGATTATTTAAGTATAAGCTATATAAAGTATTTTGGGAGTAGTATTGAGCACCGATATGTGTAAGAGTAGAATAAATTACTCAAACTCATAAACTATGTAGCCAACATAGGATAGGATTGTACTGCAGTACCTTCCTCATTAGCCACTGAGATGACCCAGTTTTGGGATGGATCCACTCCCCTAGTTCTTCATCCCTTATCCCGGCAAAGTACGGGACGACTCTAACAGTGTGGGCAAGACGTTGTATCACCACTAAGCTCATAGTGGTGGTTGTCTGTTAGAGAAACTCCCCAAGCTAAGAAATACGTTTACTTATCAATTTTCAGCATGTTATTTTCAGCATATAAGTCTTATGATTATTGTTATTTCACTTTTGAATTATAATTATGTCTTTTGAGATGCATTATGATATCCCTATTAAATGTTCTGGCCATCTTACATACCGTACATTTCACGAACTGACGTCCTTAGGACCTATATCGTTTTATGATGTAGACGCAGGTGACAAAGTTCCTCAGCATCCGCTCCGTTGAGAATCTGACAGCTTCCGGTTTAGGTGAGGCCTCTTTTCAGTCCGAGGCTCTTGAGTTGTTTATATATTTCTTTTCAGTATTTATTTCTAGTTCTTACTATTTGGGGCCTATCTCAGTAGTCTTTTTAGACAGTATTAGTAGAGGTTAAATAGACCATATGTTTAGTATTGAAGGTTTTCAGTTATTCAGACATTGTTTAAAAGCCTTTTCATTCAATTATGTAGATAGATATGAATTTTCGTATTGCTTTTAATTAGCTTTTTTCACTATTATGAGTGTTCGGCTGAGTAGTAGCCAGACTAAGTGGTTCGCTTGGGGACCAGAAATGATTTCTGAGTGCTGGCCACATCCAGTGTGTAGACTTGGGGCGTGACAAAGGCGCATATCATCATAACTGATTTTGGATCTAATTGATGATCGAGAAATTTTCATATTCTTCATAATGATAAAATCCATTATAAGGATATGAAAAAACTAACTTGACAAACTATAAAAACTAGTAAAGATATGATGCTTAGCATTTAAGAAGAACAACATAATTTTTTATTTTTTTTGTTAAAAATAGAAAGATTATATTAATAGCTAATATACATCATTACAGTGTAGTTGCACAGTCATTTAACCTGCGATTACAAATATTAGTGCTATTACAAAAACTAGATAGATATAATTATAAAAGAAAATAACTATTTTTATGATTTTATTTTTCAACTAGACGATGAGTTTTCTAGTCAATATTCTTACATAAGTCTTCAATTCTCAAATGAGTATTGTGTGAGAAGTCTTTGAAGTCGTCATCATATTTATAAGCAAGATTTGCCTTAATATCATCATATTTATTTGAGGGAGTTGCTTCACTATCATCATTATGAAAGGTCAAATAGGCCTCCACATTATTTTCTTTTCTTTTAAGGGAGCTTTGATAAAGCTTGACAAAATGATCGAGCGTACAACAATCATGTGCCTAATGTCCTTTCATCCCACATCGATGACAATTATTGATTTTTCCCTTAGAAGTATTATTTTGAGAAACTCTATTATTCTCATGTTTATTTTCACCATAATGATGATAATTATTTCGTCTGCCACCGTGGCCTTGCCTGCGTCCTCGACCATGACAACGACCACCGCCACAGTAATTATTTTGTCTTGATTCGAACTGGTTAGACCTTGCTACAATATTCACTTCGGAGAACGGAGCATACCCAGTGGGACGAGTTTCATGATTTCTCATTAATAAATATTATTCTGGGCAGCCAGAAGTAGGCATGTAATTAACTCAAAATATTTTTTAAATCCCTTTTCACAATATTGTTGTTATAGCAACACATTTGAAGCATGAAAGGTAGAGGGAGTTTTCTCAAGTAAATCATCATCAATGATAGTATCTCCACATAATTTTAATATGGAGCTCACTTTGTAAGTAACAAAATTATATTTGTTACAGATTTAGCCATAAGCTTTAAGTGGTCATATCAATCCTTTAAATTAATCCATAATTCAAGTGCATCTTTCACAGTTAAATATTTAATTTTTAATCTTTCATGAAGGTGATGACGAAAAAAAATCATGACTTTTGCTTTATCTTGACTTGATGTTTTATTTCCTTCTTTAATAGTGTCTCAAAGACCTTTAGCGTCAAAGATCCATGATAAATAATTTTTTTCAATAATATCAAGTGCCACATATTCAAGTTTTGATAAGTTTGACATGATGAAAATTTAATCAAAGATGACTTGTGAATAAATTTTTTTTCTTATGCAAATAAATTTAACTAGATTCTTTTTAAAAAATAAATTGATTATTAAATAATATGTTATCTAATTAATCTTCAATCAATTCAAAACAAAGTGAATATTAGAATATAAATAGGAGAATTTTCATAAATAGCTTGCTACTGAAACTTAATAGGCTAAAATGGCTATAATTTGGCTAATTACATTCCATAACTATAGTCATGGTTCACTATTTGTATATTTCGGCTAAATGAAATTATTTTATACAAATTCCATATGGAAGCAACTAATGAAAGGGTGTAAATTTATTTATTTTTAAATGAAAAATAACTCCAAATTTATGTTTGTTGTATTTTATTAGAAGTCCTTTCCCAAAGTAACTTTGTCAAAACCCTTAGTTTGTGGTTCTTAATTTATAATTATTGTAATTTATGATTTATCAAAAATCACCTAAAAGAATTAATTTAGTTCCTGCAAAAATATATAAAAATGTGTAAGAATTCATTAAATTTTATTTTCGTCGTTACATATTAACTTGGTTGAATTTTATATTATCAAAATTAATATTGTGAATTTGTATATTTAGTTTGTTTTTGTATATATTGATTTGAATGTTGAGTTCATGTACGGCCTAATTATAGGTTGTATAATTGTGGTGGTATTTGTATTTGTGAATAATTGTATCTTTTTTAACAATTAATTTATGTATTTAGTATCTATTATATTAAATTCGTATATCACTGCATATTAGAGGTATTCTTTGAGAATAAATTCTACTAAGCTCTATATATAAAGTTATCAATAAAATAACTTAACAAACTTGTATATCCAAAAATTGAAAAATTATTAATATGTACAAAAATAATTATATATACAAAAGTTATAGATAAATTTGTATTCATTTGTATAAAGTATATAAGAAGTATTAATTAGAGGATATAATTGCTCAAATTATACAAAAATAAATAAATGTATACAACCGATCAAATTATAAAAAAAATATAAATGGCTCCGGAACGGCCAAATTAGGCTAGGGGCATGTTCAGTACAATTATCAGCATCAACATATTGTACCAAGAGCAAAGTAAAATATACTATAAGATTAGACTTTGTAGGCCTATTTGATTGGTAATTTGACACGTGTAGCTACATTTTCTTGCAGCAATTTAGTTGTATTCAAATTGATAATGGGTCTCTGCTCAAAAGTAACAAGAACAAATCTCATTTTCTTTCACTTTTAATTTCTCCCTCTGCTTCACTTTCACTCATTTTTTACTCTCTCACCCACCTTTTTCTCTCGATCTCTCCTATTTTTTGATGATGTTAGATTCAATTCTTCAAACTTTAGTGACTTTCATGTTTCAATGGGTTCTTTGGTTCTTCGCCACTATTGCTCATGTGAACTTCTATCATTTCGTGCTTGCAAAATCGATCAACGCGGCTCGCTCTTCATCTTCCAATTGTTCGCTCTTTTTTTTCTTGTTGTGCTTTTTCCCTTCGCCTCCACTTTGTTTGAGTCTGCACATTGTGGGTATTCCGGGAACGATGAAGGTGCGACTTTTTCCTTTCTTGGTTCATTGGATTTGCTTCTTCGCATCTAAACAACCAATTTCACAATCATGAGTCTGTCTACACATACAAAAGTTCAAGAAATCTCAAAGGGCAAGAGGAAGATGAGCACAATATTGAATTTAAAATTATTCAACTCAGAAAGACAAACGGAAAAGATCTCATCAGAAAGACAAATAAAAAAGAAATCAGCAAGCAAGATCGAAGAACAACATATTCGAAAATAAAAGAACCCCCAATTTTACAACAGAAATTAGCAACATAAACTGTCCAAGCAACAACAGAAGAATAATGTATTCGAAAGTCAAAGAGGTCCATAAAAAATCACCAATTTCTAGCTTGGACGAGGCTTAATCTGGGTTTGTTCGAGAAAAACCTTGAAGAACACTATAAACTCACCACTTTTTCCTTTTGCCTTCAAAGAGACCTAATTAGAGTTTGCTGCAAGGCAACGTTTTTAAGCATTGAAGTTCACACGCGAAAACATATACGACTTTTACGTGTTTAATACCCAATTAAGACTTCTACGTGTTAAATACCCAATTAATGTTGGGCCAAATATTTGTGCAGCCATAGTACACCTTTGGTACAGATGGTTAGCAAACTTTAGGCTCTAATACCACCTTCTAGCCTACCAAGGGGTGTAGGGCTTAGAAAATGTACACAATGTAGCACTTTAACCTGAATCTTGATGACTTCTAGTCAGAAGTTGATAAATTTAGGGGTATGTTTACTCGGTGTTTCTTCCCTTGGACCCGCACAAAAGAAACAATGATGCATATGTGTGTTGCATTTCTCAAACATTGATTTCGTCCCAGGCAGACTAGAAGGTAGTATCAGAGCCTGAGGTTTGCTTATATTCTTTTTATTTATGAGTAATTGTATATGTATTGGTCTAATTAATTGTACATATATTGATCTAATTATAGGTCGTATAATTATGTTTGTATTTATATTTATGAATATTTGTATCTTTTCAATAATTAATTTGTGTGTATCACATTCATTATATTAACTTTTGTAAATCACTGCATATGAGGGGGATTTTTTGATAATAAATTCAATTCCCTATATATACAAAGCTATCAACAAAACAACTTAACAAGCTTGTATAACCAAGGATATACGAAATTTGAGAAATCATTAATATGTATAAAAATAATTATATAAACAACGATTATAAATAAATTTATATTCATTTATACAAAATATTAAAAAAAGCTGTAAATTATAGTTTGAAATTACCCAAATTATACATAAATAATTAAATGTATACAACTAATAAAAATTATACCAAAAAATAAACATAAATTATATACTTTTTAGTACAAACAAAGTCTCATGTACATCTATACTGATACAAAGTAATGGATATACATGCAAATCTACTAATATGATATACAATTTCAAAAAAGTATAGAATATACAATAAAAATCAGATTATACAAAGTATCTCCTTGTCTTTTTTTGTTTGTTTCTTTTGAATTTGATTTTTACGTGATTTGTTGCAATCTAATGGGGCTAGTGCAAAACTTAGATCAAATTTTTTCATTAACTAATTTTTCGCAATGACTTGAGATTTGTACAACGAAACATATACTTTCTTCGAAATGTTGAGTTAAACACAAGGAAAAAGATGGAGGAAGATATGTTTTTGTCGCATGCAAATGTATAGCTCTAGTAACCCTCTTTGACGGAGATGTTTCAAATATGGTTTAAAATTGATTTAGTGATTATACTGAAATAATCAAAGATTATGACTGAAAATCTGAAATAATGAGAACAAAAATACAAATACATAAAGAAACTTAAGAAAGATACAAAAAAAAAATAATAATAGAGGTTACCTTGATTTGGGTATAAAGGATTAGGAGAGAGAATTAGAAAATTTCAAAATTTTAATGCTGATTTTGTTGAGAGATTTAAGGGGATCTGAAAGATTTTTAGGGGTTAGATTATGAATAAAATGAGACAGAATATTTTTTATTTATATAAAAGAGGAAAGAAAACATTTGCAGGTTTGTATACCAATCCAAAAATGTCAGCGCCAATTAATAGCAATTTTGATTTAAACTATAACTATTATTTGCAATTAAATTAAATAATAGTTATAGCTTAGTTATGTATTTTCCCATATAAATATATATTAACAATAGTCCTACTATACATACTGAGATAGAAGCTTAACTTATTTGTAGGAGGTTGAAGTTGCGTGCTGATAACGTGTTATGAAATGATACAAATATATTAAAACTAAGAAGGAATATAAAAGAGAAGATAGTGTA
>JAABOM020000012.1:126472-138326 GCA_011800125.2 Solanum clarkiae
TGCTAGAGCTGGAAGGGAAAGTCTAGAGATCACTCATCTGCAGTATGCAGATGACACCCTGATCTTTTGTGATGCTATGGAAGACCACCTTAAAATACTGAGACTGATTCTTGTTATTTTTGAAGGTATGTGTGGGCTACATGTCAATTGGAGGAAAAGCTTCTTGTATCCAGTAAATGAAGTACCAAACATGCAAATTTGAAGTCAATACTCGGTGGCGAAGTTGGTGCCCTCCCTACCACATATTTGGCTATGCCTTTGGGGGCAAAATCCAACTCCATGGAAATCTGGAATGGGGTGATTGAAAAGTGTGAGAAGAGGTTAGCAAGGTGGAAGTCTCAGTACCTTTCACTAGGGGGAAGAGTAACTCTGAAGTCTCTGATTAACTCTGTGTTTGATGCACTTCCAACATATATGATGTCATTATTTCCTGTACCTACAGGAATCATCAATAGGTTGGATAGCATCAGGAGAAAATTTTTGTGGCAAGGAAACAAGAGAAGGAAGGGGTATTAATTAGTCAAATGGAAAACTGTAATCACTGAAAAGAGAGTTGTGGGTTTGGGGATCAAAAACATGAAGAACCAGAGCAAAGCTTCGAGGATGAAGTGGCTTTGGAAATACTCAAGTGGTAATCAAAATTTGTGGGGCTCAGTCATAAAGGCAAAATATGAAGAGAGTGATAGTTGGATGACAAAGGAGGTTACCACCCCTTGTGGTGTTAGCTTATGGAAATCCATTAGAGTACTTTGGAATAAATTCAAATTAAACACCAAGATCAAAGTGGTAGATGACACAAAAACCAGATTCTGGAAGGACGATTGGCATGCAGAAGGTAGTTTAGAGACACTCTTCCCTGACATCCACAGTCTAGTTCTTCAGCAACAAAGTACTGTAGCTGACTTATGGACTCCTCAGGGGTGGAATTTTGTATTTAGAAGACACCTCAGTGACTGGGAGATTCCGAGAGTAGCAGAATTTTTTAGAAGCATTGACCAGTTCAGTGGTCTGGAAACAGGACAGGACAAATTGCAATGGTTGGGGAACTGTAAAGGGAATTTTAAAGTAGGTTCAGCATACAGGAAGCTGAACCACTAAAATTTGCAGTTAATCAGATGGCCCCGGAAACCTATATGGAAAGCCAAGATCCCCTACAAAGTAGCTTGCTTTGTGTGGCTATTGGCTAAGGAAGCAGTATTGACACAGGAGAATTTAATGAAGAGGGAAATTCCACTCTGCTCTAGATGTTTTTTCTGTGGGAAAACTGCAAAAACAGTCAACCATTTATTCATTCAATGTGAAATCACTGGCCAGTCGTGGAATTTGTTGTTGAGACTCGAAAACATTTCCTGGTCCATGCCTGGTAGGATTTCAGAGGCTCTATACAGTTGGGAAGAAGTCGGGACGCAAGCAAAAAACAAAAGCAATTGGAGAATTGTCCCTGCCACTATTTGGTGGACAATATGGAAAGAGAGGAACCTTAAGAGTTTTTGAGAATAGGGAGAGTAGTATGAAACAAGTAAAACTGAATTGCATTTTGACTCTATGTTTTTGGTGTAATCAGATGTACTCTAATGATATTGCCTCCATCATTGATGTCTTAGACTCACTGTAGGGATAGGTCAGTGTTCTTTAGAGTTTCTCATGTAAATATGGTTTTCAATAAAACCTATGTACTGTTTTATGGAGAATAGAAACAATTACCATTTTGAAAAAAAAAAATTGATGAGACAACTAATGGTCAAACCGATCTATCAATAGATGAGCCTCAAATTGAAGGTATGCTATAAGAGGAAAAATTTGAAGATTTGGAAGAAGTTGAAGAAGATGCGAAAGAATTAGCTAACTTAAATAACTTGACAATTAACAGTACTTTGTTGTTATGTTAGATTGTTAGTTATGACTTATGAGTTAAGTTGATATGATCTTTTTTTTTGTCAAATAGTAAATTATTACTTGGTGTATTGAATATTGATTAGTAACTATGCGTATTTAAATTGTGAATATATATCTTTGTTTATGTCTTAAATCTTAACAATTCCAATTTTCCACCTTCACTTTGTTTCAACTTTCAAGAGTTACTATCCTTGTTCTAAGGTAAGTTTTCTTTTCAAATTTTTTTTATTCTTTAAGTTGTATTTATTTTATTGTAATATGTTTTTAATGTTTAGTTGCTATTTTGTTGTGTTCATAGGAAAAATGGAACAATCTCATTTTGGAGAATAGAAGATTGAATTCTACAACATAAATGTAAGTTTATCACAACATATCTGTCAATTTTAGAATGTTTTTATAACTATTGAATATTTTTAGCCGAATTCCCACACCCGTATCCATACTCGGATTCGCACCCTTGAATCTTAAAATTTAGATTTTGCCGAATCCAACTCTCGGATTCACATACGTCTCAGACACCCGCACCCGAGTCCGAGCAACTTAGGCTCTAATTGCTAGTGAATGTGTGGACTCAAGACTCGAAGGTGAAACTCCACGGATCATGTGCAAGCTTGATATTGAGGCGGCTTATGATCATGTGAACTGGGAATTCCTTCTCAACATTTTGAGACAGAAGGGGTTTGGAGAAAAGTGGTTGAAATGGATAGAATTTTGTATTAAAACTGTTAGGTTCTCTATTCTGCCAAATGGAGAACCGGTTGGTTCTTTCCCCTTGGAAACGGGACTGAGACAAGGTGATCCCCGTTCACTCTTCCTCTTTATTTTAGCTATGGAAGGGCTTAATAGTATGGTGAGAATAGTTGTTCAGAAGAGGCGGCTAAAAGGTTTTAAAACAGGCAACCAAGCTGGAGAAAGAGTACAAATTTGCCAGCTACTCTATGCGGATGATACTATGATCTTCTGTGAGGCCAAAGAAGAACAACTGTGGTTTATCAGGATAAATCTAATAGTTTTTGAGGCAGTGTCAAGGCTTTCTGTGAATTGGAGGAAAAGTAGTATGTTTCAAGTTAAAGAAGTACCCAATATTCAGTGCCTAGCTAATATTTTGAGCTGCAAACGCACCCCCGGGATTAGTCAAGGCTCAAAGAGACTTGGACACCCGGTGCGGAAAAAAAAGGGACAAAATCTGCCTACTAGATATTTAGGGATGCCACTGGCAACAACCATAAGGAGTTAGAGATATGGAATGGTATTATGGAGAAGATTGAGAAAGAATTAGCCACCTGGAAGACACAATATCTTTCCTTATTAGGAAGAACAACATTGATCAATGTTGTACTGGATGACCTACCAACCTGTGTTGTCTCTATTCCCCTTGCCTGCTAAAGTGGAAGATAGAGTAGATAAATTGAGGAGGGATTTCCTCTGGCTGGGCAACAAGGAAGGAAAGGGAATTCACCTAATCAAATGGCAAGTTGTGCAACTCAGTACGAGATCTGGTGGACTGGGTATTAAGAATTTAACGCTGCAAAACAGGTGTCTTTTATCAAAATGGTTGTGGAGGTTTGGTAAGAGGACCATGCTCTATGGAAGGATGTTATCATTAGCAAATATGGTCAGACTGAGAAATGGACAACCAACATTGCAAGCAACACATATGGGGTCTCAGTTTGGAGAACTATCAGGAATCTGTGGCCTAAACTATCTAGCATAGGCTATAAGGTGGATGAAGAGACTAGAATCCTATTCTGGAAAGACAACTGGATTGGCCAGAATTCACTCATGGAGAATTATCCAGACTTATTCTCTTTTTGTGACAACCCTGAAGTATCTATTACTGAGACTTGAACCCATCAAGGATAGAATATCATCTTTAGGAGGCATTTAAATGATTGGGAGTTCGAGAGAGTGGCCAGCTTGGTGCAAAGACTGGATGGTTTCTCTGGTTTAAACACCAATCCTGATACAATCAGATGAAGACGTGCTAAAGATGGAAAATTTTCAGTTGGAAGATTGTATAGAAGAAATCTGTCCTCCCAGTGGGAATATCCCTGGACACTGGAGACAAGTATGGAACTCTAATACGCCCACCAAGATCAAATGTTTCACATGGCAGGTATGCAGAAGAGGATGTCTGACTCACGAAAAGCTGAAAAGGAGAGGTTTTCAGATTGTCTCTAGGTACTTCTTTTGCAATGAAGAGGAGGAAACAAATAGTCATTTATTTCTTCATTGTAGAGTGACTGGTCAGGTGTGGTATATGTTTCACAATCTTATTCAAGAGCCATGGGTGATGCCTGAAAATACTGCACATCTTCTAAGCTGCTGGATGAGGAGAGATGGGACTAAAAAGCAAAAAGATGGTGGAACCTAGTTCCTTCCTGCATATGGTGGTCAATTTGGAAGGAAAGAAATAATAGATGTTTTAAGAATATTACTAATTCAATGCAAAAGGTAAAAGAAAAGTGCATAAATACTTTATATTTTTGGTGTAAAGAAGAGGGTATAGATGAGGCATAACAGTTTGTAGATTTCCTAGGTTCCTTGTAATTATGATTACCAGCCTTGTAAGTTTTTGATGGTTGCCAGCATAACCCTCAGTGTTGAGGAATACAACTTTACTTTTATTTTTTGAAAAAAAGTGTAATTTCCGTAAAATGGTTAAGGGAGTATTGATTGGACAATCAAAGTGGTCATTCCCTTGCTCTTTTGTAGATACTAAACTTAGGTAAAGGAGAAAATATCCATTTTCTTTCAAAGACCATGGTACAAAACCACCCTGTCAGGCAGATTGACTAACAAAGAAAATTTCACGATCCACGATAGTTAAGAGTATATTGTTTCTACATGGATCACAGAGTGCAGTAGTGGTTATCATCTTAAAATTTCACCCAAGGTTGGTGAATCAGCCAGGTCTTACACACTGACTTTAAACAATAGGGGCGCTTGCTTTCGTCTTAAATGGTGCAAGGGATATAACTATGCAGGAATTTGCTGCAGATTATTGCTCGATGAAACAAAAATTGGAATTTAAATACATAGACAAAACAAATGTACCTTATGGCAATACTAAGGATCTGCATATTGATGATGGTCCGAGAGCTCCCCGGCATCACGCTTAATATTTGATTGAAATGGTTCTGCAAAATGATGATGGTAGTTCGGCTCAACATTAAGTGATTCATATCCCCTTCTACAACAATATAATAAAACTGATTGCAGGGCCTAATTTACAAGTAAAGCATGTCTAATGATGATTGTTCATCATATTTTAATCTGACTACAGCATAAGGTATAAAATGACTTGTAGAAGCATAGGACAACTAAGAAATAATGGTAAAAGAAAAATGAATTTAAGCAACCACAAAACAAGTAGCCTACCAATTGCAATATGATCTCTAGGTTGTCAAAATGATTAAGAAGCTTCAGAAGAATTGATTGCAGGCTTGCTAGCTCATTCTCACCAATCTCGTCATCTAATGTGCGCTCGAATATTCCATCTAATATGCTTTCCAGATAACTATTCTGCACAAGAAGACAGAATTAGGAAAATAGCTACACAAACAATTAGCAGCATGTTTGGGGATTTCATATTCATGGAGAAGATAACAATTCAAATACCATCATCATATAGAAACATCAAATCAGATGCAATCAAGATAAGTTTCATAGGTGGCAACTGATGCCCTTGGCAAGTTGACCTGCTTTATTTTAAACAGTGGCCACCAACGACTAAATTACCTAATGGACCCCATGTCTTATCACCACCATGGGACGCTCCAACTATTCTGTGAGCTACTCAATCCTAACATGAGGTCTAAGATTAGCAAACACTGGCATCTCCCCAAACTCTAATAGAGAATCAATGACACTTTACTTACGCATCAGTTTTGCAAAACAGATGCTTCAAAAGCAGTAAATAAAACTTAAAAAGACCAAAGATAACATAATGATTTTTGCACCTTAGTTACACATGGAAAATAGGCCCATAAATTCGGAAACAGCCACTACCCTCCCCAGACCCACTTGTGGGATTTTACTGGGTATGTTGTTGTTGTTGTTGTTGATGATGACAAATGGTATACGAGATATATTAGAGATGAGTGCACATCAACAAGTCGTAAGAAGATAATTACAAGAAAAACACACAATATAAACCGAGAATATATTGGGTATGAAGAAAATTGTCTCCATGGGAAATGTAATTTGTTGAAACTTCTTTTTACCTAGGGAAATCATTGTTGGTGCATCTTCGAATATAAAAGTAGGTAAAATCTGGCAATTGTACATGGAGTAGTATAAGGTACAATGATAATGTTTGGTAATATTTTCTAGTATTAAAAGCTGACAATAATATTTAAATATTGATTGAATCAAGGTATAAGTAAGATTTATGATATTAGTAAGGCAAACTGACTTCTAAGGAAGTTACTTTTCCCTGTTGGTGCAACTTATTTTCCTTGAAGGAATCAATTTCACATTTTACCGTAACCAAACACAAGAAATGGGTAAACTTATGAGAAGTCATCCAAGAAACAGAGGAAAGAAGGTTGTGTCAGAATTGGCTAGTATAAAGATAATTACTGATGCTGGGAGTTTGGAAATCTCCACGGAGAAGGTAGATCAGTTAGGGAAGAAGCCCTTTTAACTAAGGGCCTCATTGAGAGCCCTACCGAAGCAAAAAATATTTTTTACATAAATCATTATCACTGTACCGAACACATCCAAATAAGAGAATAAAGAAGAATATAATATATATGTAAAACTTGGCCTACCTAAATAAACTCACCCTCATAATGTTACCATTACAAGCACCAATTGCTAAAGTTGCAAGGTAAAAAATGCTGGGGAGAAAAACAAAATGGAAGAGGAAGAGATAGAGATGGGTGTCAGCAAAATGTAGAGGGTTGGATGTCACGTCTTCCTCTCACCTAAACTAAAAAGCTAGAACAAACTTCACCACTGATTGGTGGATTAGACCACCTGAAGACAAGGATGCAATTCGTAAACATTGAGTAAGGATTTAAAATAAAATTCTCAATCCTAAAATGTCTAATATGTTTCTTGGAATTTCCAACAACCAAAAAATGGATAACTCTAACCAAACTGAATTATACAATAATAAATGGAATTATGTCCTAACTTATTGGGATGTACAACATAAATAACTGAGACTAGTAACAATGATTGAAGATACAAAAAGACCATCACACATTTAATTTGGACCAATACATGCTCCAATGACAAGATAGATACTACAGGAATCACGGTCTAGCAGATGACATCATGCTCTGTAGCATAGCTGCAGAAGAACAAAAGATCTATCGGAACAACTTTTAGATATACATAAACCAATCACCAAACTTCTCTCAACTTACCATGTGTTTCTGGAGAGCAATATCTATATGAGCATCTACAACATTGAGGTACTCATCAAGGCTATTAAACCGAGAAACAACCTGAAATTACAAATTAATTAAAACTTAGTGAAAAACCATTATAGTGGAGATGCAAAGTTGCAAAAACATTAGAGAATAACATGAAGAAAGCTGAACCAGATAACAAAATAAAAACAGAATGAATTGTGCATACATTGAAAAGATTGTAAAAAGCTATACTTCATGTAGGATAGAGTTAATGTCCTACATCTGGTAATAGAGCTAGCAAATTGTAACTGTGTCTATAGTCCTTCAGTTTTTTGTTTATCATTTTGTGCTCAATCCAACTTGTGTGCACTTTGACTATTTCACCAAGCACAATATCAAGTAACTTTGCCACCAAACTTAGGCAGATGAAAAGGAATCTTCTCAACTTTTAGCCTTTGTTAGGAGTTAAACCATTTTCCCCCACGATCTTCTTTCAGCTACACTAATAGTTAAGTCACACTCTTGGGTGCTTTTTGTTTATCTTGTTTCTAACATAGTAAGTTTTCATGACAAATTACCTGTGAGTTTGAAACACTAAACAGATTGCCAGTGATAAGTGGGAGGAAGGTGACGACGACATCAAGTTATCATGCCCCTTATGTCATGGGCGACACGCATGCTACAATGACTGGACAAGGTTCCGAGGATAAGCTAACCCCAAGAATCCATCCTCAATTCAGATTGCAGGCTGAAACTCACTTGCATGAAGCCAGAATCGCTTGTAATCGTCAGCCAGTCATATGGCAATGAATTTGTTCCCGAGCCTTGTACAAACTGCCCGTCACATTATGGGAGCTAGCCATGCCCTAAGTCATACCTTAACCACAAGGGGAGATCGCGAAGGTAAGGCTAGTGACTAAAGTGAAGTCGTAACAAGTTAGTCCAGCTGAAGGGGCGACTAGATCACCTCCTTTTCAGGAGAACAAATGCTTGTTTGGTATTTTGGTTTTACACTCCATTCAGAAAAGGGAGCTACGTCTGAGTTAAACCTGGAGATCAAGCCTTCTTTCTTTTCTCAACAGTGAAGTAAGACCAAGCTCATGAGCTTATTATCCTAGGGCGGAACAAGTTGATAGGATCCCCTTCTTATAGGCCTCCATGTTCCCCTATGTAACACCTCAGACCATCAAGCTATGGTGGAACCATTCTATGTACGGTGAATTTGATTGTGCATTGGTGAAAAAGTCATGTCTTAATTGTGAAAAGTGTGTTGGACGTGAATTATGGTCCTAAGGGGACTCTAGCACAAAGTTGGGTTGAACGATTCCTTGTCGACGAAGTCTTTCATATGAGTTTGGGAAAGGTCCTAATAAAACACATATCTCTAGAACATAAAGAGTTGCATGGACCATAAGCTATCAAATTAAAGGTATTTACGTCTAGTTTCCAGTGAAACAAACCTTTCATCAATCCGATATTTATGCAAGAAGTTATGCCCATTTTACTGAAAACAACACACTATGTGCGACAACGCAGGAAAGGCAGTGCTACTGCCATTATTGGCGGCCAACTGCATGATCAATGTATCAGCTACACGACCGCGACTTGGAAAACACAATAAAAGCATCCCAAGATCATGGTTCACCCGCAATTCTGAAAATTTTCCCTAGCAAGAGAAGCTCTCACGGTAAGATTTGGCCATAGAATATTTGATGATTTCTTCACCCTAACACAAATTAATACCTCCAACTCATGGAATCATAGATTTTCAAGAGAACTTCTCAAGAACTCAAGTGAAGGGTTTTGCAAAGGTTGCTTTTTGGAGGCAAGACATCACCCACGAACTCCCACGTAGACTTCAACAATTCTAACCTAAAAGTTGTGAAATTTTAACAAGTTTGTTCATTACAAAATCCTAGGGTTTTCAAGAAAACCCACTTCCAAGATACAAAAACAAGTTCTTACTATCTTTTCATCCAAAGACAAGACATTTCTCAAGAATTTGGAGCATTTAAGGTATGTAAGATTATCCTTTACGTGTGGAAACACGTTCTAAGCTATAATTGGGATGGGCCTTGCTTTGACTCCCTGTGAAGAAATATATCTTGAGCCTAATTTAACTCTAAAAGCTAGCTCGTGAGAGTAAAATAGTCCAAGACCACCCATCCCTTTTTCATCCAATGTGGAACTTTTCAACAGTCTGCATTACTCCAACAACAAGATTATTATAAGAATCAAGGACATGAACAGATTGTTTGGTATTATTACTTATATGTAAGAGAATAATTGAAGAGCTTCCGCTCGTCCTGCCTGCTTGAGC
Source organism: Solanum clarkiae (assembly GCA_011800125.2). Taxonomy (NCBI): domain Eukaryota; kingdom Viridiplantae; phylum Streptophyta; class Magnoliopsida; order Solanales; family Solanaceae; genus Solanum; species Solanum clarkiae. Next base: position 136,055 of record JAABOM020000012.1, read on the forward strand.
TATCTGCTTTTTCTCCTTTATTATATGGCCAACAACAACAACAACAACATACCCAGTGGAATCCCAAAAATGGGGTCTGGGGAGGGTAGAATGTACGCAGACATTACCTCTACCTCGTAGAAGTAGAGAGGTTGTTTCCTGGAAACCCTCAAAATATTTTGTGGGCTTCTTAATTTAATTTTTTAAGGCAGCTACGTGTTGACGTATCTGCTTCAGTTGCTTCATTATATTTCGTCGGCTAATTCAACTATAATTTTACAATATTACCCCTAATAAATCATTTTTCTAGCTGCTTCAATTGTGATTTTACTATATCACTCTAATAAATTATTTTAAGCCATGTAACCGTTAGAATTAGGATAAAACAAAAACAAAATCATAAATTGAGTCTTTCTTTTTAAACAAGAAAAATAAAATCAAATAATTATTTTAATAATCTTTCAATGATTATATTTGTTTCAAAAAGGAAATATATTTTTAAAAAATATAATAGTATAAATAAACGAAGAAGTTTATGTATATTATTAAATAAAATTTTGATGTACTCTCAAAATTTTACTAGTGCAACATAAATCAGAACAAAACAAGTAACATATATTATTTAAAATTATTATGAAATGTATTGTAGGTCGCAATAATTAACAATTTAAAACTTTTTAAAATATATAAAAACGTCTATTAACATCACATAAATCGAGACAAAAAAAAACATATATTGGGCCCGTGCTAGCATGGGATCTTGTAAACAGTATGGACACAAATTCTGCCAAGCCACCCCCCGAAAGAACTTCTGCTTCTACTTCAGGATATTACATCTAGTAGGAGGAAATTTGGGATCATGGATGATCAAGAGAAGAAGCAGGAACCAAAACACAATTGCGAGACTTGGTGTAAAAGAAAAATATCGAACCATGGTTGTAAAAGAACGGTGGGAGGAGACTCAGAGTATTTTCTTGTTGAGATGGGACTCCATCAAGGATCTGTGTTGAGCCCTTTCTTGTTTGCCTTGGTGATGGATGAGCTGACGCGATCTATCAAGGAGGAGGTACCATGATGTATGCTACTTGCAGATGACATAGTACTGATTGATGAGACTTGGACTAAAGTTAATGATAGATTGGAGGCCTGGAGACACGCCTTGGAGTCCAAAGGATTCAAATTAATCAGGACCAAAACTGAAACTTGAGTGCAAAATCAGTGTTCAGAGGGATGAAGCAAACTTTGATGTGAGGCTTGCCACTCAACCTATCCCCAAAGACGGAAAACTTTAAGTATCTGGGGTCCATCATCCAGAATAGTGGCGATATCGATGATGATGTCACACATCGTATTGGGACAGCATGGACTAAATGGAGGCTTGCATCTGGAGTATTGTGTGATAAGAAGATACCACCTAAACTCAAAGGTAAATTTTAAAGATTGGTACTTAGACCATCTTTGTTGTATGAGGTGGAGTGTTGGCCTATCAAAAATGCACATATCCAGAAGATACATGTCGTACAGATGAGGATATTGAGATGGATGTGTGGTCATACCAGGAGTGACAAGGTTAGGAATGAGACAATTCGGGAAAAGCTAGAGATGGCCCCAGTGGCTGATAAGATGAGGGAAGCGAGACTGCGATGGTTTGGACATCTGCAAAGAAGGAGTACCGATGCTCCTGTTAGGAGGTGCGAGAGGTCGGTTTTGGGAGCTACACGGAGGGGTAGAGATAGACCGAAGAATTACTAGGAGGAGGTGATCAAATATGATATAGCGGTACTAGATCTCACTGAGGACATGATTTTAGATAGAAAGAAGTGGAGGTCGCGACTTTAAGTAGTAGGCTAATCGGTTGATACGATTAGGTGGTAGAGGAGTAGCAATGTTTTATATCATGTGTTGTCATTTTTTTGTTGTTTATGTATTAATTGTATCATAACTACGTATTATCATGTGCTTAGTGTTATTAGTCGCTTTTTTCTATTCCCTTTCCTTTACTTTTTCTCATATCTAGTTTATTCTGCTTATGGGTTTTTGAGACGAGGGTTCCCATGAAACAACCTCTCTATTTTTATGAGGTAGTGGTAAGGTCTGCGTACACTTTACCTTCCCCAGACCCCACTTGTGGAATTCTACTGGATATATTGTTATTGCTGTTGTTGTTGATTTTGATACACACACATGCTTAAATAACAGATATGTGTGCATATAATTAAACCATTGTAGATATCACTAAAATCAACTAAAGAGCAAATTACTACAAAAAAAAAAAACAAAGATAAAAGAAAAA
>JAABOM020000012.1:154505-165759 GCA_011800125.2 Solanum clarkiae
CATTTTGCTTTATTCCATCATACCCCAAAGCCAAAAAATAGTGAATCTTTGGCTCCATCCGAGATTGATGGAAATAAATTATTTGTCAAAAAAAAATATTTGTCATTCATAATCAATTATTAGCCTTGGAGTAAACACATATATTTGTATTTTTCTACCTTTGAGCCTTTTATTACTACGGCCCACACTTTATCTGCCCTTTGCGCTAAAAGCGCCAACTGACCTTGGAGCTTTTTTGTGCTTATTGCTTTTCATAACACTGCTCTAACCATGAGCCTAAGGATTCTACAGTCTTCCAATACAATGAACAGTGGCAAACTGCTCTAAGTTACTCAAACAAAATCAATTAGAAAATCCAACAAATTATTTCCAAGTTAATTTACACACGAGGATGATGACCAACTTATGTTACACAAACTTAAGCACATTAGAAACTAAATTTGGGTCACAGTAAACACGTAACACAGCAGTAGACCCCCGGATACTGGAAAGTAGGTGTCAGTAGGCCACGAGGAGCCAGAGGTAAAGGTAAATATGAGGTATATACCTGGTAAATGGACTAATGTCCCATCTTCAGTGTATTCAGCTTTCCGCCTGATGCGCTCCCATACCATATCCCCTAATATATCTAGTATTTCTGTAGCTAGAACAAAAAGTGTTGGATACAATTGTAGTACAGATGTGTCCGACAGTAACTTAGCAACCTATTCAAGAGAAGTCAAGATACATTTAGCTAAAAAAATAAAAGAAGTACAAGAATTCCAACAGGCAACGTGATGTTGTAGAAGAGTCTTAAGTTATTATATCTGTGGTTCATTAGACCAGTTGACTAATTTGATCCTTCATATTTTAATTATTCTTTTTACTATTGAAATCAATGAGGAGAAGAAATGTTTACTGTTAAATGAATTATAAGGAAGTAGTTCAATCATGTTCCTTTTACTGTTTATTATGCTTGGAATGATGTTGGTCTATCACAATATCAGGTTAATATTGTGTTCTACCTTAACGGGTGAATTTATCTTTTCAGCATCAGGTGTCATCGGTTGGAAGCAGAAAATATGGGAACAGTCTGCAATGTTTGCCTCAAATCAATATGGAGAAAAAATTTTCTTTTTTTAATTAAAAAGGTCAGCCCGGCCACTAAAGCTCCCTCTATGCACAAGGTCTGGGGAAGGGCCCGACCGTAAGAATCTATTGCATGCAGCCATACCTGGCATTTCTACCAAAGGCTGGAGATAAAATTAAATTGGACTTGTTGTTGCTTGATGCTATATGTTTTTACTAAGGTTGAGCATTCAGTCGGTTGTTTGGTTTTGAAAAGTTGGTTCAGTGTTTTGGTTTCGGCTTAGTAGAAGTGAAAACCGAAACCGATCTGAAATTAGTTCGGTTAGTTCTTTCATTATTATTTTGGTTTGGCTTTTGGGTTTGGGCTTTATCATGTTGGCCTTTTTCAGAATCTTCTCCTGACTGGTCATTCAATTCACCAGAATTTGTGGTAGCATAAAATCATAATTTTTGCACCCTACCAATGTAGTTTTGTGAGACAACATTATATTGGGAAATACTTCTACACTTGATAGTTCAAAACTGACACTAATATTGCAACACCACTCATCTTCTACTCATTCTGAAAAGCAAATAGACAAACACTGGAGTAAAGATATGAAAATTTGAAAGAAAACAAAGTGAAGATATAAGAACACAGAAAATTAAGAATTAAAACCCCCATTCTTAATTTATGACTCAAAAGGATTCACTGAATGTAGAGGAAATAAATCAGCAAACAAACAACTTAAAGAAACCTATATTGCTCGTACTCTTCAGAATGTCGACGGATGCGTATCGGATCCTCCAAAAATAGTGTATTTTTGAAGAATTCGACACGGATGCAGCAACATTTTTGGAGAGTTCGAGCAACTTAAAAAGAAACAATTAAATTATTTTGCTTCAACTTCCTCTAATGGGCCACTTGTGAATGTTTTCTTAGATGTAGAAGAATAAAATAATCACTTCTTTCAGCTATCATTTCAATCCTTTACAATATCCGCCCTTCTCTTTGGATTCATGCCAATTTCTCACACTATTAAATCACAATGGTTGAGCATGTTACTTACAATAACAACAACAGAAAACCTAGTGAAATCCCACAAAGTGGGATCTGGGGAGGGTAGAGTGTACGCAAACCTTAACACTACCTCTTAGAGGTAAAGAGACTGGTTGTGAAAGACCTCAGGCTCAAGCAAATCAAAGTAAGCAAAAGAAAAACATAAAGCTAATTTACGAATGAAAATCGAACCGAATAACCGAAATTTTAAAAAATCAAAACCAAAAAAAATTATTTTGTTCAGAGGGTTTTTTGGCTTGAAAAAGCCCATACTTAGTTTGTAAACTAGGAATAACCTGAGTCAGCCAAGTATTACTAAATAGCAAACTTGGAACTGACTTATTGAACAAATACCAAATAAATTTTTAAACAGGGTGCTACTTATCCAAAAAGAATGACACTTGATCAGGAATAACCGAGTGAACCTGACTGAGCTATGAGCCCAATATTACATACTCCAATTGTTTCAATTTTTTTTTCTGAAACTGAACTCCATTTGTTTCAATTTGCTTCACAGATTTGGGTCCGCTATGCATATCTTTAGTTTAAGATTATAAGATTCAAAAGTCTTCTTTATTTTCTTAAACTCCATGCCAAGTCAAATTAAGACAAACAAATCGAAACAAAGAGCGCAGCAAGTCTGAAATTGACTTATAGTACAAATACCAAATAAAATTGAGGTACTTATCCAAAAAGAATGAGTACTTCATTAGAAAGTGCAGAATCCAGCAAGAAACAAATGTGACGGTTTAGAACAAAAAAGCTACCTTTATTGACAAATTAAGGGAGGTTACACAATCACTTGCATGCCAGGCACGACAAATTTCATCTTTAAGTTCAGTTAAGCGTGAGACATACTCCTGCAAGGTGATATATTTAACACCTTCTTCAGCATATTTCTGAGGATCATCCAGCTCCTCTAGATGTACATTTACTGAGGGTTTCTCAGAGCCTACAATATTTTATCATCATAGCAATTATTGCCAAGGAAATACAATAGCTAATCTAACATATCAAACAAGTTCAAATGATACTCTTTTACATTTTTCTCAGCTGTGTCAGAAAATAAAAGGATGAGGGAACTTTAAAAGTCCATGAAAATAAAGAAAGCTTTTTATATTACTCCTTTTGTCCTATTTTGTAAGACAATCATTGATTGAGCCACACAGATTAAGGAACCAGATGACTTAATATTGACTTTGCACAAGTAGAGAACTTTTAAAGTAGATTTGGATTAGGTATGCAAGTCATTTTTAAAATGAAATAATGCATCACAAGCTAAAACGAAAATGCTTTAAACCTTGTAAAATGTAGAATATTATCGGGTGACAATATATGTAATTTATTTGGGACACTTAAAACTAAATAATGAACCACATAATAAAGTAATTATAGCGAGGATATATCATACCCTTGCCTGTCTTCATAATTGAGCTTGACATCTGTAAGGAACAATAAAAAGGTCATACAGAAACCCAGAACAATATTAAAACTAAACACAAAACACTGATTTTAAGAATTTTGTACTTTTTTTTTGTTGACACCCCAGTTTTTCTTCTTCTTTACTTTTTCCTTCTCTTTTTCTGTTATTCATTTTTTTTTAATTTGCACCGGGTGCCCGAGTCTCTTAGAGCCCCGACTAATTCCAGGGGTGCACAGGCCCTCGGCAAGGAGTTTCCCGCAAGTGCACCACGGTTAATTCAGATTTTACCCAGTCTGATGGCCCTCAGAAATTGTTTGCACCCAGTGGGTTTCGATCTTGAGACCTTGAAAGGGAGCAAACCCCAAGGCTCAAGTCTATTACCACCGGGCCAACCTCTGAGGGTTTTGTTATTCCCTTTAAGCAAAATAAACTTTAGAAATTACCCCAAAGGTAGAAAATGAAAATATATAAATCTTAAGGTAAAAAACCAAGAAATTCACCACCATTTGCAATTCGTTGCAGTGTTAAAAAAGTCCACAAGCCTCCACCCAAAAAGAAAAACTTGAAAGAAAAGAAGGGAACGAAAGCACTTTGGGACAAAACAAACACAATTTCATTATAAGATGCAGCTAGCAACTGCAGCATAATAGAAGAATTTCCTTCTAATAATCTATTGAACATAAATAGAAATTGACACCCAAATTTATATTTAGGGTGTGTTTGGTATGAAGGAAAATATTTTCCACGAAATTGTTTTCTTGAAAAATAAGTGATTTTCTTAGTTACATATTTGCTAAGTAAACAAAAATGTATTGTCCTTAGAGCACTTATATGAATCTAGGAAAACACTATAGGGTGGGAGGGTCAGGGTGATGGGGGTGGGGGTGGCAGGGTAAGAGATGGGAGCATTGTGGTGAGGAAGAAAGAATGATCCTAAAACGCCATGGAACTTGTTTTTCACTCCTCTAGGGAAGTTATATTCCTATTTACAAGGAACTTGATTTCCAAAATATTTTGATCAACCAAACATGAGAACATTGAAAAATATGGAAAAATGATTTTCTCTGTACCATACACACCCTTATACCTTAAACTATGAGAAGACCCCAAACTAGGGATCAACTAAGATCACCTCCTTTTTGGACAATATGTAAGTAGCTCAATAGCATGTGTATGAAGATTAAATAGGCATACTAACCGAAGAAACAGAAATCATTCTGGAGACAGGAAATTTTTGCATCAAGACTTTCTTGTAAGATGTCCACTCCTTTCCCATAAAATGGATAGCAACATCTCTATATGGTTCTGTTGTGATTTCAGTAGACGTTCTTCCTAACTCCTTCATTGAATCTTCTGGTTTTCCATGATTCCACCTTAATGGATCATAGAACTCTTCCCTGCCATAATCTGTAACATCAACCTACATCCTCAACCAAGTGATGGAAAAATTAGGATATAACCAAACATCTGGATATGCTAAGAACAACAGAGCCCATGATCAATTGTAGAGTAAGGTTATTGACTTAACAATCCATGAACCTTAGGTGGTATATTGGTATCACCGTTATAATCTTTTAAAATATCGATGCACAAACAGTGGGTACAGGTTCAGCTACATATATGGCGCACACAATCATCTGAGTTTTTTTTCCAATGCTGGTTTTAACTCTTTTTGAACTAGCTTATAAGTTCCGACTCTTATAGGAGTAGTTTCTCGTCTTAAGTATGTATTCTCTTTTTCTGTTTTTTAAACGGTAGAGTGGGAACCAGCTCACTAACCAATATTATAATTTACAAGTGTGGGCCCTACCCACCAAAACTTAGAGAGATAGGAATTAGGATTAGGGTCTCTCGCGTGCTTCATTCCTGCACAGGCTTTGGGGCACTTATTTGTCATGAGTTTTAGTGTAAAGAGTATGATAACCTGCTCTGGTGAAATTGCATTGCCTGTAAGCATTGGACATTGTTCCATTGGGTGTGTCAATTAAGTTGTGCAGCTGTTAATTTTGTTTTCTGTTAGTTCTGTTTTAATAAGCTTAGCTGGCAGTTAGCTTTCAGAAGATTGTTAGTCGGTTAGGTTGTTAGTGGGTGATTAGTTAGTAGAGATTTTAGGAGTGATCCACACATGTATCTAAGGGTGTAGATACAGCTGTAAAGAGCAATTCTGCTCATTTTCTCAATACAGAAGTTCCTTTCTCTGCTTCTTCCTCCTCTTCTGCGTTCCTCCATTCATGAGTTTGTGAGTTTCAAGCTCAGACTTGATCATGGTACCACAGTATAAATGCTGGCTGTGCAGACGATTGATTGTAACTAGCTCAGAGTTTATCCATATAGCTAGATCTAATTTTGGTTTCAGATATCGAAGAATCATTAATGACGGCAAATAAGATTGATCAGAAAGAACCTCTCTATATAGGTCCCTCAGATGCTTCAAGCAGTGGTTATCCCTATCAAACTAACTGAATCTGAGAATTATGGAGTGTGGAGCGGATCGACGGGGAAAAGGGAAAATACGTTTTCGTAACAGGTTCATGCATAAGGGAACTGTATAGAGATGAATTACATAAGCAATGGGAGACATGCAATGGCATCATACTGTCTTGGCCAATGAGTACAGTCAGTGAAGAACTTCTTAGCGGAGTTGTATATGCTACCAGTGCTTTTGCAGTTTGGGCAGATTTGAAGGAACAACTTGATAAAGTAAATCGAATGATAATTTAGCAGTCGCACAGGGAAATCACAACTCTCCCACAACGTACTGATTCTGTTTCAACCTATTTCACAGCAACAACATACCCCATGAAATTCCACTAAATGAGGCCTGAGGAAGGTATATAAACACAGACCTTACCACTACTTTGTAAAGATAGAGAGGCTATTCCCTAAAGACCCTCGGCTCTAGTTGTCAAACCCAAGTAATAGAAGAAAAAACCATGAAGAAAGAATAGCAATGGAAATAGGAAAGCAGTGTACAGTCACCAAAAGAAGCAATAACAACAATCAAATAGTAGGATAATCAAAACATAATGAACAACATAAGATGATAGACCGCAAAAGCAAGAACTACAAGTGTATGACTAGTACTATGACCGGTACTAACAAGCCTAACCCTCGCAAGTAAGATAACATTCTATCCCTACTAGCCTTTTACTTAATACTCTAGCCCTACTAACCTTCTACCCTAATGCGCGATCTCTACTCCTTCCTATCTAGAGTCATGTCCTCGTAATATGAAGTTGCGTCATGTCCTATCTGATCGCCTCCCCCCAATATTTTTTCGGCCTACCTGTACCCCTCGACATACCCCCTACAACCAGCATCTCGGACCTCCTCACTGGAGCATCTGCACACCTCTTCACATGCTCAAACCATCTTAATCTCGCTTCCCTCATCTTGTCTGCCATCGAAGCCACTCCCACCTTCTCCCCGAATAACCTCACTCCTACTCCTATCAATCCAAGTGCACCCATACATCCATTTGAACATTCTCATTTCTACAACATGCATCTTTTGAACATGTGAATTCCTAACTAGCCAGCACTCCACCCCATACAACAAGGACGGTCTAACCACCACTATGTAGAACTTACCTTTAAATTTAAGTGGTACCTTTTTTATCACATAGGACACCTAAAGCAAGTCTCAATTTCATCCATTTCACCCCAACGCAATGTGACATCATCATTGATGTCCCCGCTTCCCTGGATCACAGAACTTAAAACTCTCTCTCTTCGGATTAATATGTGTGTCAAGTCTCAATTCTACGTTTGCTACCCAGTGCAACATTGAATTTGTACTCTAAATACTCTGTTTTGATCTTACTTAACTTGAACCATTCGGATTTCAGAGTTTGTCTCCAAACCTCCAACCTAGCATTAACTCTGCCCTATGTCCCACCAATGTCGCCCGCAAATAACACACTATGGAACCTCTTCCTGAATAGACCGCGTCAACTCATCCATCACCAACGCAAATAGATCAGGACTAAGAGCTGATCCTTGGTGCAGCCCCATCTCAACATGGAAGTGCTCTAAGTCCCCTCTCACCAATCTAACTTGAGTTTCGACTCCATTGTACATGTCCTTTATTGCTCTAATATAACCATCGGGACACCTATAGAGGACATCCCTGGAGACTTTATCCTAGGCCTTTTCAAGGTCAATAAACACCAGATGTAGGTCCCTCTTTTTTTTCCTATATTTCTTTGCCAGTCACCGCATAAGATAGATGGTTCAAGTAGTCGATCGTCCTGACATGCATTCAAATTGATTATTGAAAGTGGGCATCCCTCTCCTCACCCTTATCTCCATCATTCTCTCCCAATGCTTTATAAAGTAGCTTAGCAATTTGGTGCCCCTATGATTGATAGGGTCTTGGATATCACTCTTGTTCTTATACAATGGAACCATCGTACTCCACCTATACTCGTCAGACACTTCTGTCGTCTTAAAATTAACATTAAACAACCCATTTAACCATTTTGTACCTGTCTTGTCCATGCTCTTCCAAAATTCCACAAGAATCTCTCAGGTTTGATCACTCTTCCCCTGCTCATCCAACTAATAGCACATCTAACCTCCTTTGACTCTAAAATGCCTACGGCATCTAAAGTCCCTATGTATTTCAGAGTGCAGCAAATCAACCAGCACAATCTCTTTTTCCCCTGCTTTAAGAGTTTGTGAAAGTATAAATGGCATCTTTGTTTAATGGCAGTCTCTTCCACCAACACTTTGCCTCCTCGTCCTTGAGGCACTTCACTTGCTTTTATGAGCCTATACAATTTCTTATCCCTACCTTTTCCCCCTAGCTCGACATACAAGCATTTGAAAGTTGTCGTCTTAGCCGACAATAATCGCAAACTTAGCTTCGGTCTTCATCATCTTATAGACTTTCTCAAGCGTCCGCTTCTCTTCCTGAACATCAATAGAAGCCATCTCAAACATATTGCAAACTAATGAAGGATCATCTACACCTCCTAGAGATCAATCTATGTCACCATCTGTTGAGATGCCTATCTGGAAAGACCACTAGAGTCAACAAACAACCTGTTTGGATGAAAGATTATGCAACTCCCAGCACTAGTCATGGAAACAGATAATCCATTGCCAATCATCTCTCTTATAATCATACCACTCTAGCTTACCACAATTATTTAGCCAAGTTTTCCACCATGATGGAACCTTAGAATTCCAAGCTACAGCTAAGTATAAAATATGGATCTAGGCTATGAAATTGGAGATCCAGGCTCTTGAGGATAACAGGCCTTGATGTTGGTGGATTTGCCTTGAGGCAAGAATGCAATTAGTTCAAAATGGGCCCACAAGATCAAATATCATGTCAATGGTGAGGTGGATACATTTAAAGCTAGATTAATGGCCAAATAGTATTGTGATACCCTCGAAGTTGGAAAGTTGGAAGGAAGAGGGAAGGCACAGAAAACTGCTAGTGCAGGGTTCCATCGACCATATAAACTTCCACGGCCCGTGGAAGTCACCCCCGTAAAAGACTGCCATCAGGGAGAAATTTCAAGTCCGGACCATGAAAGGTCTCACAAACCATAAAGAGTTCAACGGACCATAGACTCGTCCATGGAACAATTTTCAAAGACTATGAATTTGGGATCCGACATGACAGGCCCTTTTCATGGACCATGATTAGTTCTGTGGACTGTGAAAGGATCTGTAAAATGCCACCACTACTTGGGGATGATTTTGGCAAAAGGTAGTTATACGAGGGGTTCTACAGCCCACAAAAAGAACCAAGAGTCATTGACCTAATTCATGAAAAAACATCTAAAACTTGAAAATTTCCTCTAATTTCCATAAAGGACGCATACAACCCATAAAAAGAACCATGGACAGTAGAAGGGTCCTGTGGACACAGCCATCAGATAAATTTCTGGGAAAAGTTTGGAAAATTCTCGTTCTTTTATATTCTGACTACGTCGTTTCTAAGCTAATCCTAAGCCCGATAACTGATTTTGTATTCCTAAATTTAACCCATTCCCTCTTATTCCCTTAAAACCCCAAAAGCTCTCAAGCCTTATTCTCCGAGGATCCTCTCAAGGTGAATAAGGGTTTTACAAGCTTCAAGGTTCTTCTGTCAATTTCAAGGCTAGGGTTCATTCTAGGTATGCGGTAAATTTCCTGGATCCTTCTCATCCATGGAACCAAGGAATTTTAATTCTCCAAATTCTATTCTACCCAATTTCATCAAGGGTTCATGTAAATCTTCATGGGTTCCTTCAATTATGATTCAATTGACACTATTTTACTTGACCATGCATGAATTTATTAAAATACATGATTTAAAGTTGATTCCCACGAAGCCATGTATTATGCCCATATTTCGACTATGAACTATGATCATGACATGATGAATATTCATGCATGCTTCATGAAAATAATGAGTTATGTTTTAAAGACCTCTCTTGAGAAAGGATGAATGATTGTGAAAGGTTTTCTCACAAAATGAATGATAGTGAAAAGTATTCTCACCTACTTATAGATTTGTAATATTGAAAGGAAAATTCTCACATTACATGAATCATGATTTAATGAGCTACTCAATGATTATGATTTTATGAAACGGATTGATAGTCAATTATTACCTTTCCACATGTTTTTTTATGACATTATGTATTTCGTTGGATTTGACTTAGTACCAAGAGGACTTTGAGGTGGAGACTTTACAAGGGAGTCTATAGTACCAACCCTAGGCCCATAACTACGTGGCACCGTAGGTTGTCTTAACTGACTTAACTAGTGGAACCACAAATAACACATGATATGATATGATATGGAATCTACCTTGGCAAGTAGTCTCTCTTTATTCGGTGTAGGAGTTACATGGATTCCATATTATAACTCGCATGATTTTATTATCAGTTAAGGTTGACATCTCGCATATAAGTATATTTTCTTATAACTTATTCTTATTCAAGGTTTTCATTATTTTTCTTCAGGCATTGACCATATTCATGTTTTATTTTCATGTTTTAAATGAAATACTTTATCATGTTTTTTAACTTGGTCAATTGCATATCATGATATGTCGCATATTGTATCTCTCACATACTCAGTATTTTCTATATTATCGGCAGCATACCCTTGAATATATTGTTTCATAGTATAGGTGCAGATGCCCCATCGCATGCTCGAGGCTAGTAGTAGCTATTTGACATCAGAGTTGATGAGTCCTCATGTTTTGAGGACTTACTTTTATGCCTATTTCAGACTTTCTTTTACTTCGTTTCAGAGTATGTCATGAGCTAGGGCTTGTCCTAGCCGCATCTATGTAGTAGAGCTTTTTGGATATATGTTTAGATGTTGAGTATATGTTGTCATTTTCAAACTTATCTTGAGATGATTTAGATTATTCTTGTTATAGTTCTGCATTATGAATTTTCCTTGATTCAAAATACTTGTGTATGCCATGTGGTTAACTTGCGGTCCTTCGGGATTCTAAGTAACAGATTACAGCTAGGGGGCGGACTCGTGTCATGAAAAGCATAGGCAAGAGGGTCTTGATTACCATACTTAAATTAGAGACATGATTTATGAAATTGTGTGTCTTCTTACTCACACAAAGAATACATTGATATATATATATATATATATATTACATATGGGCCTGGGCCTTCTACATAAAGGACTAAAAAGAAAACTAACTACATTCTAACACTCCCCCTCAAGCTGGTGCGTATATATCATGGGCACCAAGCT
>JAABOM020000012.1:176754-197305 GCA_011800125.2 Solanum clarkiae
ATTCTTGTGGGATGATGGTTTAACACTGAATGAGATTGGAGGTGGGGGACTATCCCTAAGGGTCCTTATATAAAGCCTACCTTTCTCATAACTACATGTCACCATAGGTTCATGTTCATATTTACGCCCCTTTAAGGGATGATGATGGTGATGTATGTATGTACCACCACCCACCGAAATGGGCAAGCTTGTAAGGTGAGGGTATAGGCTACCTTTGATAAGTAATCTACTCTTTCTTTGGTATAGAGGCAACATCGGAATTCTATGTAATAGCTCGTATGGTCTTACATGTCGGTTGAGGTTCCATCCCCACTATGTTTAAGTATTATGGAATTCATGCATGATGGCTTTAAGGCATATTGATATGTTATTATTTCCTACATATTTTTTTCTATATATGTGCCCTTGTCATCTAACATTAAAATGCAGGTTCTCATGTTCATATGCATTGCATATCCACTCACTTAGTACATTCAAACGTACTAACACATACTTTTGCCTACGTGATCTAACCTTGTAGGGATCGGAGACTTTTCTCATCCACCTCTTCACGGCTAGATTTTATTTGTGGAAGTTAGATTGTGGAGAGTCCTTTATACCAAGGACAAGACTCACCTTCTATTTACCTATGCGATGTTATGATGATCTTATGTCATTTACTTTGAGGGTGAGCTCAGTACAGGTCTTGGCCCCCGTCCCACTATGATTAGAGGTATTATTGGACACTGAAGGATCTAACTCTCAAAGAAAATGACAATGTTATATATAAATTTTTTAGATGATTATACCCAAAATTGATAGGATAGAGATTTCATAGCACTATGTCTCTAAGACAACTTTTTATTCATTTTCTATCATTGTTGTTTCTCTTTTTATTAGTTGAGAATAAGAAAGACAAGTAGTTGTGGAGATCGATGATTTAACATTTATCTTAGCTATTGTCATTTTTTATGTTGTTACTTTTCTCAAATAATAATTAAAATATTTTTTCTATATTATTGGTGGTTTATTGAATATATTTGTAGATTTATTGAAAATTTTATTATACTTTTTTGTTATAAAATAATTGAATTAAAGATACATAAGATATACACTCGTAGATCCATGAGATTTATGCATCATGTTTCATGGGTTATGCCTCGCCTTGGCTCTAGCCTCTTAAAACATTGTTATTATGTACTCCGATCCCTCCAACCCACTTCAAATGACACTGTCTAGATTTCAAGAGACAAGTTTTTATCTGGCAATTAACTTGGGCATAAACAGTTCTTTGAAATAAATTTAATATTTGAGAACTGCATATACAATACGATTATAAGCAACAAAGTTGGTAATATATAAAATTTAAAACATTTGAAAAACATTCAAAAAAATTTCAATAAAAAATAACTTGTTTTATTCTCGAAATTTGAATTGTGTCGTATAAATTAAAATAGAGAGAGCAATTAAATAAGTTGACTAACAGTGTATTTTGATTTAACTACATGAAAAAAATAATTGTAGTCTTATGTAATTACAAATATTTAATTCATTTATCTTTTTTATACGGTATACTATAGTTGCAAGACTCATATAGTGTTGCATATTTGAAAAACCGAAACTTGGGAGAAAAGCAAGAAAAAGAAGGAAAATTATAGAAAAAAGATTTTCAATTCCCAATTAAATTTGGCACAGAGTAAATGGTTTTTCATCCATTCATTTCCTAAGATCTAAACTTTTTCTTATTTTTTTATTCATAATCTAGCAATTTCTTGATAATTGTCTGATAATGAAGTCTCTAAACCTTTTCTTATTTTTTTATTCATAATCTAACAATTTCTTAATAATTGTTTGATAATGAAGTCCTGAAAGCTCTGTGCAAATCCAATGATATAAGGTGATTGAACATATATTGAATTGTCATGTCCCGAGTTCACATCCTAGGTGTGATCGGCATCTAAAATCATTTTTGGTCCTAAGCGAATCGCTTGGTCTGGCCACTCTACTCCGCGAAAGACTCAAATAGTAATGGAAGGGCTTCAATAAGGCCAGCTAAAAGTACTAAACTGTCTGAATAACTGAAATGAAGCATGTCTCAACAACAACTGAAATAAAAGCAAACTGAAATACTTGACACATAGTCTAGGGAACCTCTAACTAGGATAATCTGAAAAGACTACCGGGACAGGCCCCAAAGTAGCCACAACTAAATAAAATACTGCAAGGGGAAATGTTGGACTAACGTAATTTTGATGTAACAAACTCTAGGAAAGGACCTGGCCTATCCTAGAGTAATTAGATCATTTCTTCAATATTTAATGGCAGCAAATTAAACAACAAAAACACCAGAAATTTGTCAGCGATACACATGGAATATGGGCATGAATGATGAAAAGCAAATCTGGGAGTAAATGAAATATGGAAGCAAGTGGAATAAATCATTCATATGCACATGGTCTCCTCATTCTACTTTTCATTATCTTGAACTTGTTTAATTTAAAATGGACAGACAAGATAATACTTTACACACTCACAAAGCAAGAGAATGAAGTATTATAATGAACAGTTGAAGACACAGTGGAAATGCACAGATCTAAGGTGGCTTTAACAACAAAACAACTACATAATTTTTGGCTATAAGAAGAGAAGAAAGGATCAAGATCAAGCATTCACACTCTTAATCTCTTGTTCTTGAATATAAAATCGAATCCTAAATCATAAAGGATTAAAGGTTATGTTTTCTATTGTTTGAGAATGTTACTCATATTCCTAGTTTGAGTATTCTAGGAGTAGGCTGAAGTGTTGCAGCTGGTATGAGGGAAATTCATTGTAACATGGAAGGGGAAAAGGGAGTTGTGGATCATTCCTTAGGATTGTAAGAGGTTACAATCATTTTGCTCCTTCAAGTTAATGAAATTTGTTGCTAAATCCTATGGATCAAGTAGTGATTTTTTCTTCCTTTGATCAAGGAAGTTTTCCACTCCAAAGCTACTGTGTTGTTACTTTTTGCATTCTGTGTTGATTGTGCATGTAGGGACTTAGTCCCTGAGTAAGGTTGATTGGTGCAGTATTTCAGGAAAACATAGATAAACTTCAAAAGTCATTGAGTGAGAAGATGCCTTACCAATAGCTTGACGATTATCTGATCCTCGACAAAGCGATTACTGAGGGACTCTGTCACCTGCGTCTACATCATCAAACGATGCAGGTACTAAAGACGTCAGTACATGGAATATACGATATGTCAAATGGTCAAAACGGAAAGCCAGGGTAAGGCAATATTTCCAAGGTAAGTAAATCGCATCTCAAAATAAAATAACATAAGATATAAATATCATGTGTGCTGAAAATAACATGCCTAAAATAGAACATGGTAGAAATAGAACATGCTGAAAATCTGTATGTAAAACTTAACTTGCTTTAACTTGGGGAGTTCTCTAACCGACAATCACCATTATGAGTTTTGTGGTGATACATCATCTTGCCCATGCTGTCAGAGCCATTCCATACTTTGCCGGGATAAGGAACAAAAACTAGGAGAGTGGATCCATCCCAAAACTGGGTCATCTCAGTGGCAAGTGAGGAGTTGTAACTTGGTACAATCCTATCCTACTGGCTACATAGTTTATGAGTTCAAGTTATAGTATCACTCTTACTCATATTGGTACTCAATACTACTCCCAAAATAGTTTTTATAGTGCTCATAACTTAAGAGTAAAATTTCTCAAAATTGCTTCTTTAATCTTTTGGGACGTAGTCCAACATTATCTTTCTTAACTTTTCTCAACTCATCTCATTCTCTTTGATTGAATTTGTATTAACACAAAGTGTCTCAAAATCTTAACCTTATTCTCAGCTATTTTGTAAATATAGAAACTTAAGTACTTCTTAAACTTAGCACAAAACTGTGCAAATGCTAGTTTTTTTCCATGAAATAGATATAAGATTCTCATGAATACAATAATAACTGTAAATCTTGTTTCAATAGCTTAACTTCATGCTAAAATCAGTAAAATACATGATTCTGTATCAAGAAGAATACATGAATAAACATTTTGATGAAATTAACTAGTACTGGAGGAAATCTTTGGTCTCACATTGTAAACATGATCTTGGGTAGAACCTGGGGATTTTAGATACTAAAATAATAATAGGATAACTTATGGAGGGCCTTACATATCTGAGGAATTAGTTCTTGGAAGGATTGTAAAGAATTCTTGAAAGCCCTAGCTTTGCCTTAGAGTATATATATGCTTGAGTTCTTGGGAGATTTCTAATCTTAATGAGATGAAAAGTTCGTTCTAAGGGTTTATTTGGGCGAAAATGATTAATAAACATGTTTTGAGACTTAGAATCGATTGCAAAATGACCAACACACCCCTCCCCATTAAAAGAAAAACTTTCCCCCACCTTTACACATGTTCGTGTTACGCCAGGGGCACTGACATGTGTTTTTTCACTAACGCATTTTCAGATTCTCATCGAAAACTAATGAAAACTTAAGTGTGGGTCCGCATCCTAGGCGCGTCGCGCCGTGGACGCGCACCCTCACTGTGCCGAATTTAATTAGCAAAATTTTTTCTGATCCGGTTGCTCTAAATTTAGTTTTTACCATTTTCTCAATCAATTTTTCGCGCTGATCGCAAATCTGGTCTCTAATTTGTAAACGGAGCATGGGAAGACGCACTGCGCGCATGGTTCCTTTCTAGGGATATTTTGGAATTTTCACCGAGCGTCACATGAATATAGAAAGATTAACAACTCTTGAAGGCAAAGGATTTTTGGTTAGCAATGATTTTCGTTATCTTGAAACTTTTTTTTGACAACATTGGTCAATGACCAACATCGACAATTACTTTACATGAAACTCCTAACCACTTTCGGAGCAAACAGTAAGAAAAAAAAAAGAAAACAACATGTACATATGTGGTATGCCCATTTAGTGCACACTTTTTCAATTTGAAGTCTTAGGTGTTCCATGAGCAGCAACCACCACCGCCTTGTTATGTTTGTTGTTCTTGTCTCTTCCCTATCGTAGAACCTTCTTCAATGAGACTGGACACTTCCATTATCTTTAAAAACAAGCTCCTCAAAGCAGTTTTGCACATTTTCTCGAGTTTTAGCACTATATTTAAGAAATAAACCTCCAAGTTCCTTTGATAAGGCAATTCCCTCTTCCCTAGTCACAATTCTCATATCAGATTGTCTGTCAACTTTATTTCCAACCATCATCTTTATACAATCTTGATTATTACTATACATCTCCACCTCTTTTGCCCCTCCGTCAACTTTATTTCGAACCAACATCTTTACACAATCTTGATTATTACTATATAGCTCCATCTCTTTTGGCCACACATCAGACAGGTTTGTGAAGGTCTCAATCTGTTCTTGTTACATCATAGACAAGAATGATTCCCTGAGCACCTCTGTAGTACGAACTGATCAGTTTCCTTAACCTCTCCTGTCCAGCTGTGTCCCAAATGGTAAGCTTTGGTCAGTGTCCTAAACCTTTCCTATCCAGCTGTGTCCCAAATGGTAAGCTTCACCCTTTTCCAATAACAGTGAGCGTCTTAACCTTAAAATCGACATCAATGATAGGGGCCAGATCGTCAACGACATTCGAAATGAAGCTAACAAGCAAGTTATTCTTTCCAACTCCAGAATGTCCAATCAACAAGATCTTAAATGACAGATTGTAACTGTTGTTGCTCTGCCCCGTCATCGCCGTGGCGAACTCTACAAACTCAACTCTCTCTTTACAAAAACTAGCACTTTCTTTCTCGAAAAACTATGAAACAGTGATACAATGGCGGACAAAGTGCCAAGTAAACGTATTCAGAAAGCTTATGTCATGATTCACTACAACGAAGATACAAAATCTCTACTATCAACACGTCAATAAGGCGTAAGCAAATTAATAACAAACGTAAGCTATTGATCCACGAGATTGTCACTTTCATATGTGAAATAGTAGAAACACCCATAATTGGATGAAAAATAAATAGATGAAGTCCAAACTTCATACATATAATATTTTAAGTGATATGAATTTTATAATTTAAACTCTAAACTTAGTTGCAATATGATTCTTAACATTTATATTGTATTTGTTCCATTAGATTGGTTTCTATAAAAGTGTTATTGGAGATATGTACTTTTGTAAAATACTTCATCCAAATCTCAATTTTCTATTTGTTTTATTTGGTAATGAAGAAGTTAATGGCAAGAGCTCATACATCTGAGTAGCTAGATTGAGAAACTTCAGACCATGTATTAATTGAATAGAGAAGAAGTTTAGGCGTTAAGGGAGCATACATAGCGCCAATGAAAACAAATTTATCATAATCTGCATCCTCCATTGTTATAAGAAAATTTTGCTTTCACATTTATATGTAGTGTGAAAATTACAAGTATTAATTGAATAGGAAAAAGGACTTGTATTTAAGTAGAACCAGAATTAGCGAAGTACAACTGTTTTTTAACATCATTTATTTATGGAAATCCCAATTACGGAAAACAAATTTCCTTGGCCTAAAGCTATGATTAATCTAACAATTATCGTCTTAAGTAGCATGTTTCAACATCAACAACAGTGGATAGTTTCATGACTCGTTTCAGATGTTGGTGATATTGTTGATGAAATTGAACAAGAGCCAGAGGAGTTTGTGAATGACGTATCTCAGTCACAAATTGTAGAAGAAGAAGAGTTTGTAGTTGATCTATCTGAGTGGATTCTTGATAATAGGCTTGATGAAGAAATTATATCTGAAAATAAGAATGGTGTTTGATGATCAGCAGCAACAAGTGGAAGACCAGCTTGAATGAGAGTGACTATTAACAATGTTCCTGAAATTGCAGATGAAGACGATGTTACTGAGTTTGTGGATCAAGATATGTATGAGAGTTTTCAGACAAGCCATGGAGGTAGACGATAAGGAAGAAGCATCATGTGCCATCTGCTCACTTGAATATAAACATGAATATACCATTGCCACACTTCAATGCTGAACGCATCAACAAGTGGTTGCACACAAAAAATAAATTTGCCCACAACACATGACTCATTCTTAAGCAATTCAATTGGAGTAGTGATTAGTAATTGTTAAATCTGTACTGATCATTGCAATCACAAATCATCTTTTTGAGTGTTTTCCCTCTTCTTTATTGTAGTTTGACCATGCAACCTGTTTATAATAACATAATTTCATGGCTCACAGTAAAGATTGTATAAATTACATCAGAAAAGTGACTGCATATGTTGACCAAGAGTAAAAAAGATTGTTTCAGGATCTGCAAAGTTTTGCAAGACAGAACAAATTAACAAAATTACTACTATAATATTTACACTTCAATTCTCTGTCTGCTTTGACATACAACTTCATTAGCATTCTTTCTTTTTCCAAATGAAATTCAAAAACTTCTACGCAGCTGTAGAGGACTCTCTCTGCAATAAAAATATTTAATCAAAAAGTCCACGAAATAGTTTTTATGAAATTAGAACAACATAAATAAGAAGCAGCGCGTTTTTAACAGCGAAAATGAAATTCAAAAACTTTAAGAAAGTAAAAGCTGTTTTCAACAATCTAACAATTAAGTAAACTTATAGAAGATAACAAAGTGGACGTTGAATTCAATTTGCGCATAGAATGCTTCAATTACTACTATCTTGGCTGACAGTAACTCCAGACTGGAATCATTGAAAGCGAGCCAAAAAGATTAACTTTTTATGAACATTTCACTCATCCCACATCAAATCCTGAAGTATTTTAGTTCAAGCAGAAAACAAAATCAAAGATGTTACCAACTAAATTAAGAAACCCGATATGCTGAAAGCCGGCAAAATAGCAGCAAGCCAAAACAAACCAGCAGATTATAGTCAAAATTCAAGTAACAAATGGAACTGAAGATGCTAGGGGCAAAAATTAAGAAACCCTAAATGCTGGAAGCCAGGTCAAAGTAAATCAACAACATACACTGAAAATATCCTGCACATGGAAAAGAATTGCAGGAAAGAGAAGAACCCCCAAAAGGAAAATTGAAGAGTACCTGGATGTTCCAAGAAAACGTCAGAAAACCCAAGGTTTTCCCTCTCAGAAGCGGAGCTTAAATGGTGTTTGAAGGCTCAGCTTTCAAGTCATGCCAAAACGGAAGGAAGAAGGCGGCATGCTATGCCCATGTGAAGTTCCGATTCAGCGGAATAATACGGAGGGCACAGAGCAGCAAAGGCAGACGCCCCGGCCACGTGAAGTGCGGAAGAGGCGGAAAGACACAATAAAGAATGCCTACGTGTATCTCCCTTAAAATTAGTACGTGTCTATTGATTACATCCCATCTAGCTGCAATTTTCCCTTTTTCAAACACCTGTATCTATTGCTTTCATTCTTATCTTTCTTCTGCTGATTTCTTCCATTTCTAAGTCAATTTCTTTTTGCTGTTTCTGATTTGTTCTGGTACTAATTTTTAACTTTCTGTTTCCTTCTTCTTAGTTCTTACTCCTGATTCTCCTTTACTCAGCTGCTCTATTTCTTCCGCCACAAAGTCTCAACAACTTATCGGTATATTGAACCCTGCCGGCCTCTTGGATGGATGTTTCACTGGCTGAAAATCTGCGGTAACTTCTCCTGTCTCCCTCCTCTATTTAGTCCCTTGAGTTTCGTCGAACGACCAACGATAATTCCATCATTTTGCAGCTAATCTGACCTATTACCATGCTCCAGTTGTTTTCCTTTTGGTTTTCAGCGTGGTTTAATCACAGCAACAACTCATGCATGTCCTTTCTATCTTACCGCTGCTATTACAAGCTTTCGCAAATGAAAAGCTTCCTTCCCACTGACTCTGCCTCTTCTTCTAAATTGAAGATGACTTTGTATATGTTCAAACGCTTTACTCTAAAAGGGTAGCATACTTTAATGACATAAAGCTGGAAAAGAGGGAAAACAGAACATTGAACTTTGGTATACATATCAGAGGATAAACATATACATGTGTTAGACAAATAGGCCCACATAAAACTTGCTACACATCACAGAAAAAATATAGATAGGTGGAATAAATAGAAAGGGCCCAATATGCCAACAGACGCAAGGGCAGCCTTGCGCCTGTTGCGGGAAGAAGATGTTGGAGGAGCATTTAACTTAGACGTACAAGCCCGAGTACGATAGGCAATGGGACAGACAACGGGCGGAAAAGCCTTTCTAGCTTGGACAATATGGAAAAGGACGTCAATGGGGATGTCATCTTCAAAATCGGACCGAACAACAATTGATTGAACTTCTCTCTCCTTGACAGGAGCTTTTCCGGCAATGAAATTTGCTTTTGGTGCCATTTTTCTAATTTGAGGGTTGAAAATTTTGAAATGGTATGTATATGTTCGGTATGAAAAAATATGCTGAGAATATGTTTTTGTACACTTAACAAACCAAAATATATGAACAAGCTCAACTTGAACTGATTCAACGTATGCATTTAGACTACCACTTATATATATGAACAAGCTCAATTTGAACTGATTCAACGTATGCACTTCAACTACCATTTTTAGTCTATGTTGAACTGTCAAGTATAGCTATTTAGCTACTTATCTGGATTCTCCAAACGCTTCCACGTCGACAGTCAAGTGATTCACTTAACTGTTTCATCGTCCAGTTTGCCAGTCCGAAGGCTTCTGTTGTGTATTATCTGTGCTCTCCAAACACTTCCACATCCTGTTGCCCGTTCCTGTTGTTCCGTTTGAATGCCTCTTTACTTTACTCTTTGCTCTGTTTTCTAAAGTAAGAGCTTCCACGCCTTCCCCTGTTCTTCCAGTTTGCAACCTTCATGACTTTAGATGTAACTGCCTGCCAGGCCAGTTGTTGTCTATGGGTCCTGCCTTAGCTTTATACAGGCCAAAAAAGGCTAAATCGATAAATAGCTATACTTGACAATTCAACATAGACTAAAAATGGTACTCTAAATGCATACGTAGAATCAGTTTAAGTTGAGCTTGTTCATATATTTTGGTTTGTTAAGAGTACAAAAACATATTCTAAGCATATATTTTCATACCGAACATATACATACCGTTAAATTTTCAACCCTCAAATTAGAAAAATGGCACCGAAAGAAAATTTCGTCGCCGTAAAAGCTCCTGTCGAGGAGAGGGAAGATCAACCAATTGTTGTTCCGTCCGATTCCGAAGATGACATCCCCATTGGAGTTCTTTTTCGTACTATCCAAGCTAAAAAGGTTTTTTCGCCCGTTGTATGTCTCATTGCCTATCGTACTCGGGCTTGCACGTCTAAGTTAAATGCTTCTCCAGCGTCTCCTCCCCGCAACAGACGCAAGGCCGCCCTTGCGTCTGTTGGCATATTGGGCCCTTTCCATTTACTCCTCCTATCTATATTTTCTCTGTTATGTACAACAAGTTTTATGTGGGCCTATTTGTTTAACACATGTATATGTTTTTCCTCTGACACGTATACCAAAGTTCAATATTTTGTTTTCTCTCGTTTCCAGCTTTATGTCATTAGAGTATGCTACCCTTTCGGAGTAAAGCGTCTGAAAATATACAAAGTCATCTTCAATTTCGAAGATGACTAAAAATGGTAGTCTAAATGCATACGTTGAATCAGTTCAAGTTGAGCTTGTTCATATATATAAGTGGTATTCTAAATGCATATGTTGAATCAGTTCAAGTTGAGCTTGTTCATATATTTTGGTTTGTTAAGAGTAGAAAAACATATTCTCAGCATATTTTTTCATACCGAACATATACATACTGTTTTAAAATTTTCAACCCTCAAATTAGAAAAATGGCGCTGAAAGCAAATTTCGTTGCCGGAAAAGTTCCTGCCAAGGAGAGGGAAGTTCAATCAATTGTTGTTCCGTCCGATTTCGAAGATGACATCCCCATTGGCATCCTATTTGTACTGTCCAAGCTAGAAAGGCTTTTACGTCCGTTGTATGTCCCATTGCCTATCATACTCGGGCTTGTAGGTCTAAGTTAAATGCTCCTCCAGCATCTCCTCCCCACAACAGAACATTGAATTTGGTATACGTGTCAGAGGAAAAACATATACATGTGTTAAACAAATGGACCCACATAAAACTTACTGTACACAGTAGAGGAAATATAGATAGGAGTAAATAGAAAGGGCCCACGTGGCAATTTTTGACACGTTATATGTGTATCTATAATGTGAAATGAATGTGGCCTTCGCTCTAGCCCTCTTTTAGTGCACTATTGGAAAGCCTAGGTGTGATGATTCCTTCATTTCCAAATGAAGCAACACAATCTGAACTATACAAAGGGTTACTCCAACAACAACATATGCAGTGAAATCTCACAAAAAGTAAGGTCCGGAGAGGGAAGAGTGTACGATCTTACCACTACCTAATAGAGATAGAGAGATTGTTTCCAATTAGTCGTGCAAGCACCGCAAAATTGACTTTAATTTCATTTACTGCGCTTTGTTTTTTGACTTTTATATACACAAATAGGTATCCATAAATAAAATGTAGTTTACAAACTGACACATTTGTATACACATGTTACACGAAA
Organism: Solanum clarkiae; assembly: GCA_011800125.2. Classification (NCBI taxonomy): domain Eukaryota; kingdom Viridiplantae; phylum Streptophyta; class Magnoliopsida; order Solanales; family Solanaceae; genus Solanum; species Solanum clarkiae. The sequence continues at coordinate 188,276 of JAABOM020000012.1, forward strand.
TTTCCACACCAATTATGAGGACTTCTGGACCAAAAACTTTCCGGTATATTATAGTAAAATCAAAGCATGTAAGATATTAACAAACCATTTTCTCAAACAAGTATAGTTAATCTTTATAGATTTCTCATGCTATTTGGTCATTCCATAAGCTATTCAACACTTGAAGTGCAGATTATAGCAATCAAAAAGAACTCCTAAATATTTGAATTTATGAATAACATCAAAGTAACTAAATAAAACAACAGCACTGCAGGGTAAAGTGCTGCTTTGCTACTAAAAAATTAATAGCTGGCAATAACTATGTTATATTTTCTATTTTAATTTATTAATTTTTTTAGCTCACATGTACCAGCTTCCATGTCTCTTTCTCTGTCTTTATTTTTGTAACTTCTAAAATCTCACTTTTCACAGGACATGGTACTAAAGGAGCAAAAGCAGGCACTCAAGCAGGTAGGTCGACGAAGAGTTGTCTCCTTTGGAAGATTGCGATCGGTTTGGTGGTAAGGAACCACCATGTATATAAAATGTCTTATTAGAGGTAATATTGTAAAATTATAGTCGAAACAGCTAAAAAAATATAATCAAGCAGCTGAAGCAGACGCGTCAATAAGCAGCTATCAAAAAAAATTAATTAAAAAGTCTATGAAATATTTTTGTAGGCCCTATATGATAATGGAGCAGAAGCAGGCAGGTCGACGAAGAGCTGCCTACTTTGGAAGGCTGCGATTGGTTTGGTGGTAAGGAACTACTACATGATAAAAGAGTAGAAGCAGGCAGCTGTAGAAAACTCTCTCTGCCATAAAAAGATTTTAGTAAAAAAGTCCACGAAATATTTTTATGAAAGAAATAGAAGCAGACAACCCAAGCTGGCATATTGGGGGAGTTGTCCGCTATCACATTTCTATCGACATAAAAAGATTTAATTAAAAAGTACATGAAATATTTTTATGGGCCCTATATGATAAGGAGTAGAAGCAGACAGCTCAAGCAAGCACGACATGGAAGATTTTGATTAGTTTGGTGATCGTACCTGGACGTTCAATAAGCAGCCGTCATAAAAAAATTTAATTAAAAAATCCACGAGATATTTTTATGGACCCTATATGATAAAGGAATAGAAGCAGATAGCTCAAGCAAGCATATCGACGAAAAGTTGCCTGCTTTGGAGGATTCTGATTGGTTTGGTGGTGGTAAAGGGGCAAGAGGAGCGCGAAGTTCAAAGAATTTCAATCTAAGCCTGTTGCTGTGCAAACTATTGTTTTATTACAATAGCTATTCACTGGAGATGCCACGCGGCAAGCAAAGAAGCAATCAAAAAGGAGAAATTACAGAGTGAATATGTTACGTGGCAAGCAAACAGGCAGTCAAAAAGGGGAAATTACAGAGTTATGCTTTTGGTAGGACGATCTGCTGGAATGTAAAGCATTGAAACAACCATCCTTGTACATACATACCTTAAACTACAGCAAAAATAGCTGGCCAAGAAAATCATTGTCAACAATTTTGTGGCCTGTAGTATTTTGGAGGCATTGATGGGCACTTTTCATTCATATGGGGGTATATATCCATGGTATTGTATCCAGGCAATTCCATCCGGTACTTCCCTCGAATTTGACAGAAAGGAAGCTTCACTGTGTCATCCCCATTGCACCACTTAGGCAACCGATTCGTATTGTTTTCAAAAAACTTGAGTGAGTAAGCATCTTTTATCTGCACTTCAAAAACAACAGAACAAGTGACAACTTAAGACCATTACCTCCTGAAAGAAAGGACAGCAGACCCTCACCAGTTCATTAATATCTCAATGAAATTTGGTATAAGACTCTATATGCCTTTCAGTGAGATGTACCAAAAAGGGTCAAACGGGATTAAAGCAGTCGAAGAAACATCTGTGAAACAAATAAAAACTACCACTCCACTCCCCAGCCAACTCTAAACTCCCTAGTTCACCTCTTCACGGATATTACAGAATAGAACAAAGCACTTTCTTTCACTAACTGTTAATGCCACAAAATCACCCCTATACATATATCGATCGAGAGAAGTAGGTCCAAAACAGACAGAAAATAGACCAAGTTTTTGACAGTATAAAGGTGGACTCCTGGCCCCTCTCGTAGCCATTTGGTGATTAAAAAAAAAATTGCAGTAGTCAAGGTAAAGGAGGGAAGATCTCTTTTTTAAGGCAAAGTGAACCATGTACACATTTGACGATAACTCAAGCACAAAAATAGAACAGTCGAAACAGGGGAAGTAACTTAAAGAGAATCGACTGACCAAATATATACTTGGTAGGCATATGTGAATAATAGGACAGGATAAGCAAAAGATGCTACCACCAGTGCAATGGCCAAGGATTTTTAACAAATATATATATATATATATATATATATATATATATATATATAATATATGTTCAGATTCATCCAGTTAATGCACCCAAATGCTCAGGCAAACAACTGAAAAGAAAAAAAAAACCACCCTACCCCCTAAAAATGGAACTTCAAAATCCATCTAATGAACTCACCGTGAATTCTGTAACCTGAATTGAACTTGCAAGTGGACCAAATAGTCCTGCTTCCTTATACATTTCAAGAATAAAAGCAATACAAGATGTTGATTTCCCATCACTATAAACCCAGTCATCCTGTTCTGCGATAGTCAACAATTCTGCAAAAGATGACCCACGCTTTTCAACTTCGACAAGAACATCAGGAAGATCAAGGCCCTGCATGGACACAATATTCAGATCCTCATTCAACATTACTTGTGGATAGTATCAGATGTAAGAACAAGCCTGCACTTGCTTTGCTTTATGCTCGATAATTTTGACGGCATGCTTTTGACCAAACCATTGTGCATTTCAGGGCAAACTATAATAATGTTATTGAGCTTTGTTCATTACCTAATAATTTTCTCAACTTAATGAACCACCAGTTGCTAAACAAAAGGAACATATCATCTAGATGAAGAGCTGCTTTGTGTATTTTGTCAAATTTTTGTCCTAATAACTAGAAGCAGTTCATTACTACTTGAAAACAGATACGACCTGAGTTCCAAGTCGCTTGTTTAAGGCTTCATTCCACATGTTAGCTGCATATTCGGGCTGTAAGTGATTCCAAACAGTCATGACAGAAGCAACCTGTAACAAGCAACATATCAACAAAAAATTAAAGCTGGCGAAATTTCACAAATGCACCAAATTTATAAAGCAATACAGTAGCACTATTTCCATGCCACTGCACCCACCCTCCCACCAACTATACTTTCAACATTCTTCCCGTGTTCAACACTCTTTCATACATCTCAAAAGTAATTAAAAGCGCAAGCATCATCGTATGATATTTTGATATTCTTACACAAAAAAGCATGTGCATAACTGTGGAAAAGTAAATATTTTTAATTCCCACTGACCGTTGGCAATTCAGAGTCCGATTATATCCATGAAATCAATTGCTGACATCAATTCATCTTAGTCAAATTGATATGGCATGAAAATTCTGCTGAACTTTAAACTATCATAAGCTAATAGGTGAAAATGGGTCACTTGGACACTTTACAATTTGAATGGGAAAAATGATCATGCAAAGATCTCTTGTATAAAAATAAAGATCTCCTTTTAAAGAAAAGCATAAAACTCAAATTTGTGAAAGGCTACAAAACCAATTCAACATGTTGTTCAACACATCAGAACCTGACCAGCTACTCTGAAATCCAATAAGAAATTGAGATCCAATTTTGTTTGGGTATATTTTAAAATTAGTACTCAATAGTCTTCTTGGGAAAAGCACATGCAATTGATTGAAGTGTCAAAAGAAAAGTAATACAAAGTAAAGGATCTGTAAGAGGTAATGGAGGAAACACTTCAAGGTAATAAAGCAAGAATAAATTTAGTATAATTATGATCTGAAAGAATGCATGGTGCATACCAGATGAGCATCCAAGGGAGAGGGATAATTTCCGTCAATTGTATCTATCCAGCTAAATATTAAGTTATGGTAACCATATGGTTTGCCTGCCATGCTTCGTGCATATTCCCAAGCAGCAGTCTGATTAAACTTGGCACGGAGATCAGGGTGCAAAGGCAGCAATGCAATATGTGGATTCGAATCATCTTTTGTCAGCTCAAACTCCCACCATTCATCCCAGGGTAAAATAGCAATTATATCCTCTCCCTGGAAGTAGATACACAACAAGCTGGTTCATAATTTTACAGTAATCATGTTATTATCCACTTTAAGCCTTAAGGGGTCATTTTGTATGTTGGAGAAGCATAGATAGTCTTGGAATAGAAATTTAGTACTGTCTTATTCCTTGTTTGGTTACTAATCCTTGGATAAGTTACATCAAGATTAGTAATTAGTATAAGGATAAGTTATCCCTATCAAAGGGTGGAATAATAATACCGGGATAAAACAATAAAAATGACAAAAGTACCCCTGAGATCCCTTAAACCCTTTCTCTACTAAATAAGGTGAAAGGTATTTTTGTAAGCAGACAACTCATTCTTAGAAATTATCCGATGCATGTTGCTTTTTAATACAACAAATCGAATAGTCAGTGAGAAATAATACCAGGATAACCAATCCTGACATAACTTGTCTTCAAACCAAACAACCACTAACAGTTCTCTTATTTGGTTCAACCTCACACCCAACCTCCCCTGGTATTTTGGTTCAACCACTACCAGACACTACCTCAAGCTACATAATTTGGAGCATAGAGTTCTTCCTACTTCCTCTGATTAAAGATGGTGCATCTTTTGTACAGGGATCATGGCATTTGATATGACAGCAATACAACATGGAATTCGAACTCAGCACAGTCACATAGTTGTACTAGTGCTTAAAGTTGTATCCTTCCTATATGCATCACTAGGCAGTTCACAACCCCACACCCTGAAAGTGTCCATACTACACTTCCCTCTGAAGTTATTCAACTTGATTTGGAGTATCAGGTAATGTTTGTTGCACCTGAATCAAGGTGCATATTTTCACTAGCTATGGAACCAATTGAACACTTCAAATCCAACAAGCCATATCTCCCAGATATCATTTGTAAAAGCAAACTAGCTAGATGATAGGCTGCCAACTACATCTTAAGGATATCATAAACAAGTAAAAGAAAGGAGAACGACAGTAGCAAAGAAGAGTTGAATTCTAGCTACGTAGTAAAATTTAAGCTCAAATTTTTTTAAAAAAACAAAAACTAGCAACTAAGAAGCTAGGGAGAAAAAGAAAGCTTCTTGACAATTTTTCTCTCTTTTTTCCCCTATATCTGAGAAAGCGACTAAGAAGCTAGGAGAAAAAGAAAAGCTTAAGACTCTTGAAGATTTTCCTCTTTTTGTTTCCTTTACCTCCGCTGATTTTGTTCTCACAATTATTTTTTAGAACATAACGACTCTCAAAGCTCAATAATGCTAACTATGTTATGTTCGATGGAAATACACATATATCCTTTGCATCTCATGTAGGAAAATGTAAACATTAAATGCACAAAAAGAAGAAGAGGAGCATGTTTCATCTTCAACTTGATGAATTCCATAATCTTAATGCATGCCAACAGTGTTATCAAAGATGCACTTAAGCCCTGAAGTGAGGCTCAAAACGTATTGAGTGCTTCCCAATGTCATCATCAAGGTTCTAAGACATACTTTTCCTTGTGAACCTTAGAGCTTAGAGTTTCTCCATTTGCGCTTTCTCTCAATAAATCCCACACTTTATCTGTGCTTTGCACTCGCTTAGAGCCCTAACAAACCTTAGAGCTTTTTTGCACTTTCACTTTTGATAACGCTATGCCACAATTGATATACGAAAAGTAAAAATATAGTAATACAAAAAGAAGCTTATATGATGTAACATATGTATTTTTATTAATGGAGGCAAAATTTCCACCTTACTAGTTACTATGACAATCAAAAAGTCAAAAATAATATCTTAAACAAGAGACTGCAACTTCTCTCAGAGAAGCCAACCCAGACACCATGATAAATTCAAACCAAAAGCCATATGCTTGCAACAATCAGATTCTATATGTGGATAATTTTAGACATACACAAAAGGGACACATTTGTCCTTTTTCATACTCCGATCATACTTGTCGTTGGAATGATTGTTGAGCATGTAACATAAAAGTTCGTGGAACCGCATAATTAGAAATCTGTATTTGCTTCCAATGAAAGAAAGAGCAATGAAAGAAGTACCATCGTGTGACGGCCAAAAGAAAAAAGTTTAGTACCTTATCATTCTCATGTCCAGATTCTCCAACCCACAGCTTTCCTTCAGCATCCCTCAAGCAAACAGCACTATGGCCAGCAAAAGATCCAGATACCCATTTTTCTAACGTCTCAAAACCACCCCAACGCCCTCTGATTTTTGATATTGCAAGAAAATCTCCAGAATGTATGTCTTCAGTGGTAAGGTTGCTGACCCATGGTTGAGGACGTTGGTCAAATGAAGCACCCATGTGTTTCTTCAGAAATCCAATATTTGAGTTTTCACCCCATCCACTGTTTGTGAACAAAGGGAAAACATCCCATAGTGCTCTAAGGGTTCCTAACATTCCTGCCTGCATAAGGAAAATTGAGACTCCTTTATGTTTCACCTGCATTTGCATATTAGAGTCCATTACTCTTGCATATTACTCTCATCATAACTGATGCTTATATTAATGTCCATGAAGTTCCATTTATGAAATAATTGCAACTTACATATTCTAACTCAGCTTGAGACTCCCACTCTTTGATCTGAAGAGTATGTTCACGAGATAAAGCATAGTAATCCCATGTCACACGATATGGAGTTGCAAAAATGTAAAGGTCCATACAAGTATAACTGTGTGCATTGTTGACCTGAATAATAAGAAATATTAATTAATGAAAAAACGCAGCAGTCCCAAAGATATAAATTCGACTATATGTTGATGTAGTAAAAAATTGGACCAGGAAAAATATTACTAAGTAGATTGAGCCATTAAGGGTAAAATGGGAAGTGTAAAATTTATAGGCTTCACAATATAGGAAAGTGTCATTATCTTAGGAATAGAATCAAAAAAAGAGAAATATATACATGTAACTTCATGTATACTTAGTCACCTTATCAAAAAGATGTATACTTGGTCAATAACTCAATATTTTCATAATCAGTAAGTCAAAAACCAATCTATGAAAAGAATGTCATATATACCAAACTGTAAAATTAAAACATGTGAGTTCTCCTCAAAGGTGTAAAGAGATCTAAAATGAGGATAAAAAGCATAAAGCATTTTATGAATACAACCTAAAAAATTCAACTCACCAAAAACTATTCCAGTAGTTGAGCTGAACCACTCTCACGCAAAGACGCATTGACAACACAGTAACTCTTCCTTGTTAGCACATTAACCAAAGTTTCTAAATGCATAAAGAAAGCTAAAGAAAAGGTCCAAGGAAACATTAATTTCAAACATCAGCATGCCAAGGGCTTTGGTTTAGTAATAAGATCGCAGGGCATGACGCATGGGACGTGAAGCTAGGTGCACATCACAGGTTCAAAACCTGCCACAGGCAAAATCTTGGTTTTTAAGCAGATAATTCCATAGAGTTCAGAACCATGTGCCACTGGCCCTCATATATTTCACTTTCACAGTTATCCAAAAAAAGTTTTAAACATTAAAGTTGTACTCCGCGAAAACCTCCCATGAGTAATAAGGAGATTATCAAAACTATACATTAAGAAGAACCTCTGTTTTCTTTTCAATTGTATTACTCCCTCCATTTCATTTTATGTGTTTTAGTTTGACGGAACATGGAGTTTAAGTAAAGAAGACTTTTGAATTGTATGGTTCTAAATTAGAGAGGTATATAGTGTGCCAAAATGACATCTGAATCTCTTGGTCTAACACAAGCCAAGTGGAGTTTTGGAATTAAAGAGTTATTAAATACAAAAAGTGGCATTCTTTTTTTCTAACATACTAGAAGGGAAAATAGCTATTGTATTTCATTTTCATACTACTTTTTATATGGGTTACTTCAAACGAGGTCCATAGGCAACAACCTGTCTACCTTCACAGTGCAGGGGTAAGGCTGCATACGCACTACCCTCTCCAGACCTTGTGGAATTACACGGGGTAGTATGTTGTTGTTGTACTAACAAGGAAAATAAGACACAAATTGAAACAGAGGTAGTACTGCATAAATTTAGTGAATATTCATCTACCACATTGGTCCTATGTCAAGACCAAACCAAAGTAATATTTAATCAAGGTTATCAAGGTATATAGGAACAATATGTCAAGCTTATATTTGACCTTGGCATTCAGTTTCAAGAAAAGATTATATTGTCTTGGCATTAATAATTGGTCATTTCCTCACTGGTATGAGAGGACAAAGGATCAAGTAAAGACAAAATTGGATAAAGAAACAAAAATCAAAAAATCAAATGCATAAACTATTTTTTTGAGGTGGTAAATCAATAATTTTTAATACAATCTTGTATTAAATTCACAAAAGGCTGTGAAGCAACATTTAACGGTAAAGGAAGCAAAAAACTGATAGGTTAGAGGATATCTACTGAAAAACTATACAGAGTCTAGAACTTGTAGTAAGGCCTCACTGTCTTCCATCAACTGAAAAAAACAAATGCATAAATTATTTCATTCGTAATCTATTGCATGTACATCTTCAGTGACAAACAACCACTAATTGCTAGTTATATGTAGACTGGTATAATTCAGTCCAGACCAGATGAGCTGTTTGAAGAATGAATTCTTTGATCCCACCAACAGAATCTATAAAGAGGAGGCAACCTAAGAAAAAGAAAAAGAAAAACTCCCTCCATTTCAAAAGAATGAGCTACTTTCCTTTTTAAGTCTATTTCAAAAAGAATGACCTTACATCCCTTTTTCGCCAACACTTTAAATACAACTTTCCACATGGCATGTTTCAGGCCACGAGATTAAAGGCATTTTGATACATTTGAGATAATTTTAATTTAGGATTATAAGTGTTAGAATGTAGTTAGTTTTCTTTTTAGTCCTTTTATATAGAAGGCCCAG
>JAABOM020000012.1:197405-220837 GCA_011800125.2 Solanum clarkiae
TAGTAGGAAATATCTTAGATATTTGGTAGGAAGATTCTAGGCCATCATTTGTAACCATTGGATCAAAATGATCCTAGCCGTCCGTTTAGAGAAGGGGCTAGTATAAATTACTCTTAGGCTTGTCATTTTAGGAATCAAGCAAGCAAAAAAACAATGAAGCAAGTTTGAGAGCATTCTCCCACAAAATACTAAAGAGCATTTTGAGTGTGTAACATTTTCTCCATAAGTCTTCTTCTTTTCAATTGTGTCCTTTCTATCTTCAACATGAACCACTCAGTCTATTTTCCACCTAGCTTCAGGGCTAAAACGCACCTCAAACCAATCTTTGACCAACACCGTCAATACCAAGCAAACCATCCTAATTAATCAGCCTAGTTCAATACATGAAGGGCATAACTAGCACCAGATAACACCATACCAAATTCCTTGCATGCAACACTTGACAATAACACATCACATCACCAACCCCATGGCACTGTTTATCATATCAACATCAATCATAACTCACTCATGAGTAAGGAGAAATGACTACTTAAACACTCAATACCTCTAAAATAGTGCAACTTCAAGAGACCACCTTAAGTGGCCAAGTTGAAGCCATTTTCTACAGCCATGATTAGTTACAAAGTCCTTTTATCCTCAACTAGCAAGAATGTAGGATAAGAGGATAGAAAGACAGATCAATACTAACTGAACAAAATACTACTTGTATTCTAAGTTGCTCGGACTTTTCATTTTTGGCACCTCACCCACGTGGACACTACTTGGGTGTGCGTTTGGGATCCATACCGAGTTTGGTCAACCAATTTTGAAACTTTGACCAAAATTAACGGAGAACTTCGAGACAGATACAATGATTTATGTAATCAAAACAAAAGCTAAGGTAAAATCGAAGAAAATAAACTACCTTGCATATAGAAATTCCTATGTAAGTCCTTTTCCTTATATCACCTTCTGGCATTCGCCTCTTGATTAATAATTTTTTCCTCATAATACCTTCAAAGTTTTCCATATAATGTCTTGTAATTAGACACACAACTAATTTTTCAGATATTTGAACTATTTTTAGCCAAATCCACACACCAATATCCATAATCCCCAATCAGAAAATTAAAATCATAAAGGATCCGAGCTTTAAATATGCACCTGCATTGGACCCCCACACCAGAGTCCGGGCAATGTAGCTCTTATTGCGAACAAGAGCAAGTTTATCACAATAATGAACTGCTCTATACTAAGCTAAACCTAAATTCGAAAAACAGAAGTCCAACTTCAACCAACAGACATATAACAAAACCTCCATAAACCCAAAGCTTCTACTAATTAATATACTACAACAACAACATACCCAGTGATGTCCCACAAGTGGGGTCTGAAGAGGGTATATTGTACGCAGACCTTACCGCTATCTCAGAGAAGTAGAGAGTCTGTTTCCTAAAAGACTTAGCTCACTACTAATTCATATACTGAAACATCAAAATATAAGGAAAACAACAACTACCCATAATTGTAAAGTAGCAAATTTAGATTTTTTTAATTGAAACAAACCTTGATATGGAGTGTGCCACCGCCAAATCTACTTCCAGTTTTGTTGTGAAGTTCCAATGAAGCAGTGTTGTTGTAAAAGCAAGCACCTTTCCATTTCAGGGTACTATTATTAGCTATTGAAACAGCCCCAACAAAAGAGGGCAACAAGTCAACAGCACTGTAGAGAGAATTGACAATGGGCCATGACACTTGTACAGGTAACATTGGCAAAACATCTTGTATATGAAATAGTGACTTTGACCCACTTAGAAGGATAAAAGAAAACATCAATACAATGAATAAAAAATGGGTTTTCAAGAAAACTGCCATGGCTAACTTGTGCTGAAGCCAGGGGGGTTTTCGGGGGTCATATATATGGTTAGTAAGGAAATGGGTTGCCATAGAAACAAGTTATTCAAGAATCAATTGTGAGCTAGTCCCACATGGTTTATCTGTTTTGCGTGTAAGCTATCAATTTTTTTCCTTTTTTGATTCTCAATGACGAAATTTGGAAAAAAACTTGTCATTAATTTTAGTTGCTTTTTTCCCATTCCTAAATTAGCTCCACGTTGCTGCCACTTCTTTTTCTGTCTTTTGTCAAGTCAATTTTCTATTTGTTGCTGTCTTTCTCAGTGGGGTGCCACAAATATCGAAATATCGAAAAATTAAAATAAAAATTAATTTGATTTTTTAATTTAATATCGATGTTATTTTTTCAAAATTTCCTTCGATTTGATGTTTGGTGTATGGGTTTTTGAAACTTCGGTGTATCAAAAAATTGAAGTTTTATTTTTAAAAAATAATAATTATAATTTATATTAGACCAAAAAAATAAAACTATATTAATATACATACAAATCAAGTAACAATTAAATCATTTAGGAAACAAGTCAATGTAGCAACAAATTTATAATTTATATAATTAACTTGAAATATTATTTTCCAAAAGGAATTCAGACATATTTTTGTTGATTTATATCATCTAAAGGATGTCTTCATGCTTATATCCTCTAGCAATAGTTGGAGGCGCAAGTTTTTGACAAAAATAAATATAGTTTTTTTTAAGCACAATAAGTGTACCATGGAAGCACATCATCACTTAACATGATTTTAAGTTTTTAAATGTCTTTTATTTTGGTTTTGTCCTGATTTTATTTTTCATTAGTTTGCATCGAAAAATCATTTTAAAAGCACTGAATAAAATCGAACCAAACTTGAAAAAATCGAATCGAATCGAAATATTTTGTTTCCATATATGGTGCACACTTTTTAAAAACCAAAAACCGAAGAATCAAATCGGAATTTCCTAAAATCAATCCGAAGAACCCAACGTCCACCCCTATTTCTTGTAAACGATCCCTTCAGATCATGTATTTGACCTCCAAATTGGACTTCATATGGATAGCAAACACCGCATGAAAAATGTAAAATATATATATATATATATATAGATTTCACATCCGAGCAAAAATTTTTCTAGAAAAAAATTTTGTTTGGTTTCCTTTTGAAAAAAAATTAATTTTTTTAATAAGTTTTTAATTCAAAATTTCCACGTATCATATTTAAAATAATAAAAATTTAAAAATATTTTAATTCATTGTACATATTTTTAATTAAATATCATATGATTCAAAAAAAAGGTTGGAAAGTAATATTTTGGCAGCCCAATCTTCTAATTATGAATCTGCATCCACGAAATCTTCATTTTACACCTAAATATAAATTTTGATCGAAATTTTATAGGTAACTTAATTTTATCAATTATTGATCTAAAGGTTCTCCCACTTGTAGAATTTTACTAAATATGTTATTGTTGTTCATCTAAAGGTTCTCACTGTCCTCCTCCGTCTTATTCCAATACTCAAAGCTTGACCCTTAAAAGATGACGTGTCATAAATGTGCATTATTTTATATCAAATAACTTGAAATATTGAAAGAAACTCATATCCAAATTTTAAATTGTTTAGAGGAGATTTGAATTAATTGATATTACAAAAAATCGGTAAACAATATATGTACTTTGTTGTATCAGTAATGTATATACATGTCAGAAACATGGTTATATATCACCTATATACAAGTATACACTATTTATATATCAATATATAAAATATCCTCTTTCCAATTAGAAAGTATCTGGCATAGGTAGTTTGATAGTTATGTGAAAATCACAAGGAATAAATCCCTCACTTGAAAGTTCTCAGATATTGATGTTAACTATTACAGATGTTAATAAACATAGGCGAAAGTTAAAAAGCTACAGTGCTACAAGAATCTGCGCCTCAATCTCAAGTTGGGGTCGACTATATGAATTGTCATTGACTGTGTTGCTCTGTTTAACCTCATCTGAATCCAAAAACGAGTATCCGTCTATCATAAAGAAAAGAATTCCTTTGTAGTCTAATCTGTAACCTGCATGTATGCTTTATGTGAACTATGCTGATATTCCTGTAGCTTCCTTTGGAATCAAGAAAAGGAAGGCCACGGGGATCAAAGTGCAGAGAACCTGTATAACAATGCCTAAAAAGAGATTGTCAAAAGATCCTGAAGAGATGTTCAGAACTGAAGCCAACCCTGCTCCAACGAAGGATCCCACTGTAGAACCAAAGTTGTTTATCGACATGAATAATGCAAATAAAGTCCCTTCAACGCCTGGAGGACAAAGCTGTCCCGATAAGATAAGAAAGGGCATGAATCTACAAAAGGAAGAAAATACTTGAGACAAATATGGAACATGAATAGATGTTAGCTGTTCCAGATGTTCTATAACCACTTTAAGAAGACCTCAGGTAAAAGAATTAGGGACATACTTGAATTGATTGATGCCATCAGAGAGAGCAGAACCAAATAGCACTGTAACCTTGTCTGAGATGTCTAATAAAACATTAGCTCGAGAAACCAAAACCATATCTAGAACAGTCAGAAGGGCCAAGCCAACTTGAGTAAACCTGCATGAATTATAGATGGGAAAATAAGTATTTGGTAATCTAAGTCGATATTCCTTCATGACATCACATTCGCAAGTCAAAGATCTTACATGAGAATATGTCGCAATCTCATCTTTTTTAAATAGCGATTGTATGTCAAAGTCCCGATCATGAGACTCAACCATCCAAGAACACGTGCTGTTCCAAGGAAAGATGCATCCAGTTTTAAGAACTCTGTCTGATAATAGAACATAACTGTCGAGAGATTTGGAACGGTCACGTGAGCCAAAAAGAACCAAGCCATTGGTCTGGACTCCAAGGAAAAATTTGCAAGAGAATAACCACAGCAACATCAGTCATCAGTTCATTAAGGAAATGCAAATGAAAAAAAATGGTATTACAAACAAAAAGTTAACAAGATGGGAGAATACAGAACAATTCACAACCTCCCATGAGGTCCAGATTGCTTAGTGAAACATGGACACATGGAACTCAGCGAATGGAAGCACTAAGAAAGTGATGACTTGTCCTGTGATTTAATCTATTGAAAATAACACTGCCACTTTGACCTTTCTTAAGAATTGTAATACAAGGCCAATACTGATGAAAGTGTTCTTGGAATCACAGTTTCATTATTTCAGTTAAGGTGATGCAAGTCCATTTTTATGCCAACGAAAGCAGTCCCTTTCATGGTCCTATTACTCCTTCAAATATGGTACAAGAATAAAAAGAAATAGCATCACCAAAGGTAAAAAAGAAGGCTGAGAAAGACTTTCAAGACCTAGGTCCTATCATGTCATAAATATACACTGAAGCTGGTAGTGGTCTAGCAGAAGCTCCAAAAGGAAAATAAATTGATTCATGATTATTAATCAAAAAGCATCAACACATAAAGGAATTTAAAACTTCCTCACAGTTACCTCAAAATGGCTGGCTGGCGAAAAGCCCTAAATAATGTGTAAGTGGCCATTTTCAGTGATTGATACCACGGAGACAATGATGATTCATTTTTGTCAGGAGCCTGAAATTTATTTTCCAGAGTTGGTGCCTTTTTTGTATTTTTCTGGCTCTTTTTTCTCCTCAAAGTACTACTTTTTGATTTTTCACCAGAGAACTTTTCTTCATCAATAATTCCGCTCATCATGTCAGAACCATTAGATGCAGAACCTTCAGGGAATGCTTTACCTTGTACAGAACCCTCCTCAACCAAACCACACGAAAGGAGCTGCAAAGCAGGTAAGACGGAGAAAAGGAGGAAAATCCTATCTATCTGTAAATTGATTAATGCATATCCACCTAGCAAACTACCACAGATTCCTCCGAGTGCCATAGAAAGCCAAGATATTGACTGAAGATCACCAGCAAATGATGCCCTATTGACAAGAAAAGATAAATTAAAACAATGTGACGCCTTTCAGGCATAGGTAAATTAATCGAAATCTTTGGTGCAAGCTGTACATGACAGAGCCTGAGCCAGTCGAACTTGCATGTAAAATGAGATCACAATTAAGTGACTATTAAGAATTCAAATACACACAAACCCAGGCATTCCATCATCATAAACTTCAAATGAAAGCAAAAACCTTTTTATATAATACATTTGATCATGAACTGCATAGACAAGTTTACCCATGGTATCATCTGCTATTTGATCTGACTAATAAGACATTTATTGTGTTGTCAAAGTCTTAATTTTGGTCCAGATACAATTTAAAACTTTGTGTTTGTTTCTACAGCTACATAAGATGACTCAGATGTGAACGTCCCTTTATTAAATTAGAATGACAAAAATAGTCCCATGAAGAAGAACATACCTCTCAAATCTTACTGCCTCAGCAATCATTGCGTCAATTACGACATCAGCCATTGCAGAGCCCAGGTTCTGCACTGTCAAAAGAATCATGAGCTCTATTCTTGTATTTCTCAGGAAAGCACTTAACCCTAAAATGAGCCATGGCAACAGCGAGAGCAAAGTTGCAAGTGTAAGGTACGGGATTCTTTTCCTTCCTCTAATTGGAAAGCAATCGGATAATATCCTGCAAACAGCATATTGAATATGGTTGATGGAGCAGAAGAGCAAGAAAAGAACTATTTTTCCAACAAGGTTTCATGAGAAACGACAAAAACAATCTTAGCAGAGTATAAGTCATGAACAACACACCAGCAGTTGCAGACCATCTTATAATAAATTTATTGTTTAATGACCATTTCCATTATTTAAGAAAATCCATGTCGTTAAGCCATATTCTTAGGTCTTCCATACTAAGATGCTACCATATGGTAAAAGTTGATCCGATGATGTTTATTAATTATTATAACTCCAACCAACTGTTGAAAGTTTCTTCCCACAGCTCTTTTTTTAATATGGTAAAGCGACTAAAGTCTACAGCAGATCTAAATACCACCTAGCAAAGAACATTTTTCTTAATATTATTTCACTTTGACCAAAACAGAATACTTGGAGTGCAAATTCAACGTTACAAGGGATGAAGTGGTCATCAAAGTGAGGCTTGTCACCCAACCTATTCCCTAGAGAGAAAGCTTTAAATATCTTGGGTGTATTATCTAGAGTAGTGGTGATATCGATGATGACATCATGCATCACATTGGGACAGCATGGATGAAATGAAGGTTTGCCTCTGAAGTATTGCGTGATAAGAAGATACCACCTAAACTTAAAAGGCAAGTTTTACAGAATGGTGGTTAAACTGTCTTTGCTATATGGGGTGGAGTGTTGGTCAATCAAAAACTCGCACGTTCAGAAGATGTAGGTTGCAGAGATAAGGATGTTGAGATGGATGTGTGAACATATTAGGTTGATAAGATTAGGAATGAGGTTATTTGGAAGAAGGTAGGGGTGGCCTCTGTGATAGGCAAGATAAAAGAAATGAGGCTAAGATAGTTTGGGCATGTGCAGAGGAGGAGTATCGACGCTTCTATTAGGAGGTGCGAGAAGTTGAATTTAGGGGTTACGCGGAAGGTTAGAGATAAACCGAAAAAGTATTGAGGACAAGTGATTAGACAGGACATAGCGCAGCTTCATATCACCGAGAAAGTGACATCAGATAAAAAGAAATGGAGATCGTGTTTAGGATAGAGGGTTAATAGGCTAGTAAGGGTAGGATGTTGTCTTGCCTTATGATGTAATAGGTTATTAGGATTAGTCGCGTCCTTATATATGTGGTATTATTGACTTATTTTGTTACTTTTATTTTATTCATAGATTTTCATTGCTCTTCATCTTATTCACTATTCTATATCTATTATTTTTTTTCTTTTGGGGCTGATATATTCAAGTCGAGGGTCTTCCAGAAACAACTTCTCTATCTCTATGATTTAATGGTAAGGTCTGCGTACACTCTACCCTCACTAGACCCCACTTGTGGGATTTCACTGTGTATGTTGTTATTGTTGTGTGTTACATTGATCAGCAGCTCCTTTTGTTGTTTCCGGTACTGTTAATCAGAGCTGCAATCATTTGATATGAAACCAAACATCGTAACAACTTTTTTCTTTTGATATGTAACATGACACTTAAATGCTTTAGATAAATGGACTAATTCGGTATGATCATTAAATCCTCAGAAGAATCTGATATTCAGCTAAAGCCTACCTTTACTTGACATTTAGATAAATGTTGAGCTTGCCCGGAAGTTGGAAAAGCAAATGAAGTTTGCATAGTTCGCACCAACTTTGAGTCTCATGTTCATAAAAACCAGGAAATGTTCATTCCATATACAGAGGAACTGAAAATTAAGGAGAAAACAGAAAAAAAAAAAAAATCTCCCCAATTTCTCATATTTAGGATAATTACACCATACACGAAAAGCAAAGAAAATCATCATACATACATACAACCAGAACAGAAGATCAAACTGGAATGAACTTCTCTTAAGACCATTGAAGATTTACAAAAGTATGTAAGAAAAAGGAACAACATTGAGGACAAGATGTCGTTTCGCAGAGAAAATCCGATTGATTGATAGTTGGATAGGTTTAAGTAGTATTGTGTACTGTCATATTATAATTAGCTAGGGACTTCATGAAACAGTAATAGCTTTTTGCAAGTAGAAAAAAATTATTACTGGAACAGTAATAATTTTCTGACTCGCAAAAAGAAAACAAAGATGCCCCTAAAGAAAAAGAATGAAAATGGAAAAGGACAGATAATTTCAGTTTGAGGTGGACTGGCTGTTACAGTATGATACAACCATAGAGATGAGAGGAGGCAATTATTCGAAAAGATGAACTTGACTGGATAGTGGTTGGACCACTTAATCCTAATCAAAGCCAAGAAGTCCTCAAGTCTGCTATTTAATCCCAAAGGCCTAATAATCATTGACCTTAGCCACAATGTGCTGGAGTGAGAGGAAGTACTCTGTGAGCTATACTGCTAGGTACTACAGGGGAGAGGTGCTTGCGGACTAAACTAGGTATCCAACACTTCGAATTTATGATGTAAGAATTGAGGTTAGATACATGAAGGGGTCATTTGGTAGAGTGTATTAGAAGAAATAATACATGCATTAGCTTTGTATATTAGTAGTACCATATTTGGTATACTTTTTCAGCACATGTATAAGTAATGATTGCATTACTTTTACACTCTATTGTAGATTGAGGAGGGTATTACTAATTCATGGAAATTCGTGGTATTAGTGATGCAAGGGGATTTAATGCATGTATTAGCACGGTTAAAGACTCAATTGTCACTCAAAATCTTTTTTACATCTTTTCCATCATATTTGTGGAGGGTTCTTCATAAATATATATATTTTTAAAAATTATGCAATGCATGTTGTTTTTAATATACCAAACCAAACAATGCATTAGAAATGGTGCAAGCATAACTAACGCAAGTATTGCTAATACAAACATTACTAATATACTCTATTTAGCATTAGAATTATACACACCACCAGTGGCGGAGTTAGGATTTTCAGTAAAAGGATTCAAAATCTGAAGAAGTAGATACACGAACTAGTCGAAGGGGCTTAACATCTACTATATATACATAAAAATTATTTTAACCACGTATAAATATTATAATTTTTTGTCAAAGATGGTTCAGATGAACTTCCTAAATATAGTGTAGCTCCACCCTTGCACCCCACTAAACGACCTTGAAGAGAGAGGGAGCAGAGGACTACAAGGAATGGGGCAGGGAAGATAATAAGGAACTGTATTGTCGATTACCTCTCTTCATTTATCTTATTTCTTATTATTTTGTCAATTATGATTATGATTAGGCTTAGGCTCTACATGATGGAAATCATAGTTTAATATAGGATATAAACTAAACGATAACCATGAACTTGTTAATACATATTTTATCCTGGCTGATGGACCTATAAGGTAAAAGTCTATGTTTCTAAAGCTCAAAAACTAACATCAAATGTCTAATATTCACTCAATTCAAGCATGACGATCCACCAAACCACTCAAGCATGTTGATTGACCGAATCATTCAAGCATGTTGATCTACCGAATCAGATTGAACTCATCCAAATTTGGTCTGAAGGTTTGTTTAGCTTAATTTGTTTTTAGTTCTTTGCTTGAGAATAGTTTCAAAGATATTTGTTTAGACAATACTGAACAAGACTCAGACATATTGCTAGGACACCATTTTCTGATCATTCACAAGTATGCACTAGAGAAGGTCACAAGAGGTTGAATATTCAAGATAGATATATACCCATATAAAGGTTTTATGCTCCATGGAAAGAATGCTATCGAAGTGATAAATTGGGAGGCTGATGGTGATAACTTCAAGTTGTCTTTCAACTGATAAGAAACTGCTGTCCAGACAAAGGATCTGAACCCCTGCTTCCAATAATTGAGAATGGTGTTAATTATACCAAGGAGAAAATAGTAGGCTTCCAACAAAAACGTACAAATTGCAATTACAAGATACTCAAATGAAAAACAAAAGTGAATGAAGAACCAAGAGGTTACATGACTAATCGCTTTCTTTTTTCAAAAAGAATGTTCAGTTTCCTGCCCCTCTGTAAATACTGTTTAATTTGAGGAACAGAAGAGCAACACTATAAGGGAGCACTCTTAACATCAGAAAAGCTACCAAAATACTCTATCAGAATATGAGAGGCCACATAGAAGACAAGTGCGAGAAGACCTTAAGGGTTCAGTTCATTCAAGTACTAGTTATGCAGGAATTACAATGCAGTGAATAATAATACAGAGAATGTTATGTAGGAATACCTACTTAAAGAGCATTTTTAACTTTAAATACTTTTATCCACGTATTGCTAATATACATTTTCTTATTTCCACATTATACCCACATAAAAAGAAATTAAGATCCCCTGCATAAGCTATGTCGTATTAATCTTAATACGGCCAACCAAGTGATGAATTACTTGTGCGGCCAACAACAAGTAATGGATTACTTATCAAATATTATTTTCTTACACAACCAACTAAACATATAATTCGATGTGGAATTTTATGTAGAGATATTTAGCTAATGTAGCCAATCAAATGATCCCTAAGATATCTTGTTGAGATAAACAGTCAAGATAACTGCTATACAGCAAAACTTATATTTGCAAGATCAGAGAACAATCATGTTGGTTCAATTAAGCACAATTTTGATCAAGCTCTGCTGTAACACTTCATTCAAAAAATTTGACGTACTGATGTAAAAAAAATAGCTTCATTCGAGCAAATAAAAGAGGCAACAGGGTGAAATAATTTTGCTTATAGACAGCAGCATATTGAGTCCAAGATTTTAATTTATTGGATTTCTAGCTAATGGTGTTAGGATCTTGCAATAGCTTTTCCACATCGGGTCCTGTACCATGTTTTATCAAACCTCTATTGAGGAGTTTTTCTCTGTGTTCAACTGTCAAGGGTTAAATTCCAAGTCTTAATCTATTGAAATCGAAGTGCTCAAAGAGCACATTGAAGACTTTTATTCCTATCCCACTCAACCACTAGGCTACCGATAGAACCAAAAGCATAAAGCTTTAAACAATTGCTGAACAAAAAGCATAAAGCTTTAAACAATTGATTTGGGAAAGATCTCAAACCATCACAAATTCACAATCACTGATATGTTTTATGTGATTAGCGAAATCAGGATTTATTTATTTATTTATTTTGAAAAAAAAAAAAACTAGGAGTAGGGGGAAGAGGGAATGGGACGGGTGATTACAAAGTGGTAAATCGAACCCTCGAAAAATAATGCAAGTTCAGATAGCTAACCAACTGAGTTACTAAGGCTTCCTAACCGAATTAAGTTAAATTGACACCCTGATGATAAATTTTGACGGCAGACCCAGGAAAAGTTGTTAAAGGAGCTTAGTAGCTAAGAAATAAACCTTGAAGCACTGCTAACCAAGGTTGTAGATTTGCAAACCATAAGAAGAAGTGATCTATAGATAAAGATAAGAATAGAACCTAATACAATAACTATACATCAATTCCACACTCGTTGATTCGTTCTGCTCCATTTAACCCATTTCTAATCACCCCTCAAATTCCCAAGACACCCAATTCAACAAAATTAACCCCTAATGCTGAAATGAGAAACAGACGGCATAATTGACATCTAAATTCAGTAAAAAGATGGGAAACGGAGAAAGAAATCACCTGTGTGAAGTAAATGAGACAAACAAGCCATAGAAAGGAAGCCCCAAAAGCAGTGCGTAACTGCTTAAACCAACTGATCATTTTGGAATCGATCGATGACTAAACGATTAGATTTGTTGTTTTCTCCAGTCGTTCGTGTTGACGGGAAAGAAGACTGGGGAATTGGGATTACATGGATCCTTGTTAAAGTTCCAAAACTCCCTTCCCACTCTCTTCTTCCGGTTATACAAATATATTAACCTCTTGCCATAACGTTTACCATTTTTCCTCATTTTCCATCTTTTTGTCGTTAAAAGTCCAGAGTATTGACTACATGGTGTTATAAAAATCCATCCAAATTGACAAATTAATTAAATAAATCAATTTTTATTTTATTTTATATTTTTTAAAATTGATACTTGGTTTTAGCCATCATAAATAATTTGTGATAACTTTGTCAATTTTTGCTTCACAACTTCAAAACTTAACATACGATCATTTTGTGATTCAAATACCTCATAACCCATCATTCTCGGTATATTCAACTCTCTTAGTGTTATCCAAAAAATAGGTACTAATTTACACATTCCAAACAGGTAAGGTGTTACAAAAAGACCACTTTATAATTGAATTTACCTTAAGGAATAACACAATACTATAAATACTTATTTATTTGCCATAACATAGTTACGATACAATTACAAACATGATGTTTAATTGCATAAGTTTAACTATACAGTGGATGGGAGAAACTCACTTTATAACATGAATGCACCATTAAAAGGATTAAGAAAAAATTGTATTAAGTAAGAATTGGAACCTTCAACCAAGTGCAACCTTTAACGTTCTTATGATATGAGTGCAGAAAATATTATACTAACTTTTACAAATATATACTACATAAAATATCTAATTTTTACCAGATATTATCAAACTGGACAGATAAGTATTACCAGATATATCCAGATTGCTGCTGGATTTTCAATAAAATCAAGGCAACCAGGACACAATAACAGTAAGCTCAGAGAGCCAGTAACATATGATACATTATATATTTGTTAGATGCAGTACGTTGGAACATTGCTGGGACGATATACAAATGGTCTGACTGTGTGTGAATGTCCTGAAGGATGATTATAGCTGAACTTCACCCCCGAGTTGCTATCTCCCAGACGTGTGCAATGCTTGTGGAAACTGCTGATAGGTCTTGCTAGGCATGCATCCCAACGATCACTCTCTGGCATTGTCTCAGCCACTCTATATATCCCCTTGGAGTCTGTGAATGCCTGATAATTCAGAACTTCCCCGGCCTTTGTAATGCAAAGAACAGCAACCTCTGCACCTGCAACAAGGAAATAAGATAAACTGCCTTCAGATACAATGAACAATGAACTGTTATTATTATTATGCGCGTATCAGTACTAGCACCAAAATGGGGATACTATCCCCGGGATACGATAGTCTTGCATAGCGTGTTGAACCAGCATCAACAGTACAAGAAATTATTAACATTAACCAGCAGAAACACAGTCGAGCTAATATACCACACACTTCTATATATGTCGGATATCAAATGCCAGATGACCAAAAAGAGTACAATTTTGCCTAAGTTGCTGCCAAAAGATGTCCTGAGAGAAATTTCTATCACACTAACATACAGGTACAGCATTGCATCTATTATTATGAGCTAACATTAAAACATTTAAAAGTAATCATGAACACGAGCACCTAATTACACTTGGACTTTATTCCATACGACTATAAAATAAAAAGTTTTTTTCTGTCACAGTCTTAAATTTTGATTGGTTTTTAGTTTGATCTTAAACCTGCCACAAACCAAAGCATATTCTAGACAACAAGAATTGCGCGAAAGGTCAATCTTCCCATGAAATGAAGTGTCTGGACCCAAAGGTGGGGAATGAGGATAGCAAAACTAGGACCTACCAATTAACATTGCCTGAAAGAAGAACACCAAGCAACTGCTCAACACTGTATTCCATATCTAGCTATAGATGGTTAGGAAAAAGGAAGGAGATAAAACGGTGATAGACATTGGCACATGTTACCCTTCTCACCATCATGGCATTATCAGTGGAACAACCAAACTATCATGGTACCCACGAGTAAAATTAACACCTTCGAATAATCCAGTCATGCCCTTTTGTTGAGATTGTTTTTACTTTTTGATAAATTAGGAAAATTTTATGTGGAAATTCTCGATATAATCAAGGTAGACTAAGTGATGAACTAAACAAGGAAGAATAATCAAACAGAGCATACGAGGTAGCAGACAGGCCGACATAGAGAGTATTGTGCACTAGGCATCTAGTGATGCAATATGATTCTCTTAATTTTTTTAATTCATAGATGAGATTAAGGTGAGCTTGAACATGTGTATGATGGTGTTTCGCTAGTGAGATTGTGTTAGCACCTGAATACACATTCCAAGATTTGTCGTGTGCTTCCAAGCCCATCAGCTTTCACCTTAGCATTTACAAATTCAACAGAACCTTCTAACACGAGAGATTCTAATCTATACGGTTCCCAAGAAAAGGAGATAGATTCATGGCATCAATATTGCGATACAGTTAATTCTTTTCAAGGAGCATACAAAGTATAGAAGGTTGCTTAGTGTATATTTCTATGTAAGTGCGTACAGATAGGTACACAGGAGGAGAGGAAACAGAGAGCATTATTTAGTACTCTTCAATATTTCAAGAATCCGTTCTACTTCGCTACATATTTGGCATCGAATATCAAATAAAACAAATAGTCCATCAAGGTTGAAATCTTATTGGTTAGCAAAGAACATGCTATTAAATTCCTTCTCAAAGATTCTTACGGAGCGGTCGTTAGACCGCTATATTGTATGGGTCGGAGTGTTGCCAATCAAGAACTCTCACATTCAAAAGATAAAAGTGTTGGAGATGAGGATATTGTGATGGATGTGTTGATCTACTAGGAGAGATATGATTAAAAAAATGAGGATATTTGAGACAAGGTGAGAGTGTTTCGGTGGAAGACATGGTCCAGACATGTAATGAGGAGATACATGGATGCCACAGTGCGAAAGTGTAAGAGGTTGGTCATGGATGGATCCAGGAGAGTAAGAGGTAGACCAAAGAAATATCGGGGAGAAGTGATTACACAGAACATGGCATAGTTACAGCTTAGTGTTTCGGTGCAAGACATGGTTCGGACATGTAATGAGGAGATACATGGATGCCACAGTGCGAAAGTGTGAGAGGTTGGTTATGGATGGATCCAGGAGAGTAAGAGGTAGACCAAAGAAATATCGGGGAGAAATGATTACACAAAACATGGCATAGTTACAGCTTACTGAGACATGACCGTAGAGCGAAAGGTATGGTGGATACGAATTAAGGTAAAAGGTCAGTAGGTATGAGTGTTTTGTCTTGTGGCTCTTACTAGTAGTCATAGGACTATTCTTGTAATTTCTTTTTTTTCGATTTTTGTTACTATCAATTGTTTTGTGTAGTTCAATTGTAGTATTGTTCTGCTACCATTTGTTTTTCTATGACTATCAATTATCTCTTGTACTTTCATTACGTCTTTTCTATACTGTTTTTGCCTTGAGCCAAGGGTCTATTGGAAACAACCTCTCTACCTCACCTCTGAGGTAGAAGATCCCACTTTGTGGAACTACATTGGGTATGTAAAGATTTTTTACAATTTTACCATAAGATTTCCCAAAGTAGGTTAATTTCTATCATTCGATGCACTATTTACTAAAATGGAATCTTCTTGTGATCTTTTTATTACATTTATTGTCTAGTCATTTACTTGCACCCTTCATCCCGAAGCACTTGTTATGTTTTGCTTCTCTAGAGTCAATTTCACTACTCTTCATAGCTATATTGAATTAGATTAATTCAATATTTTAAAGTTAAATTAAAAATTTAGATATTTGAAAACTATACGAAAAGTACATTGTAAGACTACATCTTAAAATGTCACTCAAACTCATATAGATTGAATCTGGAAAAGTGAAAGGTGACAAGTATTTTAGGACGTAAGGAGTAATAACAACTCAATGATTGGGATATCCGATGCTTAAGCTTTACTTGTAAATTGTAACTAGGTTCATAACAGACTGCTTTGGCTTTAATGCAAAACGGGTGAATTCATCTCGTTTTAACCAACATAAAAAAATCATAAGAGTAATTAAATAGAAAGGGAAAAATAATTAACTTTGTCCCCCCATAATAACAAAGTTGAAAGTTTGGAACTTTAGTTGATCCATTGGGTACAAACACCCCTATATTTGACTTTGAGAATTCTTAATCATGCCAATTTTTCTGAAACTATCAATAAACATCCATCATAATTCATAAATATAAACAATCACTTAATCAGACAAAACAATGCCCAACATGATTCTGAAAACACTGCAATTTCGAGAATTATAGTAGCTCAGTTGATTGACTATCTGAATTTTAAAGCTCTTTGGTAAGGGTTTGATTCCCTATCCTATATTCCCGTACCACGATTTTTCTGACAATTTATGAAATTAGTAAAATTCTCAAATATCATCCAAACTACAACAAAAACTAGAGGAAATCAAGCATTATCCCTGGGTTCTATACCCTATTCATTTAATGGCTGTTTAGGCATGAACAATTTTTACCTCTTTCTCAGGGTTAAGTTCCAGTAATCATGTTCAATCAGAAAATTCTCAAATTTTTTTTCATTCCAAATCACTCACAAAATTTCTAAAACAACTACAATTTATATATTCATACTCGAAACACAACGCCAATTTCCAAATACCATTTTTCACTTTCAAAACAAAAGCTACTTTTTACAATTTTCATGGCCCTAATTTTGTAAGTTTTATTTTCGTTCCGATTAAGCTTCCTTCCAATTAATCTGGAAGTTCTTTCTCAGTTCCAAAGCTAAAAGATCGTAGTTCGAAAATCGAAACATATACCAGTACAAACAGTAGCAATATCAGCTAAAAAAAAAAAAAAAAAGCTCAAAAAACAATAAAAATAAAGATAAAGAGGGTAAAGAAGGAACCTTCTAGAACATGGTCTTCAGGACCAACAGAAGAATCCCCACATACATCACAAACAACTCTTCCATGAATTTCTCCAGTCCAACCTCTTACATCTTGTAGGGTCAAAACTGTAATTATCATACTCAAGCAAAGTACCCTTAATAATACCTTTCTCCAGCTCGACTCCATTTCTTCTTGCAAAAAAAGCTCACTGGTTTGATTTGATTTTTTTCAAACAAGAAATTGGACCGGTGAATTATTTTAATCAGGAGGGGGTTGTTGACAGATGGTAAGACCGGTATCTGAACCCGGTTCATCCTCGAGTCTCATTGTACTCGGTTCGTTTCGTCGGTGACTCGGTACTTTTCGAATTTGGAGTATCAAGTACTTAATTAATAATTTATACAAATACAAATTTAACTTGCTACTAAAATTTAGGGGTTATTTGGTTGCTAGTTTGGAGGGTGCATACATAAAATTAGTATAACTAATATGGAGTATTATGTCTGATAGTATTTTAGTTATTTTGTATAAAATTCAGTACAACAAGTATGATGTTTGATTATTACATTTTAATCTCATATAAATAAATATATATATAATTATAATAATTTATTTGATCGTTTTGAATCTTAAAACTCCCTAATTGAAACTCACTATATGTTTATTTTATATTTTATGGCTAATGATATAGGTAACATGAGTTTCGAGAGACATATATGTATTTCAAGTACAAAAATAAAAACTAAAGTTTAAAATTTTATTAAGCAATGATCAAGTCATTATTATGGGTTAATGGACTTAAACTCATGACATATATATATATATAGATAGATATAGACACACACACACACTAGACATTGAAGCCCGCCTTTATAAAGTTGGATACAAAATTATCTATTTTTGAAACAGGAATTAAAGTAGTAGATCTTTTAGTCCCGTATCCATATTTGGCGGAGTGGGTGAACGTAATCGGGAAGAAAATGATCTTTACATGGAAATGAAAGAATCTGGAGTGATTAATAAAGAAAATATTGCAGAATCAAAAGTGACCCTAGTTTACGGTCAGATGAATGAACCGATGGGAGCTCATACGAGAGTTGGTTTGACTGCCCTAACTATGGCGAAATATTTCCGAGATGTTAATGAGCAAGACGTACTTCTATGTATTGACAATATCTTCCATTTCGTCCAAGCAGGATCCGAAGTATCGGCCTTATTGGGTAGAATGCCTTCTGTTGTGGGTTATCAACCGACCCTAAGTATCGAAATGGGTTCTTTACAAGAAAGAATTATTTCTACCAAAGAAAGGTCCATAACCTCTATTCAAGCAGTTTATGTACCCGCAGACGATTTGACTGACCCTGCTCCTGCTACGACATTTGCACATTTAGATGCTACTACCGTATTATCAAGAGGATTGACTGCCAAAGGTATTTATCCAACAGTAGATCTTTTAGATTCAACGTCAACCATGCTTCAACCTCGGATCTCGTGTGTGTGTCACGACATCGAAGCCCGCGTTCGCGCATACCCAAAGACAAACAAGTTTCAACGGAAGAATCCTAAAAAATTACGGATGTATCCTTAAACTGCTCAAGCAGGCATGTCGACCTGTTGTCTGCTTGAGCAGCTGCAACCGAAATTACTGGAGTAGCCCTTGGGCAGCAAGCTGGCATGTCAACCGCCAGCTGCTTCCCAAGCGGCTTTAGACCTACTGTCTGCTTGAGCAACTTTAATTATCATGGTTAGCAGTATTTTTAACACAAAAGATAAGACAAACAAATTACAACGGAAGAACCATGAAAAATTATGAATATACCTCAACCAGCTCAAGCAGCCACGTCAACCAGCTATTTGCTTGAGCAACTTTAACTATCACGATTGGCAGTATTTTTTAACACTAAAAATAAGATCAACAAGCTACAACGAAGAACCATAAAAAATTACGGATGTACCCTCAGCAGGCTGCTCAAGCTAGCATGTTGTTATCATGATTAGCAATATTTTTAGCACTAACAATAAGACAAATAAGTTACAATGAGAGAATCATAAAAATTACAGATGTATCCTCAAGCTGCTCAAGCAGACACATCGATCTGTTGCCTATTTGAACAGTTGCAATCAGAAATTACTAAAGCATCCCTGAGCAGCAAGCTGACATATCGACGATCAACTGCTCCCCATGGCTCTTCTATAATATAGTAATGATTTAGGACAAAATATTGTTCGTACAATGTACTTGTTTTGTTTCTTTTAATTTCTTTTTAATCCTTTGCAACACTTTTAGGGGATCAATGTTACCAAATATTATCGGGGGAGAAAAAGATAATTTTCATGAATTAATTAATCAAAGTGATAATAACATTAATATGATAACCTTCTTAATAATAATAACATATTCAATGAAATTTCACAAGTAAAATCTAAAAGGATAGAATTAAATCTTCTTAGTTGGACTCTGCATTAATATGAGATATTACATCCTTAATTATAGACATCATATTTAAGTCTTGAAATGAAAAAGCATGGTAAAAAATCTTCTCAATTAATTGGACTCTAGCTACATGAATAGAATCTGATTTAATCGACTCAATGAGTTGAATTTCATATAATTAAATACCAAAAAGGAAGATTTTATCTGACCTAATTGTCAACTTAAGAAATACTAGTTGATTTAAATCTAATGGAAATGCTCACCAAAAAAAGATCAATAATTTACTCTTTAAAAAATACATATTTTTATTTGATTGCTCATAACTTCAACATATTTTTAAAGTATATGATATTTTACTTTTTAAAATTTTATTTTTAATTGAGTCAGTAAATTTGAACTTCGATCCAGCCAATTAATAAAATGTATAATTTGACATAATCCTTTCCCTCCCGAAATAGTTGGGTCATTCATGACTAGGCAGCCAACCAACAATATGCTAAACAAAATTAGAAAGTAAAAAAGAAAAAAGTTTTTGATTCCCGGGGACCAAAAAGGAAAGGAAAAAAAACAAAGATTGTAACTCTTTCAGGGGATCAAAAATATATATATATATATCAATTTTTATCTTTTATTTATGAGTATCAAATTTTTGAATATATGGTGGAGTCTTCTCTAAAATTTATCATAATCACCTTGTTTTCTTGAGCAATTTCGAGATTATTAATTTTTTGTTGTTGATGATGATGATTGTGTGAAAATCATAAGATAAGGATGTTCTGTTTTTCATGTTGTGTGCCATCATCAGACCAGGACAAAATTAATCAGAAAGATTATGTGGCAAAAAGTATTCATCAAGAACAAGAAAAAGACACCAAATCTATAGCCTCATTTGCAAACATTTCTATTAAAACTGGTATGTATTTTCTTTTACTTTTTTTTTTTTTTTGTAAAATTTGAAAAATTGTCTCTTTTATGTCCTTAGATGGAGCCAAAATCTTTAGTTTATGGGTTTCTAAACAATAATTTTTTCTGTTTATTGGGTACTAGGATAGTATTTATATTTACATTAAAATTTAGTAACAAAAATACAGGGTTTGAGCGAATATTATGATCAGATTTTGGCAAAGGCTCTAGAAATTTGGTTCCTAATAAGAAAAATGAAATGAATAATAAGGGCTTGAAATGCTTTCCTCCAAAGAGAGCCAAAGTGATTTTCATTTGGAAAATATGTTATTTCATCATTCCCCCCAAATAATGCAAGTACTCCAGAAGCGTTGCCAGGATTTTTAGTTTATGAGTTGTGAACCACAATTTCTTTAGCTTATTGGATTCTTAATAGGTCATTTATGCACATAAATAGATTTTTTAAACAAATACAGCGTTTTAAGTCAAAGTTATTGAATTTTGCCGAACTTGTAGTCATCCAGCATTGTGCCTCCCCCATTGAGTAGTGCTTCTATATTATTTATTGATGGAGAGACATGGACAGTGAAGATTCATATGATTGAGGCATATCGCGTGTATTTTGTGCAGATAGCAGCAGAAGGAAATACATAGCTGAAGAAATAGAAAAGTATGGAAAAAGAAGCATTTCAACTCAGACAATCACATACAATGACTTGTGTCTTGCCACTAACAACTTTGATTCTGAGTGTATGCTTGGTGAAGGTGGTTTTGGGAAAGTCTACAAGGGACACATGAAAAGCAAGAACATAGTACTACCTCTAATTTCCACATTTCTTTAAAATCTACGTATAGTTAAACCTCTCTGTAACAATATTTTACTTACTATAACAGTCAAGTTTCATATTATGTACCAGCATCTTGTTGTTATAGAGAGGTTTGACTGTATCCAAAATTGTGTTATATGTAGTCGTTTTAGTTTTTTACTGTGTACGGTTTCTTTTTCTCCAGGACGTGGCTGTAAAACAACTTGATAGGAATGGATTCCAAGGAAATAGAGAGTTCCTTGTGGAGGTTTTGTTGTTGAGTCTTCTTCATCACCCTAACCTTGTTACTTTGATAGGATATTGTTCAGATGGCGACCAACGAGTATTAGTATATGAATTCATGTCAAATGGTTCACTAGAAGATCATCTTCTCGGTAAGAATTACTTGCACAAATTTTGTGTAAGTTTGAACCTTTTGCCTAAACTTATTAACATATATATCTTTGTTTGGCAGATCTTGGTCCAGGACAAAAGTCACTTGATTGGATTACAAGGATGAAGATCGCAGAAGGAGCAGCTAGAGGACTTGAATACTTGCACGAAACAGCTAATCCTTCAGTAATTTACCGCGACTTTAAAGCATCCAACATACTTCTAGATGAGAACTTCAATCCCAAACTTTCTGATTTTGGACTTGCTAAGCTAGGTCCAACTGGTGATAAGACTCATGTTTCCACCAAGGTCATGGGAACCTACGGTTATTGTGCACCCGAGTATGCTTCCACCGGTCAGTTGACCACTAAATCTGATGTTTACAGCTTTGGAGTCGTCTTTTTGGAAATAATCACAGGAAGAAGAGTCATTGACAACTCATTACCGAGCGAAGAACAGAACCTTGTTATTTGGGTAAGTTACAAAATTTCAATATGCTTTAGTTCTACGCTATCAGATAACTACTGGTAACAGTTGATTAAGTAATGTTAAATTGTTATGCAGGCAACACCACTGTTCAGAGACAAGACGAAATTTCACTTAATGGCGGATCCATTGATGGGAGGGGACTACCCAATGAAGGCATTGTACCAAGCACTAGCAATAGCAGCTATGTG
This sequence comes from Solanum clarkiae, assembly GCA_011800125.2. NCBI lineage: Eukaryota > Viridiplantae > Streptophyta > Magnoliopsida > Solanales > Solanaceae > Solanum > Solanum clarkiae. The sequence continues at coordinate 219,686 of JAABOM020000012.1, forward strand.
CTTGCAAGAGGAAGCCAGCACACGGCCTCTGATGAGTGATGTGGTGACCGCTTTGGAGTTTCTATCAGGTAACAGGAAAGAATTATTAGAAGAGGACGAGGACGAGGAACAAGATGAAGAGAAAGCTGCAGAGGAAACTTTGAAATCCCCACCTGCATTGCAAAGTTTTACGAGTAGACTTGAACGTACTGAAAGTCAAGATACAAATGGCATTAGAGAAAGAGACTAGAACCAATTTGCCGGCTCCCCACAAAGCTTTACATGTATATATCACAAGCATGGAAAGAATGAAGCCAATGGTGTTTAGAGAATAAAACCTTCTGTGAATATATAAACCTTTTTGTTTGCTAAGTTTCTCAGATTTGCTAAGTTAAACCTTCCAGCTCTTCCTTGGGAAGACTCTCTGGTGCGCTACAATATTCAATTTCCAGTCTCTTCAAAGTATTGAGATCAGCCAGGCTGGTAGACAGCTCTTTGAGATTGTAGAAACTAGAGATAGTCAAGTAGTTGAGATTCGAAAGGCTTTTGAACATTTCTTCTGGGAGTGAAGTAACTTCTTCATTATGTCCAATGTGGAGGAAAGTAAGAGCCTTAAGATTAGATATGGAGCACAAACCTATTCCATTTGCCTCCCAACGGAAGAAAGGGCCGCGAAAACAAACATAATGCATTGATAAATCTCCATGTCTTCAAGCATGGGGAATTGGTCTTCTCCTTCCTCTGGGATTGCGAAATTGTCTCGGAGATGGAAACCTTACTTGTGTGGGGAATTCGAAATGAATTGCTAGACAAGGCAGCTCAACCAAAGGGTAGTAAGCGGAATAAGTTATGTTTGAACTTTATTTCTTATTGAGTGTTTGATATGTTGAGTAAATTTTAAGAATATTATACTTATTTATAAAAATACTTTTCACTTTATTAATTTTAAATGTATTTTCTTTGCTAACTTTAGTTATTCAATATTCATTTTCAAAATAAAACTCTCATCTTATTTAGCTTAAATATTTTTAAGTGTGTATTTCCATAATAATATCATATTCGTTTAAAATAAAAAATTTTAAAAAAAATAATAATTTACAAATAGCACTTACATTTTTAAGTTTGTTAAAGTAAAAAAAGATTTATGAAAAATCAAAATATAACAATCATAAT
>JAABOM020000012.1:236547-257875 GCA_011800125.2 Solanum clarkiae
AGGTTGTGAATGTTATTATATATCGTATTAAAAATAATATAAATACACATAAATATTTAAAATGAGATATAAAAAGGATTTTAAAAAGGTATCCATGTCATTTGTTCATTTTATCCCGGGATTAGTATACCCTTCAAGAAAAGGGATAACTTATCCCGGTACTATTTAATTCCGGGATAAGTTATCCCGGGTTTGCCAACGAAACATCAAACTAAAATTCACTATATTTTTATCCTGGAATTATATACATTAATCCTTCACACCAAACGACCCCTTGTAGAACTAGTTATTATGACTTCACTCGAGGATTTTGAGAACATAGTTTGTATGTGAACTCATTGACATCAAAATTTCATCAAGATGATCCGAGATATTTTTTTTTTACTCGAATCTCATTTAAAAGTTTAAACTGTTTGCAGTCGTTTGGTTATTCTTTCAAAAGGAGGTTAATGTTTTAAACTAGTCAAGCTAATTCAATGTTGGATAGTTTTTTTAATTGCTTTCTATAAAATTAAGCACAATTAAGATGTTTGATAAATTATGCGTCAATTTATAGATTATTTTGTAATGCAAAAAATAATGGTACATTAATAACTAAATAATGTTAATTATATACCAATGCGCGGGAACCTTTGAGGCATTGGTGTAATATTGTTGTATATACCAAAGATGTCATGCTGAATTTTGTTACTACCTTTGTTTACTACACATAAAAGGTCATTTAGTTATCATGATAGCACTATTTTTTTATTAACTTTTCATTTATTGTATTAAAAATGATATATATTACGTCTTTTTTAAAAAGACGTTATTTTTGTAACAATAAATAATAGTATATATTACGTCTTTTTTAAAAAGAAGTTATTTTTGTTTACGAAAATAATCTCCATCTTACTTGGAAAAATAATTTGAGGGACCTCATTTATCATTTCACTCGTTTATCCCGAACTAAATAGTCCCGATACTTTCTATCCCAGTGTGCTACAAAACAAAATTATCCAAATACTAAAAGCAACACAACACCCCAAGGTTGAAATAACTTATCCCGAGACTAATGTGAATAAGGTTGGAAATTAAAATAATGAATGATATTAATATTCATATTATCCCTGGATAACAAATGTCATCCACCACATCATCTTCATCTTATATTCTTATTGAATGGAAATGGACCTTCCTGTATTTACTGGTACATTTTCTACTTCTTCTCAGGAATTTTCTCTAACAACTCTGGAATGACATCGAAAAGATCACCCACGAGTCCATAATCAGCGACCTGCAGTTAAAAGAAAGCAACGTTTTCAACATGGATCTCATATAATTCAACTTGTAGACGGGGAGGATTCAGTGCCAGTTTAAGTAGATCGTCAAAAGCATTAAGATATTAGGCCTTGTGACATGTATGGTAGTGGTGGTTTTACAAGCAATGGCCAATTAGTTATTTCTCAAGTACATTCTCCAAACTATAAACATCACCCCCGCGTTCCAAACAACATAAATAAGTTATCTTCCTCTTTTTGAATGTGCCACATGATTCAGCCAACTTGTTATAGTTTTGTTTCTGGTAAGATATGATACTTGGGTCTAACTCAAGCCAAAAAGCTAGCTCATTATGGGAGAATTGCTTTAGTTCATATAAGGAGACCACCGGTCTGCTCACTAACCAATATGAGACTTTAACTCACTCGTAATGTAAATAGCCAGATTAGGTTGGGTGAGAGGAGGGTTCTCAGTTATTTCTGTTGCTAGCTAAGGTAAATGTGGATGGCTTGTCCACTATGTCAACTTCTTTAAGTTACTCCAAAATATAAAAGAAATATATTCTATTTTACTTATCAGGAAAGTAACTGATAAATCAGAACTCCATCGAAAGCAGTAAACCGATGAGTTAGTATCTCCTTCACCACCCCTTTTGATTATGTGAAATAACATAAGAGCGAGAAAAGGAATCATGTATTGCATGTGAGAGAGAAAATAAACAGATTGATCCTTACCTGGAATATGGGGGCATCTGCATCTTTATTTACAGCAACAATGACCTTGGAATCTCTCATGCCTGCTATGTGTTGAATTGCTCCAGAAACACCAAATGCCATATATAATTCTGGCGCAACAATTTTCCCAGTTTGGCCAACCTGAAATATAGAAGAAAAAACAAAAACAACATTCGAGATGGCGAACTTGAAAAATGATCGGTTATCATTATTTAGGCACTAAAAGCATGACCAATAAGTTCCAGTTTCTTGAGGACGAAATCTCTGAGAGACAAAAATACCACCACTTAAAAACTATTTCAAGTATTTTAATTTATAATATTTTCGTGTCTGACTTGTTATACCATAAACATGACTTCCTTAGACGAAAGAAAAGATATTATCGGCAACAGTTTACTACATAAGTGAAAATCCATGTAAGGTTTCTGAAAGGCAAGTACTTAAGTCACCTGAAACGACAAGTATGTCTAGTGTTACCTGGAGGTCATTGGGAACAAATCCAGCATCTACTGCAGCACGAGTAGCACCAACTGGACAACAAAGGTAATCCCATTTAATGAACAGATGAAAGGCAGATCGAAATCAGAATCATGCAATGTGTCGCTAAGAAATAGGAAGTCCTTTTGTATTTGAAATTAGTGAAGGATAGATTCATAGAGGACATAAAATTGCAGAAAAAAAGCATAAGGTGGAACACTACAGAAGTCATGGGAGAGGGGAAACCTGCAGCACCAATTTTCTCAGCAAGCTTATCTATCATTTTGAAGTTCTCAGCACTCTTTACACCTCGTCCACCAGTAACTACAATGCGTGCATTTCCAAGATCTGGGCGCTCCGAACTTTGGGAGGAAAGCTTTACATATGCTGACTTACCAACTGAATCATCTGTAAAAAAGCTCACATCATTTTAGGTTCCAACATACTGAATTTTCTTTACAATAGATGCAAACAACAGTGATATCGACAAGATTGGCATAAAGAGCAACATATGGTTAACCATGGGAGATATGGGCTCATATCTTAACTGACTGACCTTCATCCAAGGTTGAAAGATCAACCTGATCTATTGACGCAGCATTAGATTTCAAATCAGCTGGTTCTGAAGCAACAGGAAAAGATGTAGCTCTAATGCTCAACATACATGGGCTAGAACCTGTGTAACGAACAGTGGAAAGAGCATTTCCTGCATATATTGGCCTGTCACATTAAAGATAATCCAGTTAAAAACCAACATAGCTTATACTGGAGCTGAGGAGATAAAATGATTGATGTAGTTAGCACTGCAACTTTGTAGCTAAAAGAATCCCAGAAAATGGGTTAATCATCCCTAGACGATATTGCTTTGTAACTACGTTTAAACAAATGTACAATCTTTAATGACCCAAAGTACATTCTTCACTGTCATCATACAAACATGCTATAAAATGGCCATGCTCATGAAACAAGATGTAATAGGAACATGTATCATCAAACCTAATAACAGGAAACTTCCCATTGAACCATAGCTGGGTAATGTCGATATCTCAATATTACAAATCACAACAACAACAACAACATACCCAGTCAATCCCACATGTGGGGTTTGGGAAGGGTAAATGTACATAGACCTTACCACTACCTTATAGAGATAGAGAGGTTGTTTCCGGAAGACCCTCAACTCAAATATATCAACGCTGAAAGTAGAAAATCGCTTTTTCCCATCTACAAGAATATCTCTATCCATTGTAGTGTTTACAGGATAAAGGGAAACACTAAAAATCACCTAATAAAGAGATTTGATCCAGAAATCTTTGTGACATCAGTAATCGGAGAAATGTCCAGAAGAGCTGCTGCACGCGGTAATATATTTTTCCCAAATGAACCTGATGCAGCAATTATATGTGAATAGCCACCACTCTGTTGAACAAGATGGACTAATTTGGCCCATGGTTCAGCCAAAGGGTATGTAAATTTGTCAGAATCAGCAATAAGGACCTAGAAAGAAACAAAAAACAAGAAGAAAAAAATAGTGAGTTTCATTAGTTGAATTCACTCAAGCATCCTTTACTCTTGTGTGCTGAATACATTATCTATTCTAAATGCTAGTTAAAATTATTTGTCTCTACATGCTAAGTGCATAATGCTTGAATTAAGTTAATTTCAATTTTTTCAACTAGCATGTCACATCACATGGAAGCATAAGAGTGAAAACCATAAAATCTTTGAACAAAGCCTCTTAACAAGTAGTGTGCTTGGTCCTCACAATAGCTTAATTGAAGATGAAGAGGAAACCAGCAGTATTGTATTGTCAGCATGATCTATGAACAACTTTTCCATTTATAGTCACACATGCATATGATATCTCTGTGTATTATGTGGAGAAAATCCATACAAACAGGTTCTGTACCACTTTCTCCAAAAGTGAGAGATATTGTACGTAACAATGAACAAGTATACTTCAGATACTCTTGACAAGATCACCTATATCCTTCCTGGATTTTGTTCTATGGCATGCTTACCGAAGTTCAGCAGTCAATTGAAAATAGCATTTCCAAATTTTTGTTCAAGAAGACAGAGAAAAAGAAATATCATCATTCCATTTCTCCTCGGTCGGAAGATCATTCTCTCTCTATCAAAGTAAAAATGTCTAAAGGTGAGTCACACAATCACTAAAACATGCCAATAGAATACAACTTGTCTTCTTTCACGCTGAACTAGGGATGTATTCGCTAAGATGTTACAGAAAAGCAAACAAACCAAATTGCAAAGGAAACGGCAGGAGCATAAAGTTAGTATTCCATGGGCAACAGGCTGAAACAAAACACCCCAGCACCCAAAGAGGATTACCTGAGAAACGGAAGGGTGGGATGAGGCAGCATGTTCTGCAGCTTCCTTCAGGGAATGACCAGATCCAGCAAGTAGCAATGATATCGAATTGTCCCCACCTAAAGATTTTGCAGCCTCCACAGCACTTAACGATGAGTTTTTAATTAATCCTCCTTCATGTTCAGCTAAAACCAATGTGCTAAGCTACACATATAAGAAAGCACAAGTGCACATTTAAACACAATCATTTGACGGTTTTGAAGAGTCCAAGCAATGTAGTCTAAAACTCACTCGGGTAAAGCTGCAATTAAGATGTACAACAGGGACACAAAATATTTTGCTGCAGCAATACAAGGGACAAATGAAAATAAGTAAGATTAAAGTTGAACTGCTTCGAGAAAATAATGTCCATTCCATTATTTATCTTTCAATAATTAAAGTAAACAACACAACAACAACATACCGGTGGAATCCCACAAGTGGGGTCCGAAGAGATTAAAATGCATGCAGACCTTACCACTACCTCATATAGATAGAGATGTTGTTTCCAAGAAACCCTAATCAAGCCCCAGAAGGTACTAGAAATTGAAAAAAGGAACAGAAGGGAAATTAAAGTAAACAATAGGTACATAAAACCCAAACACGTTTATTCTTGTTATTTCAGAATTCCAGAAGATTCATCTGGTACAAGCTATTATGCTCATTCCTTTACACACTAAAATCACTATGCCTGGGCTAAAGCCTAAAACTTTAATCACTTGTATCAACCACCTCCAGAATTTTGAGTTTATGGGCCCTAGATTCTAAATAAATAAAAGAATTTTGATATACTACATATTAAGTGGATTCTTAAAACCCCTAATGAGAATGATAGCTACCCATCTAAGGGCAGAAAAACCAAATTAATTATGAAGTTATCAACAATCTTTACATTTTCCATTAAAGATGTTTGTTTCACACTATACTTACAGATCGAAAAGGGGTTATGCGGGAAGTGATGGAGATGTTTCTGAATGCGGAGAGCATCGTTCCAATGGCCATATCCAGTTTCCTTCAACTTGTGCTATTTTGGGTCAAAAATGTCACTTGTTATAGTATTAAAAAAATGAATAGTTGCGTCTGTGTGTATCTTTTAAGCGTGGCGTCTCTATCTTTTTCACACCAATCTATCAATTCATTGCCGCAGCATCTCCATCATCGTCTACAAGGAGAATAAAACCTTCATTATTACAAAAAAAATCCTTTTTAACTGTAAAAGTATTTAGTACCTTCTCCATCCTATTTTATTTTATTTTATTTTTACTTGATATGATATTTTATCAAAAAAGAAAAAAGAATTTAAAACTTATGGTATAAAATTATTCTTAAATATTTATATAGCTAAGAATCATTTTATTAAAGATAAAAAAAAAATTTAAAAGGTAAATTATTTTTAATTTAAATAAAAAAAAGAATGCCACATAAAATAGGACAAAAAATATTTTTTAAATATAATTTTTACTTTATTATTTAGGTATACTATATGTTAGAAATATTTACTATCATTTATTATATAACTATGTATTAGAAGCGGGTTATAAATATATTTAAAGGTATTATACTTGTTTTAGCTCAAAAAAACTGTATTACATACTAAAAATAAATTATAGATGTAAATAAATGTGTTACAGTGTATATAAAAGTAATTTTATATGCAATATAAATATATTATAAGCATTTAATAAATTTGACTTGTTTTGATAAATTCAATATTTATTGAAGTGAATTTATATGCAATATAGATGTACTAAATTATATACCTATTATAGACAGTAAAATTCATGTGAAGAAAATGAAATAATCAAGAACAAAAAACATCACAACAATCATATTTATTTGATTTGAAATACGAGCATTACAATCTTTTAAAAGACTTGTTCATTCATAGAATCTGCTTGGATCAGAGGTATCTACTGCTCCCATTCTAATCATTTGATGTAGATTTTTCTTGGAGACATGATGTAATGATCTCAAAGGTTATTTTTGGCATTCTCGATAAAATTATCATTTTTTCTTTTTGCCTTGAATCATTTTTAGTTTAGTCCAAATGTTCAGATTTTGAAAACCTTGTTAAAAATTGGAGTTTTGCTAAAGAAAGGGTTTTAAAGGCTTAAAGATAAAAAGTTTGAGTTTTGTAGTCATCTCGAGTTTTGGGTGTCAAAATGCAACGATGTCAATTGCATCAACTCCAAAATGCAGAATCTGATCTAGGAGAATTGACAGGATCGAATTTGGAGTTAAAATGAAGATTCTAGACCCAAAGTTGCATTTTCAATTGAATTAGGATCATAATTTGACTTTAGTCAATATTCAGAGTTCGAAAACTCAAATTAAATTTTGACAGTTCCAGTGTTTCTAAGTGCAAGTGTGTTTTTGAGTATTATTATTGTATTAGAACTTTTATGAGTGCAGATATGTAGTTTGGTGGTATGTTGTTAGGTGAATAGGAGTACTTGTGTTTTTCATTGCTTTACTTTAGGTTTAGTTTCTATTTGTTGTATGTTATGTTATATTTGAGGACTAGACATAAATACTTGTATTGTTTTTTAGTATTATTATATTTTAGAGGATTGTACATGTGATACCAATTTTGGAATGGTTGTATTCGAATTCCATATACTTTCTATCATGTTAGACTATTTATCTTTCACTTTTTTTTATTGTATCAAGTTGTTCAGGTTTGGGGTGACTCGCTCGATGGGTTAGGTGAGTGTCACATATCCGTCTGTTAACTCATTGTTCGTTATCCAGAAAAGTTAATTTTTCAGTCATCAGACTACGAACTATGATCTACAGGTCATGAAATGATATACGATTGGTAAGCTGTCTTGTACATAGGTCTCAGACTTAGAAAAATTTCAGCAAGTCACAAGGGCACCTACGAGACCTCATTTACGGACCGTAGATCACTCTACGGGCCATAGGTGGCCTTTGTAATTTCCTCCAGTGACTTTTCTGATCATTTTTTTCAAAACATTCTCTCAAATTTTATGGAATGAATTAGGGGGATGTTACACTTAATTCTAATTTTTCACTTAACATGTTTAAAATTATAAAATTAAAGAGCATTTTAATATATTAGACATATCTTTAATTTAATACCACAATAGTCTAAAAAGTCGACTTTTTATCAACTTAAAACAGTCCAATAAAATAAAACCAAGACAGTCATTTTTATTTATTTAGTTATTTTTGGAGTAGTATCAAAAATCAAAGAAAAAGTTCTTTCCTTTGAGTTGACCCCAAACCCACGTTTGATTTCTCAGTCAAACAGACCAATCCACCTACTCTGAAACATAACAGCAAAAATCACTTTTTTTTTTTAAAAAAAAAATGAACAACTTTTTCTACACTTTCCCTTTTATCTCTGTGTTTAAAGCCCAACCAGCTAAGCATCAAAAGGTACAATAACAGGTAGGTCCCCACTTGTGTTCTTGTTGAAATTCTTGATCAAGGTTGTTGGGTATTGAATTGTTGATTTGAGGAACTTCCAAGGTAGGAAATTTTTTTAAGACATTTGAACCATGTGGAGGAACCATGGAGCTTCTGCTGATTCATTCTATCAGGTATTATGCTCTACAAGAGTCTGAATATTTATTTTATTTTCAATTGTAATTTGTGGTATATTCACCAACAGGTGCGTCCTGAATGTGCTGATGATGTTCCTGAAACCAAGTTTAGAATCAAGGTAATTGGTTTTTTTCTAGAAACATATTCTCACTTAGATGAGTTCAACCAATTATATGTCTAAAGATTTTATTTTTTGTAATTTTAGTAGATTTGTTTATATATGAGTTTATGTTCCGCGTCAAAAGTATTGGATTCAGATGAAAGTAAAGTTATCAACATGTCTAAACCTTAATTCCTAAAATTATGTGGAAGGAAGTTGACTAGGAAGTTGAGTTTTGATGTTCATGCTCCAGAAGCTACTCCCTGCAAGTCAAATTTCTTGTCTGTCGGTTTCTTTAATCTTGTCGAAGAATATTTGGCTTCTCTCAATTATTGAATTCACTGATCAAGAAAATGCAATCGGGATGACTCTTCTATAGTTAGGAGCTGTGAGGAACATTTCACGAATTGCTGGCGTGATCTCTAGGAAAGATCATCAGTTTCTCAGTTATTTTGATTGTACTATGTAGTGTGGACTAATAACAATAACTATTACGACTCAATCCCAAGCAAGTTGGAGTTGGCTATATGTATCCTCACTATCCATGTCTCTCCATGAAACAACCTCTTTACCTCCATGAGGTAGTGGTAAGTTTTGTGTACATTCTATCCTCCCCAGACCCCACTTGTGGGATTCCACTGATTATGTTGTTGTTGTACTATCCATGTTTCTCCATTCAAGCTAATCTTAGCTAGCCAATTTATGGTTAATCCTCTAAATACTGAATACATGTGGTGGAAATCAGTCTAGAATTTCTCTTGTTACAACAGTGGGTGTTTTCACTCTACTTAAATGGTGTAGACTGATTTCAAGAGTGCTCATAAGTCATAATTTTACCATATAATCTTCAGGGGGCAAGGGTAAAGCCCCCTTACCAAAATCCGGTGTAAACATGGAATAACGAGGATATGAAGATATTACGAAGGGGATGACAAGAAATATAACAACAGAATAAACCAAGAATTTTGTTATCATTTTAAGTACTGATCTTAAATGTCCTAGAAAACTAAAATACTCCTAGTTACGCCAAACATAGTTTTCTAATATCCAATTTCATATTAGAGTTGTTTTTTGTTGATTTTCTTTTCTATGTGCAAAGGCAATCTATCCTAGTAATCGGATCAAAACATTTAGTTGTATCTCAATGAAAAGATAATCCTGACATTTGATGAACCTCTAGTTGGAGATAACTTCTGAGTTACTTTGCAATGAATGAGCCAGAATAGATCATAAGGAAGGGGATTCATATAACGAACTAAACTTGGTTCAGAATTGATGCATGATTGATTGATGGATTAAATTGAGTCCTTTTCACCCTTCATTTCTAATGTTTTGCATCATGTTTATTATCTAATAATCCACTTATTCAGGTTGGGAGAACCCTAAGTTCAAGGAGATGGCATGCTGCATTTACCCCGGAAGGTTATCTTGACATGGGCAAAATACTTAGTCGAATTTGTCGTGGGGTAAGGTTAGCTTCATGATACTAAAGTTACTTTTGGTTTATGTGCCATATGATTTAGGAATATTGCAAATCTGCATTTTTATCATTTTCATCAGTGTAACAGAATGTTAAATATTGAGTATTTGTGGCTTTTAGGGAATTCATCCATCAATTAGAGGTGAAGTGTGGGAGTTCTTACTGGGTTGTTATGATCCAAAGAGCACATTTGAGGAACGAGAGCAATTACGACAACGTCGAAGGTATTTTACTTTCTTTACTAAGCAAGTATAAATATATCCAGACAATAATTAAATTTTTTCAAACTATGTGCTTCATCATCCTTAGTGAGTCACTGTGGGATTACAATAGAACTTATTGTTGGAGGTGACACAAACATGTTTGTTTTCAGCTGCTTCCGAGATCTAGGCATTACAAACCTCTCCATATGGAATATTCACATCATTAATTTAACCCATCATTTTGTCCAGATGATAAAACCCTCTACGAGATGCTAATTTACAGCTAGGTGTTGAAACTTAAACCCATATCTGTATACCTAATCGTAATGAGTATCGTTCTTTTCATCATAAAATATGCACATTGCTATCTCTCATGATTCAGCAACGGAAGAATTCATCTTCTCATGTGAATTTGATAATACTTTGTCATTAAACAGTATAATTTGTTTTTACCCCTCCCTAGGAGCCCCCACCCTATTGCTCCCTTGGTGACTCAAACTCACAACCTTCAGGTTGAAAGTGAGGGTGGTTACCATCCAAGAAACTCCCTCTTTTCGTATAAATCAATACCTAATCCATATCAAAATCACATTTTCAACACACATTTCCGTATGCATTCAGGGTACAGTATGCTACAATGAAAGAAGAATGCCGCATGATGTTCCCGTTGATTGGAAGTGGCCGGTTTATTTCTGCACCCATAATCACCGAAGATGGCGACCCTGTTCTGGATCCTATAGTTCTTCAAGAGTTGAATGCGGCAAAAGAACCAACTTCTTCTGGTCAAGCTGGTAATTCTTAATATGTTCAGTCCATAAGTAGTGTGATTTCTCTTTTTCTTCCTTTCTGGTGGAAGGGTTCTTCGATGTTGTATACTGTGATGATTTTCTTTTTGGTTATTGTGCAATTACAGGTCCTTCTGATGGTTTTGAAATGGTGAAGGAGCACGACAAAAAAGTAATCCAGTGGAAACTCTCATTACACCAGATAGGTTGGTTATATATACGGATTGCATGCACTTGTGTTTTATCATGCTAATCTATATAATGCATTCTTCTATTTTTTGGTTTTGGCAAATCGAGTATTGATTTGAGATGTGGATTTTTCTTATTAATTTGGCAATCACTTCTTCTTTATCATCACATTTATTTTCTTTATTTGTATGTATATCTTTTTTCATCCTTGTACGTATTTATGCTAGGATTGGATGTGATGCGTACTGACCGGACACTTGTCTTTTACGAGAAACAAGAAAACTTATCAAAGCTTTGGGATATTCTGGCTGTTTATGCTTGGTTTGACAAAGAAGTTAGTTATTGTCAAGGTTGGTTATTCTATAGTATCTTTTATTTATTACTTTTAGCTTGTGCTGAAACTATTTTAACATTTGATAATGCTGAACAGGAATGAGTGATCTTTGTTCTCCCATGATTATTCTACTTGATGATGAAGCAGATGCATTTTGGTGCTTCGAACGTATGATGAAGAGACTGGTACATACTTTACTCGGGCTACCTGTATATGCCTAATTTTGTGAATTGATACTTTTTGTACTAATATGTGCTATATTAATATCGTTTTACTTCTTTGATGCTATGTTGCTCGGATTCTCTAAAAATGTTGCTCCACTTGTGTCGGATTCTTAAAAAATGCACTACTTTTGGAGAATCCGACATGCACCTGTCATTATTTTTGACGAGGATGAGCACATAGCTCTGATGCTGGTAATTTCCTGAATTTTCATGCGTACCTGCATCATTTTATAGCAGAACTCCTTTGGTTACCTCAACTTGAATTCCAGAATACATCTGGATGTAAATTAAAAAAGGACATTTCATTTTCGCAGTCTGTCAGAATGCTTGCCATGAAAATGGTTTTGCGCTGTATTTTTTACCAAAGAAATATAAAAATGGTTGGGGACATGTCTCCCCATGAGAGATTTATTGAAGGTGTTTCATCGTAATAGCATGTATCAACTAGAGCTATGTTGGCCGAACTCTCCAAAAATGATATTGCACCTGCATTAGATCCCTCAAAAATACACTTACTTTTGAAGGATTCGGCATGTACCTGTTGACATTTTAGAAGAGTCCGAGTAACATAGTACATTCCCTTTGGACCAAAATAGTTTCTTTTCGTTGCGGTTTGAAATTCCATTAAGCTTTAATCTTCTCCACAGAGCTGAAAGAAACACTAATTTGTGTTCATTTATCCTTTTGATATCTAGCCTTGCCATTCTTAGATTCCGGCAGTTCCATTGGCAACCGTACCTACAATCAAGGCAAATCCTTCATCCTATATATTTTAGATGAAGTTTCTTCTGAGATCATAATACTACTCATACTAATAGAGGGCAGAAACAATAATATATTAGAAGAATATCTTACTATACCACAATATTACTCATGATAATATATCTGGGAAACATAGATGAGCTAGAAAATTTCTTGCATGACCAATTTGCTTGCTGTTATATCACCGGGTTACTGAATCTTCATTTCTTAATTATGTGCTTGTAGATAGACATTTACAGTTTACATCTTCAGTTGCCGATGTTTACATATACTATATATTTCGTAATTACTGTGGCTAATGCTAATACTAAGTTCTCTGTTCAATTTCAAAGAGAAAAAACTTCAGATCTACTGGGAATTCTGTTGGAGTGGAGGCGCAGCTAAGTAATCTAGCGTCAATAACTCAAGTTATCGATCCCAAACTTCACCAGCACTTAGGTACCACCTCTCTACTTTATTCTTAATTACCAAGTCCACTATCGAATTTTACTTCTTTTTTCATGTACAACTCTTCATATTGATGCAAAATTTGTCCTGCTAGTGGAGTATTCAACAGAGTTAATGATGCACCATACCATATGTCCTAGACATTTTTCATCTACAACCCCATTTCATCTAGAAACTTGCAAGTGTCTCATACCTGCACTCAGACTTTGATAAAGGACAAGCTTTGCAGTGAATTTGACGTCTTTTGTGAACTGTCTCTCAGTGATATCCTCTTCCGGTATAAATTTTTAAGGCATAATACATAAGTGTGCCCTTTAACTTGGATTCAACTAGCATCTATGCACTCCAACTTCGTTTGTTCGCAAGTACTCACTTTAATTTGTATAAAATTGAGCAAATAGATACATGTTTCCTACATGACGTTTTATATGGCAATTTATGTCCTATGTAATGTCTTATATATATTATTCCACGTACGATGCATGTGTCTATTTGTTCAATTTTATAGAAGTGTCTACTTGTGCACACTCATAGTTGGAGGGCTTAGCTGTCAACTGAAGCCAAGTTTAAAAGTGCATATTTATATATTATGCCAATTTTTAATTATCAAAAGTAGTCAGTGATAAATTACCAGTTTCCAAAAAAAAAAAAGAGAAGTAGTCAGTGATTCTCTCTCTCTTTTTTTTCCTTTCATCTTGTGAAAAATGTCATTGAATTTCCTTGTGATCTTGGTCTACAGAGACATTAGGTGGAGGTAATTACGTGTTTGCTTTCCGGATGCTCATGGTTTTGTTCCGTAGAGAATTTTCTTTTGCTGATTCGTTATATCTTTGGGAGGTAAGATTCATCTCCTGATATGCAGCTGTTATTTAGATGGCTTTGCAACTGGATGCCTGCGAAACCACTAGAAAATTCCCCTTCTCTCAAAGTTTATGATTTAGCCATGATGTTCGTATTCTCTAAATTTTCTCTTTGCGTGGTTTATCCCCATTTTCCAACAGATGATGTGGTCTCTGGAATATGATCCGGAGTTGTTTTTCATGTATGAAGAAGACCCTGACTTGACTGCTGAAAAATCTGAACGAGCAAAAGTTAAGTCAATACGTCAGTATGGTAAATATGAGAGAGAGAACATGAGAAGTGGAAGTAAAGATGCAGAAGCTCCCCTCCCAATTTCAGTTTTCCTAGTAGCCAGTGTCTTGAAGGACAAGAGTGCCAAGTTAACAGAAGCTAGAGGACTGGACGAGGTTGTTAAGGTTGGTTTGACAAATACATAAATTAAGTGCTATGTCTTTATTACTTCTCTTTTCTGATGAACTTTATGAAAACAATAAGTTCAATAGAAGAGTCTGCCGTAAGAGGAAGCTTTTAAGAAAAAAAAATGTTGACAACGCTTAATTTTCTTTATTAGCTGTTAATGACCCTTTAAATAACAGAGATAGACTCATAAAACAACTAAACCACTAACAAGTTGCACTAACCCAACTCTCCTAAACTTTAGGAAGAACTATCTGCTACTAGGAAAACTATAACGTAAAAAAAAACTTAACAGCCTAAAAATTTGTAGCTAAAAATTAGCCTATTGCAGACTTAGTCAAATTTAAACAAAGTGATGTCGTACAAATTTAACACCCCTTCTCGACATCAACTTCCAGTCTTAACCATTCCCAGCTGCTGGCAGAAACTTTCCAACTTGTTGGCCGTTAGACCTTTTGTGAACAAGTCTGCAAGTTGACGTTCTGTTGCTCCAAAGCTTATCACAGTATAAAGGCACTGCATAGTCCACAGACTGTTGTAAGTCCTTCATCTACCGTATGAGCCATGTACATTCTTGAGCTGCAACTGCTGCTGCTCGATATTCCGCTTCTGTTGTTGATAAAGACACAGTTGGCTGCCTTTTGCTGCACCATGAGACTGCTCCGGACGCAAGCATAAATACACATCCAGTAGTTGAGCGTTGAGTATCATGATCTCCTGCATAGTCCGCATCGCAAGAACCAAATAACTTGCAGTCTTCACCTTTTCTGTACAGAATGCCATAGCCAAGTGTACTTTTCACATATCTCAAGATTCGACGAACTCCTTCCAAATGAGACTTCTTTGGATTTTGCATGTACCGACTCATAACACTAACTGGATAAGAGATGTCGGGTCTTGTTAAAGTTAAGTAGATCAAACTACCCACGAATTGCCGATACATTGTTGCATCTTCCAAGTCTTTCCCTTCGTGAGAGCACAACTTAGCATTTGGCTCCAGTGGTGTTGAGATTGGTTTGCAGTTGACCATCCCAAACTTCCTCAAGAGATCTTTGGAGTATTTTTGTTGATGCAAACAGATTCCTTCCTCATTGCGATCAACCTCCAAGCCAAGAAAATGATTGAGTTGTCCGAGTTCCTTCATCTGGAAGCGGACTGACAAATTCTTCTTAGTTTGGAAAACTTCTTCTTAACAATCTCCTGTTAGGATTAGATCATCCACATATACTAGCACAATAGCTAGTTTTCTGCCAACGTCTTTCACAAACAGACTAGAATCTGATGGTGCTACTAAATAACCACTTTGAGTAAGAAATTCAGAAATCTTACCATACCATGCCCTCGGCGCTTGCTTTAATCCGTAGAGAGCCTTTCGAAGCTTACATACATGCTCAGGATGAGTTTTGCTCTGAAAACCTATTGGTTGACACATATAGATCTCCTGATCCAACTCTCCGTGCAAGAATGCATTTTTTACATCCATCTGCCACAACCTCCAATCCTTACTAGCTGCAAGTCCAAGTAGAACTCGAACTGTAGTAAGCTTTGCCACTGGACTAAATGTTTCATCATAATCTAGTCCATATTGCTGAGAAATACCCCGGGCTACAAGACGAGCTTTGTGCCTTTCAATCGATCCATTTGTGTGACGCTTTATCTTGTAAATTCATTTACAATAAATAGGCTTGACATCCTTTGGCTTTGCCACGAGCTCCCAAGTTTGATTCAGTTCTAGTGCAGCAATTTCCTCCCCCATAGCTTTAATCCACTCCGGATTTTGGGATGCTTCCTCAAAAGTTTCTGGTTCTCTTTCATCTTCTTCTTCTACTATGGCAGCATTGGCATACTTGGAATTTTGCTTTCTGATCCTTGTTGACCTTCTAAGTGTAGGTGGTGTGTTTGCTCCATTTAACTCACCTTCTTCACTTGGTTGTTGGTACAAACCAGTTTGCCAAGGATTTCGAGTCACACCTTCTTCACCATTATCTTCATTAGCTTCGTCTTCAGCTTCATCTATACTCAATTGGATATTAGACGAGCCCAATACATCTTTTAGAGCATCTGAATCTGCCATCAGTTCCTTATCTGAAGACCACCATGAAGAAGCTTCATCAAATATTACATTCCGAGAAGTGTAACACTTCCCAGATGTTGGATCACAGCAACCCACCCTTTTCTTTGGCTGTCATACCCTACAAAGATATACCTAATAGCCTTTTTGTCCATCTTGCTACGTAAGTGATTAGGTACAAATACATAGCATACACACCCAAAAACACGAAAATAGCTGACTGAAGGTTTCATATTCCATAATTTTTCGAAGGGTGAGAGAAAGCATAACCTTTGTTGTGGAAGTCTGTTGATCACATAAGCTGCAGTCTTCATAGCTTCTGCCCAAAATTGTCCTAAGACATTTTTCGCGTGAAGCATGCTTCGACAAATTTTTGCTAGGTGTCTGTTCTTTCTTTCCGCTACACCATTTTGTTGTGGCGTGTTTGGACATGTGAATTGATGACGTATTCGACACTCTCGAAGGAAGTCAGAAAATCATATGAAGTATATTCCCCGCCATTGTCAGTTCGCAGACAAAGAATTTTCTTACCAACTTCTGTGTCAACAACCTTTTTGAATTCTTTGAACTTTGAAAAGGTATCAGATTTTTCCTTTAAAAAATAAATCCACACATTCCTGGAAAAAGCATCAATGAATGTCAGCATATATTTCATCCCACCAACAGACCCTTGCTTGACAGGTCCAAACACATCAGAATGAATTAATTCTAATGGTTCTTTGGCTTTATATTTTGACTCCTCATATGACAACTGATGCGCTTTATCATACTGACAGCCTGCAGCACAAATTACATCTGTCCTTACTGAAAGTTTAGGAAGACCCTTCAGCATTGACTTTTCCATCATGACACTAAGTTTTGAGTAGCTAACGTGACAACCGCAAATGCCACAAGTCTGCCATTTCATTCTTCCTTGTCTTGTCTATATATGCGGTTTCTGCCGACATTACATAGACAAAATTCAATCTTTCTCCCTTCATTATTGGCTCTTCTTTAATCTCCAAATCATGAAATATCCTTTCATCTTACAGACCAAACAGAACAAAGTGACCTGAAAATGTTAATTGTGCTACCGAAAGAAGATTTTTCTTCATACCTGGTACATGATACACATTTTGGAGCAGCATCAGATCAGCGCAATTATTTGGAGACACTACAGCCTTACCGATGTGAGCTATCGGTAATTTTGTGTTGTTGGCTGCCACCACCTCACGACTTCCCTTGTACTCGGACAGATTTTGCAGCTTCTCCTTATCGCCAGTCATATGGTTTGAGCATCCGGAATCAACAATCCAATCATTCCCGTAGTCAATCTGCTTAGAGGTTGTTACTGTAAAGGCCAACTCCTCTTGTTTAACGGAAAAGAGTGCTTCTGCATCCCAAACATCTTCACTGTTTTCCTTTTGGCCAAAGTGGCAGCAGCATTGCTCTCAACAGACCTTTTATTGAACCAACAAAACTTTGCTGTATGGCCCTTCTTTCCACAGTTGTGGCACTTCCCTTCAAACCTCTTGTTTTTGCCCCAGTGACTCTTTGAAGCTCCCTATGGACGATGGCTTCCGTCTCCCTGATGATGTTTTGCCTTGTCATCATTTCTTTTTGATCCACCTGCATTATACTGCTTGGAGTTTCCTCTGCTTTTGTTGACGTAGAGCGCTTCCTCCACGCCTTTTTGTGAAACTCCATTCATTTGCTTTGCCAAGGCTTCCTGACCTGCTAACAAATTCTCAAACTCCACAAGTGACGGCTGATTTTGCCATCCCTATACAGCAGCAATAAAGCCTAATAAAGCCTCTATATTCAGGCTTTAGACCATGGATAATGATCCACTTCATCCTGGTCTCTCCAATTGGAGCTATCTAATTCTGAAATCTCTCGACATAGCATCTTCACCTTATTAAAGTATTGTGCAATTGTCATGTTGTGTTGTCCTATTAAGAGTAATTCACTCTCTAAGAGCTGGAGCCTTGAATCATTTTTCTTTGAAAAAAGCTTGGCGAATGTATCCCAAGCCTTCTTTGGCGTGATGGCATCTCGTATGTGCTCTAGCACATCCTCTTCCACTGTTGTCTTCAAAGCAAATATAGCCTTCCCTGCTTTTATCTTCCACTTACGCAACGTGCCGTGTGCATCTTCTGCTTCTGGTTGTGTCACATCGCTGTCGTTCACAACCTCCCACATATCTTGCCCTTGCATATAAGACATTGTGCAAGTGGACCATGTACTATAGTTGTTGTTGTTGAGCTTTTTCATACCGCCAACAGCTTGTAGGTCTGTCATTCTGTCAACAGAAAGAAAGGAAAACCAAAACACACAGGGAAAAGCTACAGCGAGTGATTTCCGAAAGAACGACCTGACTCTGATACCAAATGATGAACTTTATGAAAACAATAAGTTCAATAGAAGAATCTGCCGTAAGAGGAAGCTTTTAAGAAAATAAATGTTGACAACACTTTATTTTCTTTTTATCTGTTAATGACCCTTTAAATAACAGAGATAGACTCATAAAACAACTAAACCACTGACAAGTTGCACTAACCCAACTCTCCTAAACTTTAGGAAGAACTATCTACTACTAGGAAAACAATAACGTAAAAAAAAAACTTAACAGCTTAACAATTTGTAGCTAAAAATTAGCCTACTGCAGACTTAGTCAAATTTAAACAAAGTGATGCCGTACAAATTTAACATTTTCTCCTTTTGAATCTTCTTTGATATGTATTACTTGAGCCGAGGGTCTTCCGAAAACAACTTCTCTATTACACTCTACCTTCTCTGGACCTCATCTGCGGGACTTAAATGGATATGTTGTTGTTGTTGTATATATTCTTACTTCCCCTAATTCCTGATGAATAAAAAGTATGCGTTTTGTAGTTTTAAAAAACAAAATCACCCTGCTATAGGATGGTGTTTTGACATGCAGTTTTTAACGCATTTGTTTGCAATTCTTTTTTAATGTAAACAGAATGCGCATAGCATCTCATCTATTTTGTGTGTTGTAGATGTCTACTGTTGATACTTTGGGAAATTACTGACTGCACCAAAGATTTGAAATTCACATGTATTTTCTCATGGAGACCAAAATATAGTGGATATCTTTTAAGTGATTCTTCTGTTGAAACGATTAGAAGTCAGTGAAGAGTGTATAATGTAGTTCACTCTTATACATTATGGATATATATAAAAGAAATGCAAATCGAATTATGTAGGTTATGTTTTTCGATTGTTTGTTAGTTTTACTTCATTCCTGAGTTCATTTCTTGCCCATTATGTATTCATACTCTAGGAAATGTAGGGCGTAGATTAGGGTGGTAATTTAGTAGGTAGTTGAGCATCGTCTTGTCGTCCAACAAGATAGGAGTCTCCTTGCATACCATTAGTATTAGTACCATTCTGGTAGTTTCCGGTCTTTCAGTTTCTGCTACTACATATTGTATTTTGTGCTTCGGCTATTGTTTTATTTTGTTGTGGTTTATGTTCTTTTTCTCCATATGCTTTAGAATGTTTTCCCCTATTATTTGGCGATGTCTTTATTATTCTTGTTTCCTCCTTTTAAATCTGCTTTGATATGTGTTATTTGAGGCAAGGTTCTTTCGGAAAATAACCTCTATATCTCCACGAGGTAGGGACAAGGTTTTGCGTATGCTCTACCCTCTTTAAATCTCACTTGTGGAATTTCATTGGGTTTGTCTATGTTGTTGTTGTATGTATTCATGCTCTAATCTTTGCTTATTATTTTCAGATCCTGAATAATATAACTGGAAACTTGGATGCCAGAAAGGCCTGCAGTAGGGCTATGAAACTTCAAAAGAAGTATCATAAGAAGGTAACCTTTCCTACTGACGAATAAATGAAAACGCGACAAGTACTATGAAAGCAAAAACATGATATCATAGGAAATTGTACATGATAAACTGTCATTATTATTCTTGAATCTTGAAGTACTAGTATCTTATTGAAAAATATTTGTAAGATTCTTTTTGGAAGAAAAGACTGATTTCATTTATAAATACTGCTACTGGTTAAAACAGGCAGCCAAAACCAATAGGTAGTCGAGCAGAGGCGAGTACTATGGAGCTCATGTAATATTCTCTGTGAACTTAACCACATTATCATCTCATTTCTGGCCAAGAGGTATGGCAAGACTCTATGTATGTATTGTATTCATAATTTTCGGACTTGTCGAGAAAGATTAGCTATGTTGCTACTGTAGCTGTGATGTGCTTAGACATATTATCTTAGGATGTCTCTGTATTCTTTCCAAGCATGATGTACTATACATACAAGGACACTCTTCCAAAGGTTGTACTATAGCATTTTTATTTTTCCATCAAAGAAGAAGTTTATCTGGAGTTCTGGACAATAATCTCATTCATGTTTGAGGAACAAAGCAATGTTTCATCTTTATTGTGAATTTTGGTGTTCTTTCATATTGGCACAATGAAAAATAATAATAGAAATATAAAATAATTAACTTAATAATTAAGGAAATTATATTCATTTAGATTTTAAATTATTTTAGACTATAAACTTATTTATTTCTATGAAAGAGAACACCCACCGCCATTTATATTACTTGAATCTCATTCTAAAATTAGTTGTTTTAATTTGCTTATCCAATTTATGAAATTAAAATAATTTTTTAATTTTTTTTCATTTCTATTATTAGTATTAGATTACTACATAAAATAGTGGTAGTCAAATTTAAAGTTTCAAAATATTATTTATAATGTAAGTTTAGTAAAATACACTGCTAATTAATTTTTGTAAAGGTTGTCATATCAAAAAGGGTAAGTAATATGAAATGCATGGAGTAAGAGAATGGGGAAAAAATACACGCATACATACATATACGTGTATTGAAATAATTGTCATAAAAATAATATTAAATTTTGTGATAATTTCATAAAAATTTTCTACTTATTATGTTAATAAACTCAAAGAAAAAGTTATTAGTATCTATGTTAAAAAATAAATTATATATGTATAACATAAACAACAACAACAACAACATACCCCAGTGCCTCAAAAGGCTCCCGCTCATTGCGGGGTGAGGGGGGGTCGGATG
>JAABOM020000012.1:272662-284274 GCA_011800125.2 Solanum clarkiae
TTAAATAAATTTACTAGTACAAAATTACAAATATAAAATTTATAAGCTAATTTATTTAAATAAATTTAATAGTACAATATTACAAATATAAAACATAAAATCAAGAAAATAAAAAAAAGTTAGAAGGATATTTTTGTTTTTACCTATCTAATCCCATATATTAAATAGAAGAGATTAGCTAATACCTCCAAATAAAAGATATCAGATAATACCATGTAGTGTATATTGACTAATCCACAAATTAATTATATATAAATCCAAAATTCATACCAAACATAATATTAAATAATACTCATCCTATAATCTATAAATAAAGTCACTAATACCTCCTGTTAAACATCGGATAAGTATACACATAATCTTACTAAAAAGGAAAAAAAAAATCATTAGTGGCGGCTTTGTGGCTTTACCATAACGGGATACTCATTTAATTTATGTTGCTGTGATTTGAAACATGTGTGAATTGAAAAACATTACACCAATATGTTCAATGGTCAAACATTTTAGGTATCTAACTCAAAGCCTTTTTAACATTTCTTTTATTAATAAAAAATAAATAAAAATACGAGACTTCTTCCATATATATTTTATCTGTCTTAAAAAGTATAATCTGTTTTGATTTGACACAAGGTTCAAGAAAATAAAAAAAAAATTTATCTTGTGGTTCTTGATGCTAGTGACGATATCGATCGTGATCTTGATACGAAGCTGGAACGTGGTTCTAATTAAAATTAAATGAAATGTATCAAAATATTATTTAATCCTATGATCTTAAATATAGAATTACTCCTCCGACTCATTTAATTATTGTTTTAATGTATTCAAATATAAATAATATCTCAAAAATTAATATGTCTACCATGATAATTGTAAGACAATTGATTCTATCTTTGAATAGTCTAAATGACTTAAATTTGTTTCCCTAATTGAATAGCTGTTATTGTGGATTCAACTCCCTTTCATTTCTTTTCTTTTTCATTTTTTTGTCAAAGTAATAGAGAGAAATTATTGACCAAAATTTAATTGAATATATTAATTTAATCATGATTTATATAATTAATATTTCACAAAAAAAAAAATAACTATGCCCAAATTATAGCAATATATTGTTTTATTCATAAATATATTTATAAAAGAATTTCACACTTCATACTTTTTATTCCAAAGCAGTATCTATCTTCCATTCCTTAATTATTTTCCTTAATAACTTAAAATTATGTAGCTAATTTTAAAGAGAAAGTTCCACAGAAAATTATAATTATAGATTAATTCAATTCAATAAAGAAGAAGAAGAAGATAGATACTCGTAGCCGCGGAAAACAAAAATAGGAACAAAAAGAAAAGTTTAGAATGTATTTATAGATAAGATAATATATTGTTATGATTATGGCGTTACTAGCTTATTTAAAAAAATATTAATTATTTAAGTTACGATTAGGTTCTTAATTTATCAAAATTTGAAGTTCTTCCCCGAAAAAAATTCCAAGTACCCAATTTGGAACCTTGATTCAAAGCTAAAATATTTCTTGAGGAATACCTTGTCCATGCTTAGAAAAGTTGAAATTTGAAATTTCATCAAAAAGTGAAATAAAATTCACCTTGTAATTCTCAATTTATCAAATTTTAACTTCTTCAAAAAAATTTAAATTATACGTAGTTAATATAATACAAATAATTGATGAATCAACATATTATATAAACTTAGTTTACTCATAACATAAGGATTCTAAATATATATTTTTCATCAAAAATAGAGTCCAAATAGATAAAACCCAAATTTTTGCAAAAATATATGGACAGAAAAAGAAAGATTAATAAAATCAAGAGAGAATGTTGAAATGAGAATCAAAAGCTAACTCCCATATTAAATAGAGAAGAATGCAGTAAGAATCACCCCATTCCGAGCTCTAGAATTCCTATTGTGCTCAAAATATCAAATGAACACAATTTGAAATTTTGAATACCAAGTACAATAATGTTTTGCACCAGAAATCAACTGTTAATTCTTTACTAAAAAAGTTTTAACTTTCTCTTATGATAGCAAAATGATCCGATTCTTTTAGTAAATATCTTGAATAATGATACAGACCTTTTCATTTAATCAAAACTCAATTATGTACTCGTTTGCTTAGTCACATATCATTTCAATTCGGTAAATATTTTTTTCATATTTTGCAATAAAAGTCCAATCTTGCTAATCGAAAATGCACCAAGCTTTGCAGATCAATCATATCATTCATGTTCAAAATTATAAAAGTTTTGGAGTAATTTTTTGGTTTTTAAAACTAATAATGGATCTTTTAGTTACCACAATTTGCTGAAATAATGACAAAGCATCCAAGAAGTTTAAAAACTCACCCAAAATTCATTCGAACTTGCCAAGCGCAAACCAAATATGCTACTAACTTAAAAATGATATTTCAAACTCAATGAAATTGTTAGAATACAAACATGAGGTATCCATGATTTGGAATCCATTTAGTCAACTAAATCAATTTAAGGCTCAAAAAGACCAAAATATCCTCAGAACTCCCAAAAAATACACTGAAGCTCTTTCTACGTAGAAAATTACCTTTTAAATTCAACGAAATCATCAAGAAATCCAATTAATAAAGCATTTGAACTCCGAATGTTGACCAAAGTCAAACTTTAATAAAAAAAATAACTCAAACTTGCAACACAAGACCTCAAATCCACGAAATAACTTGAAATTTGAAAATGACAACTCTTGCTATGTTAAATTTCATATTACGAAGCCGATGAAACTGACGGAATTTCGTTTTGAGACTCGTGGCTCCATTTGATGCCAAAAATTACTTTTTAACAATTTAAACTTTTAAAACTTCAAAATTTCTTAACTTTTCAAGAAGATTCCAAAACCAGACCCATAAACTGATCAAGTATAACTCAGCGTAATTATCAAAAAGATAACGTGATAATTTTTGTAAAAATATCAAAAATGACCTTAAGATTCATTACAGTGATGATAAATTTCTAAAAAATGATGTCTTCTCATTTTTAAGCTTCTCTTATGTATCAAATGGTATTTAGGTTATAATCCAACTTCTGATATTGAGTAACACACAACATCTTGTAGAGCATATTTTTGTTGGGAAGTTTCTTTTAAGTTTCCCTCTTTGGCCTAACATATGTCTCATCCTTAAATTGTTTTGTGGATCATTTGAAAATGCAATTAGTGCTGGCTAATTTCATGATTATATATTTGGAGTATGAGCCATCTATCAAACTGAAATTATACGTAATTTATATGTTTGTGAATTGTCACAAAAATATAAAAGATTATATGATTATCTCCAAAGAAATCAAGAATATAATAAAGGAGAATAAAAAAGTTAAAACAGGTTATATAAAATGAAGAAACGATTTAAAATGAAAATGATAATGACCAGCCATATCACATCAGGAGCTATTGAATTTCAAGTAATTTTTTTAGATAATTACTTGAAATATAATTGTTCCAAGTACTTTTTATATTTAAACTTTATTAAATTTAGCCAGTAAACCTATTGATATCTCTCTTTCCTCTCCTTTCATACATACCCAAAACATACACTCTCTCTCACCTCGGACATTGTATTTTCTATCCATCTTTGATATTCTCAAATGTGATTTTATTCGTTGATTTGTTAACTGAAAACGACTTTTTGATAAAGGTGGCTATTGTAGTAGTGATGACGCCGATAATAATTATATGATATTTTTATTGTGCTTGTTCGGAGTGAAATAAATGGTTTCATATATATATATATATATATATATAGTCAAGTAATTGGAGTTACTATGAGATACTATTGACATTTCGTTGAAACAATGGACAACCTTTATTGAAGATTGAATTTTCAAAATTTTAAAAATCACATTTTCACAAGTATGCTCCGGTTTGAATGGATATTGTTGCAAAAGATAGGTTAGGTGTTGAGAAGACTAACTATGAATTTTGGGTGATTTGGTGTAGTTTCTACGTGAATTTAATGGGTAAATTCAAGAAATAAGACGAAGTCCGATTTATATATAATAATATATATTATTGTATATGAGTGTATAAATAGATCTTATAATTTTGTATAATATTGTATATTTGGTGTAAGATAATGTATATGTTAAATTTTAAAACTTAGAAAAAAAATATACGGAAACCTTATAAAAACCTTATATAGTGTTGTATACCAAATGTATAATGTTGTATATCGGATTGTCTTTTGGGATAAAGATTTCTAATGTAAGTTTTGAGCTATA
The DNA here is from genome assembly GCA_011800125.2 of Solanum clarkiae. Taxonomy (NCBI): domain Eukaryota; kingdom Viridiplantae; phylum Streptophyta; class Magnoliopsida; order Solanales; family Solanaceae; genus Solanum; species Solanum clarkiae. Next base: position 276,920 of record JAABOM020000012.1, read on the forward strand.
CTTTTGCAATATAAGTTAGGTAATTGTATATTCCCTGAGATTTTTCCGTTTTTATTTACCAAATCGTTTCAAATATTTAAAAGTTTGAATCATATAATTCCAATGCTCCAACATAACAAACTTTAAACAAGGAATCACGTTTTGCTTTTCCCTAAAGGAAAACAAAATAAGAAATAAACAAGAAATTTCCATTTTTTTTGTCCCATTCAGCATAAGGTGGCAATAAAAGTGCAAACTTGTAAGTAATTGTACTACTTGGGCATTGTAAAAATATTGATGGAAAAGAAGGGGAAGTTAAAGGATCAAGGTGTTAAATTAGATTTTCTAGTAGGAGATGAAGCTGTGAAGATAATCAACGTTAACAACTTTTCCGTGCCATGTCCTTTGGTGGTATATTCGCCGACTACAGAGGGAATCTATCCGGTTTTACTATTTTTCCATGGATTCTGCCTCCGACCCGACTGCTACAACTCCCTCCTCCTTCATATTTCTTCACATCGATATATCGTCGTTGCTCCCAAGGTACGTATTGCAAAACAACAAATAGTGTATATACAGAATATTCCATGCATGTATAATATGTGGGAATCTCTTTGTATTCATTTTCTCTCGATATTTTATACTCTCCTTTACAGTGAATTGCTTATCTCTTCTTGTGGACGTAGTTCAGTGGACTAAACCACATTAAATTATTGTTTCTGTTTATGATTTGTTAGCTTCTGCATACCACCTGATTCTTGTTGATTCTAACACCTTGTGATGTGTAAATTATCCTCAATTTTGTTTAAAATATGTTGCAGTTCTGTCTTATGACATCCCGAGGCGAAGTGAAAAAAGCAAAAAAAGTAGTAAAGTGGTTATCAAAGAACAAACTCGAATCAGTCCTGCCTGACAAAGTTCTTCCGGACCTCCTCAAAGTCGGCGTTTCAGGCCACAGCAGAGGCGGTAAGACAGCATTTGCGTTAGCTTTAGCCTACGGATCAGGCAGGAAGGGAAGTTCCAACACTTCAGGTACAGGTTCCCCATAACCCATTAGCTTTTGCACGTTAAATTTTGATATTACGGTTGAAATCCTGAATTCGCCTCTCTCAGGAAGGACAACACTAGAAAAACAACCCCCTATCAAATTCTCAGCACTCCTCGGGATTGATCCAGTCGCTACAAGGTCCTTCTGTTTGTGCTCTCCCAAAATTCTCCGTTTTATTCCTCATAGTTTCGATCATTCAGTGCCCGTAGCTGTAATTGGTACCGGACTGTCAAATCAACGAGCATTCGGTGTGTGTCCACCCGGTGCCCCAAATGGGGTTAATCATGCTGAGTTTTTCAACGAGTGTAAGCCGCCTTGTTACTATTTTTTGGCGAAGGATTATGGTTATGCTGATATTTTGGATAATAGAAACAAAATGGCAACTCTGCTGGAGATTATCATGAAAAAAGGAACAAAGGGATCAAAGGATACTCTGAGGAGGACTGTAGGGGGACTTTTTGTGGCTTTTCTCAAGTGTTATTTGGAAGGTCAAGCTGATGATTTAATCAATATTGTTGAATCGCCTGATATTCGAGCTCCGATTAAACTTGATCCTGTTGTAGCTATCGACGATATTAGTTAAACAAGATCGATATATTTACTATGAAATAAATAAGAGATCTTCCTCCTAATAGATTTAAATGTGTGGAAATTTGCAGTATTTTGACAACGTTAAATAAAGAAAATGTTTCTTTGTTTTTGTCCTTTTTTTAATTTCTTTTTTGGACGTAAAATTATCTTAAATAATGTTTGCAATTTTACATGCAATAGCAAAAGCCGCACAATGTGTTGGATAAACATTAATCTAATCTAGTTTTGGCTGAGTATATGCTAAATAGAATGTATTAATAATCGTTGCATTAGTAATGCATGTATTAGTTATGCTTGGATTAATTATACATAAAAGATTTTTATATATTTTTTGGTTTGATGTATTAGAAATATCATGTATATATTATGTATTAGAAATATCATTATCTATTGCATAACAAATTTATTTACAAATATACCCTCCACAATTATGGTGTAAAAGATGTGAAAAAATTTGTTAGAGGCAGTTGGGTCTTTAGACATGCTAATGCATGCACTAAAAGCATTGAATTACTAATACCTAGAAATCAATACTAGTTATACATAATATGAAAAAATGTACCAAACAAGATACTACTACTACAAAGTTGATGCATGCATTATTTTTACCAATGCACTCTATCAAACAATCCTTAATTATTTTTTCAATAATAATATATCTTTATCAATATTATATTTAGGATAAATATCGCTAGAGACTTTAGTAACTAGATTGCATGACATTTAAGTAATTGCTACTAAATATTTTTCAGAACAAATAAATTTTCTATACTTTGAATGGACATAACTAGTTAGGTATCCATCATGTGTCCTCTAATTTGAGTATAGGATACCTAAATCCATCATCACTCTAGAAACACCAAAATCAAAATCAAAACACTACAAATTAACATCATCCTTGTAGCTATTTGTCAATATCCAAATGTTCATTCATAAGGAAATAAATTAAAGTGACTTTACAAACGAATGAAGTTATAGGACAATCTTTCTCACAAAAATTTGTATATCACTAAAAAAAAAAAAAGTTTACTTTGGAATTTCTTTGTTAATTTGTCCGTACCTTACAGAATTTTTCAATAATTCATCACTTAATAAGATTAACATTAAAATTTACTATTTAACTACAAATTTGTACGTCAATAATTCTTTCTTTTTTTGAAGTAGAAGAAGATGCCCACTTCCTATACATGTTTTAAGTTTATCTTTGTTTCTCTCTACAAACAAATTACCAAGGCATTGTCGTACTCGTACATAGCATTCCCATTATAACATGACTGCTTGAGAGAGTGCTTTATTTGTTTTAATTTGTTTGTCTTATTTTTTATTTTTATTTTTTTAAATCTACATAAAAAGTTTATGGACGGTTGATATTTTTGTGATTTTTTGGGAGCAGATCCACATGACTGCTTGAGCAAGCACTGCTTGAGAGAGTGCTTTATTTGTTTTAATTTGTTTATCTTATTTTTTATTTTTATTTTTTTAAATCTACATAAAAAGTTTATGGACGGTTGATATTTTTGTGATTTTTTGGGAGCAGATCCACATGACTGCTTGAGCAGCTTGTGCGTATATATGTACTTTTTCTATAGTTCTTCCATTTTAATTTGTTTGTTTTATTTTCTATATATATATTGCAAAAAAATAAATTAAAAATCAAGGGCACTATAATAATAAACAATTTAAAATACTTAAAAAGACATGTTAAAAAACTGGTTGAGTCTTAAAATTTTATCAAGTTAAAATAGGACAGAGAAAGTAACATGTATTTGAAAACAACATAAAAAATACTGTAAATCTCAAAAATTAATTTTACAAGACATATAAAAGAATCGGTTGGGTCTTAAAATTTTATCTTTGTCATATAAAATGAGACGAAGAAAGTAATATGTGTTTAAAAATAATGCAAAGAATACTTTAAATCTGAATAATTAACAGTTTAAAATAATTAAAAGATATATGAAAAATTCAATTGACTTTTAAAATTCTATTAATATAGCATAAATTGAAACAGAAAAAGTAGCATATATCACTTGAAATTATATAAAAAAGTATTATCAATCACAATAATTAAAAAATTTAAATATTTAAAAAGACATAATCAGTGAAAAATAAGTAGGTTTTGCTTTGGGATAAAAGTTTTTGAATTATTCAACAATCTTACTTTATGGGAGAAATCTAGTGGCGTTTTGTTAGGCTTTAGGCCTTTTAGTTTAGTCCCACGAGGATTAACATTACTTTATTAAGTCTCTGCTAAACTAAATGAGACATAAAGTTCCCCACAAAATGTCATCCATTTGCAATTCAAAGGAAGGAAAAGTCTCTTACTGAATTTCTAAAAAAGGAAAAACAGTTGAATATTGCAACAAGAGAGGAAAAGTAACAAGACACAAAATTTGTGGTGGTTTGAGTGAAGTGAAGAGAGTTAGCCTAGTGTCATTTATTCTTGCATAAGGGAGAAGAATCTACGTCCGTGACACTAGCTAGGATGTTGTTAATATAATCACTAATACTAAATGTTCACTTTGTTCTATCTTGGACATGTGATGAAAACTAAAGCTAGCTAGCCCACTCAGCTCATTTTGTTCCATTGCTTGTGTCCAGGAACCCATTTTGGGCATTTGGGGCTCAAGTAATTGGACATGACTCTTGAATTCAAAAGTTCAATAATAGGTGCAAATTTCACACATCGCGGTGTCTTGTACTGATTTATCGAAGCACCTAAGCTTATGGCATAATCCATGAGCTTATCAAATGTCCCAACTTCCACAATCCTGATTTCAAGAGGGCCTATGGATTTATCAGAAGCACGACCTTGGCGATAGACGCTGTTAAAGGACTCTTCAATAGTGAGGCAACAGTCTTCGAAGATTGATGGAGGGACCGGGGTTGAGCCATTAACGTTAACTTCCCAGAATAAGACGTAGTGGCCTGGAATGGTGGTTGTGTCCGCGTAGCTAGTGTACTCGATCACATGTGCATTAAATGGAATCAAGTGGCTCAATGCGTTTTTGGTGGCATTTTGTAGCTCAACTTCATCCGTCTTATCTGAATCAATGCTCAACACTACGTTTTTCCTGCAAATGAAATTGAATTGAGGCGCGTTGTTTTTGAAACCAGCAACTCTAAGCACATCACCAACCCTGTACCGATAGAGTCCTGAAATCGACAAAAAGTTAAGATCAACTCAGCAAAAAATTAAAGTAGTATCCCATATATTTACCTGCATATGTGGTGACAACGAGCTCGTACTCCTGACCAATCTTGACATCAACTAAATCAACTAACTTTTGCTCTTCTTTCTCTCCATTGTTTCTATGATTTGGCAAGAACTCGAAATAACACATAGTCGGAATAAGGGTATATGCGACATCTTCAGGCTTGCAAAGGGGGTTAAGGTTGACACCAAAGTAACACTCAGAGGAAGCATACATAGTGCATACTAGAGGCAATCCATTGCTATAATAATCAAGAGTTGGTATGTACTGCGACATGGTTCCGGTCACAATAACATCAACATACTTTGTATTAGGCCACAGCTTAGTAATAATCCCTTGCCATGATTTTTTGCTACATTCAGTCTCAATGAAATCAGCCAACTTAGGATCTGGTTTAAGAATCTTCATCACAGCCTCTCTCACTGAAAAATCAGTAATCAATTCGGTATTAATGATACCTGATCGAATGTCATCACAAAGAAGGGGCCAGTGTTTCTCCAGGAAGCGAATAGCGCGGATGAAGCCAGAGGCAAACACCGCGCCAACTCGAAGGACTTGTGCATTTTGGCAGAGTCCACAGAGCATTTGGGAATACATGCTCTGGTACGAATCAGGGCAAAGAATGGCTTCATTTGGGCTAGTGTAGTTTGTGTAAGGGTCAGGACGTCTATTTTTGAAATGAGAGCTCTTATAATAACTCGTTAAAACTGGACGAGCTAATAATCCTCCTGGGGTCTTAGCTTCAGATTTAACGAACAGAAAGTACATTCCTTTTCCCTGCTCTAAATCCGGAACAAATTGGCTCATCACAGGCATCAAAAGACTATATAGCAGCGATCGTCTTCCCAGCTCTTCCTCTGTTGTTGGCATCAATTTTCTCTCCCCTCCTGACGTACCAGAACTGCATATGAAAAATATTTAAGCCAAGATTTGTACTCTAATATACTTGAAAAAAGAATAACAAACATTCAGACCTTGTCAAGAATTCAGAGATGGGCTGAGAGCAAAAGATGGGAGATTTATCGCCATTTGCAATGCGATTAATATCATGCTGAATATCTTCATAGGTGATGACAGGCATTACTTTCTTGAAAGTCTCTCTATCAGTGTTGCCATTAAGATTACCATAGCGCTTCAAGTACTCAACGTTGGCATTTCGAGAAAGTATTTCAGCAAGAACTCTCTTTTGTACCTCATCAGCTTTGGTCGTCACTTCTTCAATGAAGTGAAGTGCTTTCTTGTTTTCTTCTGCAACAATAAAATTGTTGCCTTTTTGACAATTCTTTGGTGCTTCAGGCATTGTTAATGTAATGAGTAAAGAAAAGAGGATAAGATGGCTTTAGGCAAGAGTTGTTAACTGATTTTTGGGTGTGAGGATGATCAAGTAAGAAAGGGCTTTATATAGAGAAAGTTTTGGGTGACAAAAACTATATTCTTTTTTGGCAGGATGTTAATTTATTCTCATCGAAAACAATTTTTTTTTTTTAAATTTTCTTTTTACTTTAATAAAATAAAGTCATACAAATATTTAAGAATAATTTTGGACCACAAATTTTAAAAAACTTTATTTTTTTCCTTATACATCATACCAAATCAAATATGCCACATAAAATAAGACGAAGGAAGGAAGTATTACATTTTAAGAAGATTTGTTTATTCTCTTTATCTCATTGGGTGCCAATAAGTGACCAAGATTATTTTTTCTCAAAAGTGTTTACTGTTAAAAAGTGATGGGCTTGGCAAAAATTTTGGGAGAAAATAAATGTTGTTGCGTTTTCATGAGTAGTTTTTTATTCCCTTGGTCTATTTTTAGTTGTTCATTGCATTAAAAAATAGATGCTCAATAATATTTGTTCATTTTATGAAATCAAGAGATAATTTTATATTTAGTTCCTAATTTACCCTTATCATAAATTACGGTCATTTTCCTATTATATTTTTCAAGACATTATATTTATTATATCAAAATGTGATTTGATAAAATTACCTTGTTATTTATTGCTCTTTAATTCATGTGTCAAGTCAACAAAAGACAAGTAAAGATGGACGGAGGGAGTAAAAACTAAAAAATTAGATTTCTCTAAAAGCACTTTTGAGAAAATACATTTATAAAACGTTTGATCAAACACTAATAGATGCTTAAAATCATTTTTAAAAAATTTATTGGTGAAACAAAACTTCTTTTTCATCGAAATTACTTTTCTAAAAGAAAAAGCATTTCTCATTATAAATTTATTTGAGAAATTTGGTCAAACGAGTTATAAATCTTTTTCTATTGCAATAGGTGGTTAGGGATGTTGCAATGTTGATAATTGAACTTATTCTATTTGAGGATTATTTTTCTTTTTATTGACATGACAACTTTAAAGTATAGAAAAAGGCTGATCTTTTCTATTCCATTAATAGAAGTTTAACCAGAAAATGACTAATAATTTGAGAAAGAGAATAGTTGGTTTGATCAGATAATTAGGTAGGAAATTTAAATTTTTGAAAATTCAATTTTTATACTACCCCGCCCCACG
>JAABOM020000012.1:309303-321265 GCA_011800125.2 Solanum clarkiae
TTGATTTTGCTCAAATCAATTGAGTTCAGATTAATTCTCGATTTTTGAATAATTTTCAAAATCTTATTAAAAAGCCGGTCATTTTTCGGCATAACATTATTTTTTTATTAATTTATAAATTCGTATAAATTTTGACCTATTAAATTTCATAATAAACTATTTATGAAAATTTTTCAATAAATATCTATGCACTTGTCCGCATTAAACTCGAGAATGCGTAAAATCTGGTCCATTATATTGAAGCCCGTAGCCCAACTCAAACAACTTGTTAGGTTGGTGTTTTTCATGATATGCTATGTTACAATATGATTAGTAAGAAAATTATATTTGTTTTTATTATTTTTTTATTTATATGGTATTATGGTATGTTATCATTTAGTTTCATGATTTTATAATCATGAAAATTCTCACTTTTGAAACTATCAATTTGGTGGTATTCATTGTTTACTTAATTTTTTTTAAAAAAATAATTGTGCCCTTATAATTATGACAATCATATTACTTATTCTCCTAAGCATAAATTTTTGAAGCTTCTTTTCCGCTTCTAGTCTACTCTCCCACATTTCAATCTACTTTTTGAAGTTTTGTTTTTTAAAATATTTTTTTCTTGTCTTGTTTGTATGGATTGGACATACATTAACTCGTTTTCCGCTTGATTCTAAATATTTTATTTTTTTAAAAAAAAATTGGTAAATTTAATATGTATAATAGTTAATACTCTACATTTTTTTAAATTTATCAGTTTTTATTTTTATTTTTGACTAGGTATCCTATGTCTATATTATAACCCGACTATATTTGAATTCGTGCCGCGTGAACCCCATTTAAGGGAAACACTTCTTACAAAGATTTATCAGATACAATATAATATCATATGATCAAATCAAATAAAAAAATTATCATTAAATAATAGCAAATCATATATCATTCAAATATTATGTTACACTGTATACATACATTAGAAAAACATCCAAAAATTGTTTGGTTAAAATAATGGACAGTTGATATTTTATTTCTATATAAACCCCGATTACTTTTTCGTCCTCTTCAAATAAATCTCTGTAAAACCCTGATAGCATCGGTATCTAAACCCCTAAATACTAAAATGGCCTTACGAGCAGCGGCGGCAGCCACGACTCCGGTAGCGCCCCGAGGTCTCCGGGCACTTTTCTCTACATTTTCTCCTAACTTTCCGTTCAATCAACCGCAGGCGCAAGTAGAGAAGCAGCCGCCGGCTGAACCATCCACAAATCTCTTTGTTTCCGGTGAGTTAGTTCCTTATTTACTTTTGTATTCCTTTTTTCCTAACAAGTTTTCTTCGGTTTCTCCTTGCAAAGTATTATTTACTGAGAGTTTTGTTACTCTATGTTTTCTAAGGGGATATATCGGTACAACTTGGTTAAATGTTCAATATGAGCTCAAAGGTTTCCAATAGAGTTGGGATCAGTCTATGTTTTTGCTAGAAACTATCATGAATTTGCTGTATTGGATATTCCATATCATTTGTCGTAGTAGGTCCTGGCCGTTTCTTAATTCAGATTCTTTAGGAAGAAGGGAATTTTATTAGATACATGGCGATGAACCGAAAAATATTTCCTTTTATCAGATTTTATTCTTGTATGTAATAAGTAGTATCTAACCTAGTTGACGAAGAAAGCCTACAAGTGGTAACCTCTGTATCCATTATTTCTTTGAAGAAGCTGAAAGGATAGAAGCGGCCCTTTCAAAATGCGAGCTTTCTTGTCTTATTGTTTTTCAAGTTAAACTTATTGCAAAAAATTAGATGAGTAGATTAAGTAATGATGACATATTTTCTGATAAATGAACATCATTAGCTGTTTATGGTTCCCTCAATGTTTTCAAAAGTAATGTTGTGATTTTGAGGTTTCCTGTTGTTATTTATTTTTCAAACTTTCTCTTTACTTCTTTATTAGTTCAGGAATTATCAGTTTGAACTTTCAGATGGTCTCAGGTAAAATCTTATTATGTTGATTTTGATGATGGAAAATAGCACTACTTTGTGTCTTTCAAATTCTTGTTACCCACCTTTTGAAAATGAGGGGTTGGTTAGGGGCAGGGAATAGTACAGGATCCAATTCAGATTGGTAGTTTACGAGTACTTACTTAGCTGTTTATAGCTTTCTGTGATGATAAACTAAGGCACCTTTAGTTATTGATTATTGGGAAAGAAGCTTTTGCTAGTTTGCTTTCTGTCACCTTTTTCTTAAAAAAATTTTTGTTTGCGACCACCTTGCAAAATTTTTTAGAAAGGTTTCTGACTAGGGTGGTATGGAAGTCGCTTTACATCTTTTGTTTGGAGCTCTGGACCATGTAACTGGTGGGTTCTTAGTAGCTAAAGTTCTTCCTTATTTTCTTTTTCCTCTATTCAGGTCTTAGCAAACGTACTACCTCGGAAGGGCTTCGAGATGCATTTGCCAAATACGGTGAAGTGGTTAATGGTACATTTTACTTTTATCTATATATTTCACTGGTTAAAACATAACATGAGAGAGCATATGATGAAACAATATACATGTCTTTATGTATTATGCTATGTCTTTGCAGCCAGAGTGGTGACAGATCGTGTATCTGGTTATTCAAAAGGTTTTGGTTTTGTTAGATATGCAACTTTGGAAGATTCTGCAGCTGGTATAAAGGGCATGGATGGACAGGTGAGTTATGATGCTAGAGTGTTCTTTTTGCAAGTAGTGAGCAAATTTACTTGTGCATAGTTAAGTTGCTTGGACTTGTGGGAGTGTCTGATACTGATGAGTGGCCAGGTGATTTGTGATGCTAGAGTGTTCTTTTTCTACATAGTGAACAAATTTATTTGCAATATAGCTAAGTTGCTTGGTCTTGGGTGCGTGTATCCAATATTGGTGCAGATCTAGAGGTTGGATCCTTCGTGATCTAAATGTTAAGCTTCGGGCGTACGGATCCAGGTATAGATATGGATGTGGGAATTTGGCGAAAAGTTAATTATCTAAAAATAGAGTTATCAGCAATTTCTTAACTTATGTTGGGCTATTTAGAATTGGAAGGAAAGGAATAATGATATTTTAGAGCAAGTTCTAATTTATAATTATCATTGAAGTACAAATCCATCTCCTCACTATATTTTTTCTTGGTTATAGAGGCCATGATAGACTTTTTGAGTTCATGCACATTCAACTGTGATATTGACCTATATATATCTTTTAAACAACTTCTGGTTAATGACTTTTTAATACAAACATCTTTTAACAATTAAAAAGAACATTTCTCTAAATTCTAGATTACGATTTCACCCTAACTTTTGTTTTAATTTCAGAAATTATTGTATCTCTCAAATTTCTCTTATCAATTTTGGTCAAAGTACCCCAAATTTTTGGGCCATATTGGTACGAACTCCACACCCACACCCACACCCACACCCACACCCACACCCACGTTGTGTCAGCTTCGCTTGAAGTAAAGAATCTGTACAACTTAGGATATTTATAGTTATTTGTTATATTACATCGTCATTTTTATTTCTGTTTGGGATTAATTATCTGACTTGATGGTGCTAATCATGATAAAAGTAGAGGATGGGAATCTTTGGTCTTAATTGGAAATAAACCTGTATTACAACAACAACAACAACAACAACAACAAACATACCTACTATAATCCCACAAGTGGGGGGTGTCTGGGCCCTGGGGCAATAAACATGAATTGCAATTGAAATTGAGATGCTTAAACATTGGAAAAGTTTGACAAGAATGACTTGAAACTTTTGTGGGTTAGAATATCCAATATTCCTTAAAAAAACTGTCTGCTCTGATAGCCAGCAATTCAGGTTTTATAAATAAGAACAACAACAACAATAATGTACTTTGTAAAATCCCACAATTGGGTTTGGGGAGGGTAAGATGTACGCAGACCTTAACACTACCTCATAGAGATAGAGAGGTTGTTTCCGGAAGACATTCAATGCAAATATATCAGCCCCAAAAACAGAAAATACTAGATACAAAAATGACTATAGTGGAAAGCAATTGAAGCAAAATAAATTATGGCCAATAACAACATAATATATAATGACACAACTAACTCTACAACCCTACTATATCACAAGGCAAGACATCATCCTACCCCTGCTAGCCTACTAGCTTTCTACCCTAATATTCGACCTCCATTCTTTTCTATCTAAGGTTATGTCCTCGGTGATATGAAACTGCTCCATATCTCATCTATTCACCTCCCCCAATACTTTTTGGATCTACCTCTATGCCTCTGCTTATTCTCTAACTCTAACTTTCCGCACCTCCTAACAGGAGCGTCAACACTTCTTCTCTGCACATGCCCAAACCATCTTTGTCTCGCTTCTCTCATTTTGTCTGCCAAAGAAACCACCCCTAACTTTTCCCGAATGATCTCATTCCTAATCTTGTCACCCCTGGTATGTCCACACATCCATCTCAACATCCTCATTTCCGCAACTTGCATCTTCTGAACATGTGACTTTTTGACTGGCTAGCACTTCACCCCATATAGCAAAGATAGTCTAACCACCATTCTGTACAACTTACCTAGGTTTTATAAATAAGAGAGCACAATTAATTTATAAGCATCAAGTGTGAAGGCTTCTATCTTTTTCATGACTAAAGAACTCTAAGTAAAAGTAGTAATAAGACCTAGCAAATATGGTGATGAAAAACCTTAAGGTCTATATTCACATAAAAACCAAAGGAGCACACATTTCGAGCTTCAGCCTGAACTAAGCATCTCCTATGGATTTGTGTTGTATGGATATGATTAGCATTACATGTCTGTCCTCCTTCCTTTTCACTTTATGAGATTAATTTGATAGTTTCTTTCTTTGGTCGTTTTGTGTACCAAACACACTTTCAGTGTGTTGAAAGCAAAGTATTACCGACTTATCTTATTGCTTTGTCCTTCAATCCCTTTGTGGTGCAAAACCTTTAATCTGAAATGCTGTTCTATACATAGCATAATTTTCATCACCTAAATAAGTATTAGATATATTTCATCTGTCCAAACTAATAGATTGAAGTGTTATGTGAAATCTTGTTTAGTATGTCATATACTATTGTGAAATTGTTGTCCAGATGAAAATCTTTTCCTTAAAAGAGAATTAATTTCCACAAATTTGAAAACAAAAATACTTTTGTTCTTCTTTAGGGTGCAAGCCTTTCTTTACCATGTAAAATAAAACTAACATTAGTCATGGCTATCATCACATATCATCTTCTGCTGACCAATTTCTCTTTCATTACCACAGTTCAAAATTGAAATTTAGGGAAAGATTTCATGTATGGAGCCTCTCATGAAGAACGTGTTACCTCAAATCATACGTTTCTAAATGAACCCTCTAGAAGAAAACCCTACCTTAACAAGACTTGGTAACTGGCTGTGGGTAGAAAAGAGAGAAATCAAATGCTGAAAAAGAGAATTTACCAAAAGCTATTATTTTTATACAAATAGTAACCTTATTGGTGTGCCAAAGACATTAATCAGAAGGGGCTATTCCTCAGATGAATAAAATCAAGTGCATTGCTGTCAAAAGATTTCCTATTCTCTCTTCAAACTACCCATATAAGGTGCTAATAGAGAAACATATGTGCTTGCACCTTCTCATTTCTACTCTGAAACCCAGCTAAGTAGAGCATCCTTCACAGTACTCAACATGATCCACTGTACCTCAAAACGTCATAATATCTCCCGCCACAAATATGTGCTACCTGGCAATCTAGCACTCCTGTTTCAAAAAAAAAAAGACCTAGTTTGACTTGGCATGAAGTTTAAGGAAATAAATAAGACTTCTCAATTTTGTGTTTCTAAATCAAATGTACCATGATGCCCTTTAATTTTGTGGCCTTAAACATACCACATGAAAAAAACTGAAATTAAAATGTTGCCAAAAAAAGGAAATGGGTCATTCTTTTTTAAACAGACTAAAAAAAGAAAGGTCATTCGTTTTGAAACTGAGGAAGATTATCACTGTTATCTCTCAAATGCACTAGAAGAACCAGTTTATATTATGATTTTCTTTCTCAAGGTTTTTGATATGGAAATGTGCCTGTCCCTCACGGTGAGCCATGTGAAAAACACACCTCATCTCTCAAATGCACTAGAAGAACCCGTTTATATTATGATTTTCTTTCTCAAGTTTTTTGATGCGGAAATGTGCCAGTCCCTCACGGTGAACCATGTGAAAAAAACACCCTTCTTTGTGCCATGGGGATCTAAACTTATGGATGAGGGAAACCAGACTCCTCTCAAGCTAGCAAGTCAGTCTTAACTGAGAACTGTCTGCTATTCCCTTACTTCCACAGTTAAGAATCTTGGCTCACTACTAATAAGGTTCACTAAATTAAATTTTGTGTTTTTTTTAATCTTTCTTTCCTGAATTTTCTTTCTAAAATTTAGATCCCAAATTGCATTCCATGTAATACCCTAACTTATTAAACTGTCATCCCAAATCAAGTGAAACTGTTGAACTATTGTGTACTACTTTACAAGAGATTTTTTATTAGAAAACTATCTTTACAAGAAAATGTACGCCTACATAATCAGATGTTCCGATTTGGAGAAAACCTACTCTAAAAGAAAGGAATCAACATCAGTTAACTATGCTTTAATCTCAGCTATATGATTCCTATCCATGAATCAACATCAGTTAACTATGCCTTAGTCTCAGCTATAAGATTCCTACCCATTCTCCTATATTCAGGCCCTGGGCATACTTGAAAAGCATATCCACACTGATTTCACGAAGATGACTTTTTTTTGGGTGAGGCTGTTGTGGGGACTACTAATCATATTATAACTATTTTTATGCTGATTGTCAACTTAATGCAATACTGTTTCAATACTTGGGTTGTCTACTATATAAGATGTACATGGATAATTAAGTGTCCAACACCTGTATATCGGGTTACTGGTATCTAAGGCCTCTTAATACATGGGTATTCCACTTCTGTTATTTGTCAATCGATGTATATTTCTCAGATTGAATGCATTGCCTGACTGTAAAGTCTTGCTGCTGATGGTTTCATGGTTGCATGGTTGGGTTAATAGCTCAGTACAGTTATTGGACCTCTTCTTTATCTGCCTAGTTTTGAGCCCTGCTGCGGAGAACCCAACCATGCAACCATTTGACCTCATCCATGTTTATTCACCTTGTAAATTCTCCACCTCTTTTATAGTTGTCGGTGGATGTGTCAATGCATGTTATTTGATATAATAATTGCTAATTGCATTTTGGAGAGTAACATTATGCTCTTTCTTTTCTTCTATTGTAGTTCCTTGATGGATGGGTCATTTTTGCCGAGTATGCGAGACCAAGACCTCCGCCTCCTTCCATGCATGATAATAGCAATGCAGGTGGATATGGCAATTCCAATGCACCAATGTATGGCAGGAATAATATGTGAACTTTTATCAGCTCGTTATGATTGGGATATCATGCATCTGCTCAAAGAAGAATTCTTTATACAAACCATGGCTTTACTTGAAGAATATGGTGTAAACTAAACAGATGTATCGATTTTTTGGAAGTTCATTATGGTGTTTGGTGATACAAAAATAGATAGACAGACACACCCTAAGTTGACATTCTTTCCAACTGAAGCATTTGTGGATCTCGATCATAAGTTCCAAGTTTGCTCAAGTTACTTGTTTGTATTTGTAGTGGAACTGAAATGGACCTAATTGTTATGGATATAGTTGATCTACTGTTGGATGGAGAGCTAATTGATCGAGCATTGGTGAATTTTTTCACTTTCGTTGCTTAAAGGCTGCCCTGTTTTCCATATATCCTGCAACTTTGCTTTTTGGATCGATTAAATCTAAAATCAAATCAATTTAATTTGTTTTTTAAATTTCTAAAATCAAACAAAACTATAAAAAAAAAAATCATTGATTTGATTATTATTAGTTTGGTTTGATTTTTTTTATTTAAAAGTAATAAGTTTGTTGAGGTATATATATTTCGATTAAGACAAACACCAGTACATGATCAATCCATGGGAAAGCTTTCGTGGATTCAATTAAGCAATCAAGTGATATTAGAGTTATTATTACATGAACAAAGTGATTTATTAAAGCAATAAAAGTCATTATACAACAATAATCAAAAGATCAAATCTTTATAGCCAAAAAAAAAAAAAAAAAGAAATCAAACCAAACAATATCAATTTTCAAAATTTAAAATAAAATCAAATCAAATATCAGTTTGGTTCAAATTCTAGTTTGATTTGTATTTTTTAACCATAGCCATAAACATATAAGCCAAAATTCAATAGTCATAAGTTGGAGAATCCGTGGTTATATTTGCAACAATAACGTTCTAGTGATCTAAGCAATAAATAAATTGGATAAGAAAGTTCGATTTGATTTATAAGAATGGATTTACAACCTAAAAACATGATCTCCTTTTGACATAATTGTTTACAATTAACAAATAATTGCAAGGATAATTAACTTAAACAATATTTTCTGATACTTAAAACATAAAACATCTTTCTATACTCAAAATTTGAGAAAAATGAAACTACATAAACATGAGTATGATTACCTGATCACTCCTACAGTCACAATAGAAGACTATTCATCTGTTTCCAAATACATGAACTACAAATTCGTTACCGATATAACTCGTTAAAACCAAGCAGATGCAGAGACTAGATTCCGTGCCTTCCACCCCAACAGCATAGCTCCATCTTTCTCCACCAGTGTATAATGCTCCGAGTAACGCCTCAGGAGGTCCTTTATCACTGAATTCACATAAGAGCTCAAAGGATATTGTTGAAAACCTGCCATCATGAACCTGGATTTCCACTTTCCTAATAGCTCGTGACGCTCTACTCTTTCCTTGCCCTCACATGCTATGACATTTACTATATCCCTAGCCAAACAGTGCTGCTCAACGTTGATCCTCTCCTTCATGTCCCTTGGTAGGGTCACATCTATGGACTCGAACATTGCATGGTAGTAATCGAGAGCTTCAACAAACCTAGGGAGGAATGGAGCTGTGTTTGTATTTGATTCCTGCTCCACCAATGTGACTATCTTGGGGCAAAGCGACTTTATCATCCTAATGAGCTCATCCCTAGGGTTATTCACGTCAACGCTCTCATCAGGAGTGTGGTGAAGTTGCAAAGGGAAGTTTACTGCCAGAGCCTCACCAGGCCTTACATCAAGCATATCCCTAGTGATTTCCGGAGCAAAAACTGGCACTGCATGAAACTCAACAGCAATGTTGAATTTCTCAGAAATTGCTGATAGCCGTTTGGCAACTGCAGACAATCCATCCCCCCGAGCGTATTGTGAAACTGGATCATCGATTCCTGTAATACGAATGTAGGGGGCACCACCAGGTCGTGCAGCAAGAGCTTGTAAGAGAGTCATCCACTGAGTCCCCTGTGCAATTTGGAAGTCTATAATGTGGATGCGATCTTCATTTCTGCATGCTTCTACTATGGCACCATTTGCAGCCATGTAGCCGAATTTTAGGTAAGGACATATTTCATAGAGGATGTGCATGTAGGAGAATAAGTCCTTGCCAGCCGGTTCTTTACACCTCAAACTCTTGTATATGGCGGTTCCAGATAACTCCGTTCTTGCTACGAGGCCTTCTACAATGTAAGCACCAAGACGCTGGATGGGATCTCCAGTAACGGACACAACACTCCTTGCCTTAGTAACTAGTATCTGAAAATCCTCTAGCTTGTTTTCAGCAAGAGCTCTGGCACATGCTATAAGCAGCTGCTTCAGATTGCTAGACGGAAAACTCTGGAAGGGCAAGTCTTCCATTACTTTGTCTCGCTTATCACTTTGAGTTCCATTAAGGATGAACACTAGTGATTCTTCAGTTTGACACAAAACTTGGGCTTCCTTGTTCCACGCTCTAGACCTCTGACTTGACGTTTGCGCCCCCTTACTTTCGCCAAGATAAGGGCTGGATTTCGTTGCATCTTCATCTGGCCCCATTAAAGCAGACTCCAACTGCAGCAGAGTATGTGTCATGTTCTGGCCATAAGGAACTTCTGGAAGACAATCTTCAGAGGGGCTTGGCCGATGAAAATATTGGTTGTAATCCAGCGAGGAATCACTGGAAGAACTAGCACCTGAAAGATTCTCTGTACGGCTGTGCTGCTCTTGGTAATCACTTACTGCGGTAAAGGTCTCCGAGTTGAAATAGTTCACAAGTGGCGAATTTCCTGAATCAAATTTCGAGGTTCCAAACGGTCTATTCTCTTGAGAATTAACAGTAGGGTATGATGAGTATGACAAATCCCTAGCGGTTACACTATATCCAACAAAATGGTGCGAGTCCATACTATACGGCTGTCATTTAGGTGCTCTATGCACAAACTCTTTCTCACTATCACTTAATATCTGCTTCACCGAAATCCACCTGAGGAAAATACAGAGATCAACTATAATCAATTCCTCAACCCTCTATCATAAGAAAATCAAACTTTCTACTTTTGAGGCAACTATAACATGTCTTGCAGGTTGTTAGGAGTTAATAATTAGTTGTAATTTTACTGCCAAATTAGAATCATTCTTGATTTTTGAAAAGGAAAACCTTGCTCCACGGATATGAAGCAAGGGTAATGGCCTGTGAAAACATATGATGTGCCATTTCCCGGAGAATCTTAGTAGCTTGGTTTACTATCTAAATTGTTGGTGACAGTTTAGATTCACACCTTTTAATCCCCTCCAATTTCCCCTTACGCTACCCCCGATTCTATTCATAAAAGAAAGTACAAAAATGAGCCATTTCGTTTCAATTTCCATTCTAAACAAGCTTTTCAAATGGAAAACAACATACCACAAGTGAAGTCTCGACCTTACCACTAGCTCATAGAGATAGAGAGGCTGTTTCCGAAGACACTAGTCTCACATTCAAATAAAAAGGTACAAAAAAAACTAATGCATTTTCAAGTCTCATGAACTCAAAATAAAAAATAAAAATCAGAAGGCAGGAAATCTAATTACCTTAGCCACTTCCCAGATGCACATACCAAAAATTGCTACATAAATCTATTTAATTACAAAAGAAGACCAGAAACACGAAGAAGAAGTCCCAATTCGACTCCATGTATCACAAAAACCAAATCACCAAAGAAGATATTGATTTCTTAAAAAAAAAAAAAATTAAAAATACCTGATATAATCTGTAGAAGGAGGTGTTTTCAAGTTGTAAGTGCCTAATTATAATTAATTTGCAGATCAGATCAAAGAAATAAGAAATGAAGATAGGTTGCAAATATATATAGAAGCAGGGAAGAGGAGGATGAAGGGAAGGAAGGTGGTGATTCTTAGAACAGCAGTGACGACTATACCAAAGCTGACCAACAACTCGTGTCAACTTTGGTTGACGCTCGTGGGATATTTATTATACGCGTTCATTTACTCTCTCTTTCAGTCCCACACAAGGAAAAAAAAAAGTTACTAATATTCATTTATTTATTTAAATATAAATTATCCTTCATTTATTTATTTAAACTAGTTAGTGTTTGTGTTATGTTAATTTAGTATTATATATAAATAGTATTTATTATCAAATAAATATAATATTCATATAAATAAATATTATTAATTTGATTCAATAATTTAATCTATTGTGAACCAGTAAGAATGACAAAATCAATTCAATTACTTATAATATACATATGTTAATAGTTTATGAATACATAAAGTAATAATTTGGATTTGATTAGTTTGAAATTAAATAATTAATTGATTAAAATTTAATGTGAAAAAAGAATCCTTAATATAAAAGGAGTAGTTTAATATTTCCTACGTAATTTTACTGATTTTTTTAAAAAAAAATTATATTACATACTTTTCTTAATATGATAATTAATTTAAAAGTCTTAAGTATTATAATAATAATATTTTTCCTTTCCTTTCCTTTCCTTCATAGATTAGTATACAGTGTTTTGCACGTATGTGTCGTGTCAAT
>JAABOM020000012.1:321365-335611 GCA_011800125.2 Solanum clarkiae
TGTATAATTAAATAAAGAGATATATCATATGATTAATATTCTGAACACTTGTAAACATGTGCAGAAAATTTTTTAGGATATGAATAAAAAATATTCAGTCATGAGCTTAATTAGATGATCAATTAGAACAAATTATAATTTTAGTATCTATATAAACTTGACATAATACATAAATATACTTGTCGCGTCTCATTTTTTTTCTCTCGAACAAATGGGAACCTGAACGACGTCGTGGCAAAGGCTCTTTTAGGATTAAAAACGAGAAAATTTAAGAATCGCCACCTAATGAATTAAGGTGCATTAGGACACCATTCTAAGTCTAAAGCTAAGCCTAAGGTCTAAACTACCAGAGATCGAGTAAGGGTTCAAGTTACCTCGAAGAAAAGGTGTTAGGCACCCTTCGAGGTCCACAACTGTGGGTCACGACAGTATCTCGCATTTTATGTCGTGGAAAAATCACAAGCAAAGTCAATGCAATAACTAATTTTTAGGCTAAATATGAAGTAGTAAACACATAAAATTTTCTATTTATAACCAAAACAATAATTAAAAAAAAATAGTTACACAATTAGCACAAAAAGTTCATTCTTATCTTTGTTTAAAATATTCTAAAGTGACAAAATTACATGCAACATAATAAGCCAAACACAAGAAAGGATGCTAATTAAGTGAACTAAATAAACAATAAAATATTTTATTATACACTGAAAAATAAATCATATACATCTTATTTGCTATCAGGATTTGAAAATATGTTGTTAAGATTTAGAAAATCTATCAATTACAAAACTATGTCCTAAACAGGTTACATAAAAAAATAATTATTTATTAGATTTCTAACATGTATTACAATAAATAAGATGCAAACTACTCATATCACAAAGTTTATTAAATCAACCAAGCAAGTATATTCTCAAATTGTCTAATAAAAATTGTAAATATTAACGTCAAAAGAAGAGGAGACTAACCTGATTTCTCTCCATAGAATGTTTAAAGTATTTGAATAATATGAATAAAAAGAGAAAGCTAATCCAAAAATAAAATAAAATAAAATAAAATAAAATAAAATAAAATAAAATAAAGATAAGGAGAATAGAAGAACTAATCTGATCTCTTCCAAATCATATGTATAAAGGATTTATGCAATATAAAAATATAAAGATGAGCCTAATGTAGTGATTGAGAGATTAACATATTAAAATATCAAACTACCAAAGATTTCATAAAAATAACTTATGTCGAGTTATGAGTAATAAAAGACAAATCATAAATAATTAGCCGGCTAAGATTTCGAAAGATCTACCTATACATAATATTCTAGTCATTCTTTATGAATTATAACATCTCAAATAAGAAAATAAATCATTAGCAAAATATAAGTCACTTTTTAATTAGTTTTGTGACAATTATAATATGAGAAACTAAATAAATAATAAATTAATTATATATAAGTCGAGGTTAAAAAGGGGGGATCAGGATACGACGAGAATAGAAACGGGCCCAATGTGATGTTACTCCCTCTATTCTATTTTTATAAATCGACTCTTTTAGATGTCTTAAAAAAGATTTTTCTAAAAAAAAGTATAAAAGAAATTATTCAAGAGTACCAAATAAAATGATTCAATATTTTTGAAGTCATGTAAAACTTAAAATATTTATATCTTGATGTTTGGATTTAATGAAAGTATATCAACAATTTATCATAATAGTAGGAGTTGTCAAGTTTTTGAGCCATTTAAAAGAGTGACAAATAAAATTAGAATAAGAGAGAGTAATGAATTGCTTTAATTTTTATAAAGCTATGTACGTGCATCATATAAGAAGTCAGTTATAATCTGTATTTCTTATCATATTCCAAAACGTACCTGATCTCCTTGAAGGTGGCAATTTCACCTAAGCTCTGCTTCGCGCTTTGACTCCTTCACTCGGAACTCCAAGCTGGTCCATAAAATCTTGCCGAGCTGCTGCTGAAAAGTTGGATTTTGGCCCATTCTCATCCTGTATACAGAAACTGTATACCAATGTATATGAATGTATACAACCCTTCTTTCTGCTTCTTACAACGGACAGTCAACTTCCTATGGAGTCCAAAGGGTAATTTCACATACGAACAAAAAGAGTATCAATCAATATCTATCAATAAAAAAGATAATAATAAAATAAATGAAACAGAGAAAACATATTTAATCCTCCAAGTTAGTGGGTTTGTTGTTGTAAGTTACTCAAGAAAACTTTTAGCATCAAACAGTGAACTCGACATTTACCAATAAACAAACAAGAATAATATTCTTGATACTTGAAAGATTTAGTAAAGACTAAAGGCGAATCATGAGTAACATGAACTCCTCCACAACCAAACAGATGGAGAGCAAACTAATAATCAAAATGGAGGAACAAATTTAACTCTTTCTTCGTTTTCTAGTAATCAGCAGTAAAGAAAGGTAAATGAATAGATACCATGACAGTTGCCATATTTCAAAAACATGTGTTAAACGAGCAATATATTTTTCTACGACTTAAAGACACACCGTATTGTCCAGCTTTAAACCAAACTTACAACATATTTTCAAACTTATTGACTTCATAGAATCTAAAAAGAAGAAAGAAGCAAGCTGGGCAGAACCAACAACTTTGGTACCACCAATTTGAACACAAACGAATACTTTTCGAGCAAAGACGACTGATAAACCAAGATAAGAGGAAAAAATCATGCTTTAAGCACCAATAATAACCAACCACACGGATTAGACCAAGATTCTCAACGAAAAACACATTTAAACGTGAAGAACAGGTGAGACCAACACATTACCTTTTACTGAGCAGCCAAGCTTGGGACAATGAACTCGAGCCGAATTTCTACACCGAACGGAGCTTTGTTCAAGCCGAAAACAAAAATTTCCAAACTCGGGAACCTTGAGAATTGAACGAGTTTTCCGGAAAAAATTACTTAACTCTTCCAATGGAAATCTTAGTGTTTTGGAAGTGAAGAACGGAAACAAATCCTTCATGACGGAAACTCTAAAATGTCGAACTGAGATAGAAGTGTTGCCGTTAAGGTGGGTTGGAGGAACAAAGGTGATTCCAAGGTAGTTCATGGCTTCTTTATGGTAGTTGTTTTGTTCATAATGATGCTTTTAGGATTAGAAAATGAAGTTGCCGTCGCACAAGGGTAGCTACAGGTGTTTGAGTGGCTAAAGTGGCAATGATTTTAGCAATCGTGCCAATCCTTTTCTTCTATCAATCCATGTCAAGATGTTGTATATATTATAAGTTGATGATGGTGATTACAAAACAAGGAAAAAAATTGAGTATAAAAAAATTCTTGAGAAATCATTATAAAAAATAAAACCCTTTTTGGTCATTTGAAAATTGGAAATGAAGAAAGGTGTGTGATTGAAAAATGGAAAAAGGAAAATCATAACAAAAGTTGGGGGACCACAAGAAAAGAAAGTAATTGATCTCATGGGAGTGATTTTGGGGAGAATAATATTCTCCTACTTATATGAAAAATTTTTCAAATATAAAAAAGATTTGATCAAATTTAAAATTTAAAAATTTAAATATGAATGAAGTAAAAATTAAATTCTATCAAAAATATAAAAAATAAGTAACTTTTAAATTATTAAGTAAAATATATTATTTAATCACTAATTATATTTTATTGTAAAAATAAAAAAATAAGTTAATATTATTTACGAATAACTTATAAAATTTTCTCATTCAAACATTTATCAAATAAAATAAAAGATAAATACCAACAGTGAGTAAAATAATATAATAATATTTTGTAAATTACGAATGCCAAAATTTTACAATTTATTGGGTATAAAACTAAAATATAAATTTATGCATATAATAAAAATATAAGTTTTTTTTAATGCTTAAATAATCGAATAACATAAAGAAGGGTTAAAGTGAGTCAAAATTGGGTGTCAATAGTATTTTTAAATTTGGCCTCAATTATTATCTGTATTCTCTAATTCTCGGTGTGCACAAGTAATATACTTACTTAAACTTATAAAAATTTGAACAAGTGAACACACATGTCCTACATGACATCCTACGTGGCAATTCACATGAGATGTCATGTAGGACATGTGTGTTCACTTCTTCAAATTTATATAAGTTTAAGTACTTACTTCTGTACACGCAGACACGTGGCAATTCATGTGAGATACCATGTAGGACATGTTTGTCTATTTATTCTACTTTATACAAATTTAAATATTCACTTGTACATATTCAAAATTGAAGAATATAAATATCAATTAAGATCAAATTAAAGAACATATTTATATATAATACCAAATAAAACTTATAACTAATAAGTATCGCTAGCTTTGTGTGGAGTTGAACACTAAAGCAACCAACATAGGTTGTGATGCAGTGGCGGGACTACTTCACCCTTAATCAGAGATCTCGGGTTCGAGCCTTGTGTATGAAAAAAATCCGCTGAGAGCACCACCTCTATATGGGCCCTGCAATGCGTGATCTAAATTTAATTAAATCTCTACGGACTCCGAACGTCGAGTGAAAAATAAAAAAAAAAAAAAGAAAACACCAAAGCATAGTATAAAAATAAGAGGGTGGGAGTAGCACTTTTGATAAAATATAAAAGGAGAGAGAGGTGGTGAAGTGTTAATGGGCACTTTCCAAGAATGGCCAGACAAATAATGTTTGTTTATCTCCTGAATAAATAGAAAATGCATATAAAGACAACTAAGGAGGAATAACTCCTCTTTTGTTTGTTACAAAAGTTGTCATCCCCACTTTTGTTTGTTTTTTAACCATCGTAACCACTCCTCCCTTGAAATCAAGCCAAGAATAGTGCTTTGTCTTATTGGTATTATAGGTTGATAATAGTGCAACAAGGAATTTTAGGCATGGAGGAAAAGTTGAAGAGTTATTGTGTAACAGGAGGGACAGGCTTCATAGGGTCATGGCTCATTAAATCTCTTCTTCATATGGGTTACAAGGTCCATGCTGCTGTGCGCCATCCTGGTTCATTTCTTTATCCCTTCTTTCTTACTAAACTAATGCCCTTCCCCGAAACCCTAGTGTGTTCGTTATGAGTTTGGTTGAATCTGGTAATTTAGTTCAAATTTTGAAGATTTCGAAATATGTGCAAATTATAAAGTTAGAATCCAATAGTTTAAAAGAATTAGAATTTTGAATCTATATATTTCGAATTCTCGCTTCATCTCTTTCCTCGACAAGCTAAGCCATCATAACTTCATGTTGATAAGGTGTACATAATTTAAATTTTTAAGTTTTGGAACAAACACAATATTACATATTAGGGGTTTATCTCATCTTTAGAGGTAAAGATCTGATGAATCGAAAATAATTACTTAAGAAATTAATTTTTTTTATGAAACAGACAGAAGAATATGAAAAAAATAACTTCCCTAGTAGAATTAGAAAAAACATATTATTTCATAAATAATATATTTGACCTTAATTGTGTTCTTTTCGCCCTTAATTTTATTTCAACTTCTACTTTATTTTTCATTTGATTTGCTAATCATTCGACTCTCTATAGTTCTAAGGCTTAAATGCCGTGATCCACTTATAGTAGGATTTGATCCAATCTAAACTAACAAAGAAAATATAGAAAGAATATTACTATTTCGTTCATTTATGTCTTAATTTTTTTATTCTATTTTTAAAAAAAATAATTTATTTTGATAATTTTTCATATAATATATTTAAAATAATGAATCAAAATGAGATTAAGGTACACTTCTTCACGTCTTTAATTTAGAATTATAATTTTTTAAAAAAAATATATTAAATTACTGCGAATAATTGCTTCACGAAATATTGGTGGGACCTATGAATTTTCTAGTATGTTGGGTGGATAGCTAGTTAAATTCTTACCACTCCACCTGAAGATCTAGAAGCATTGCCATGTAGCTTATATCTGTGTATTAAATTCTTATATACAAACATGTTAAAAATTTGTCCAACGTATCAAATTCGAAATTTTTAGAGCATGCATGAATTAGCTTATTTAAATTTATCTAAGTTCGATTCAAACCGATCTGGCCTATTAAATTATATAAACAAAAAATTTAGAAATACACAATTTATGTTTACATAATTTTATATAATCTTTACTTTTTAAAAAATTACAAAAATTTCTTAAATGAATACAAATTATAATCTTTACTTCTCCATGTATCATAATTAAAATATCTTAATGCTCTTACCTTGCGACTTGTTTCGTCTTTTGTATCAAAAAGAAGCAATTTTTGATAATTTTGAAAAAAAGTTAGTACCGGTTGAAATTAGCTCTAAAAAGTATGAAATTTATGTAAAGTGTCCCAAAAAATTACACACACACATATATATATATTATATATATTTTTATTTATTTGAAAATATTTTAAAAGTTCCTTCAATTATCTTAAATTTCAATTTCATCGTCTCTCTCCTCCTAACCCACCTTTCCCTCTTTCTTTTTCTGTTCCTCCGATTCCTTTCTATTTTCATTCCCACAATTTTTGTAGTCAATTACAAGGCGAAACTCAAACTGGTTCTCTCTCCTGGTAATCTATATCAACTTCAATAGCTATTTTTTCTTTTCTTTAACTTAGGATTTTTTTCCATACTCGATCAAAATCCTGGTATATATGAAAGATGCTCCTCCTTTTTAGCATTGGTATTTCCCAGTTAAACACAACTAACATTATGGTTCAATTTGGCTCATTTTTTTCACCTCTACGTACAGTCTTCTTTTCATGCCATTCCTAATCATCTTTGGAGATGAATTGTCTTCTAAGATGTATCGAACTTTCAAGTTTTTCCTCATCTCATCTATCTCCAATTTAGCTGCAATGGCGACTTTGAGATTCACAAAGGAAATTGATTGTCCAACAACTATTTCATCACTTTTATGTTGTTTATAACTCACCTTGCTTTCCTAGATTTCTAAATGTCGCAATAAAATCTATACATTTATTATGTATCAGCTACAAAATGAATCTGCTTCGAATTTTGGAATAAATTGGGGAGAAAAAAAATTTAAGTTCTTAGTTGTGAGAAGCTGTTAGGAAGGGAGAGATTGATATCAATTAGATTAGTGGAACTGAAAATTAATTTTTACATTTAAGTTTTTTTTAGCTCAGCTGATTAGTTCATTGATGCATCTGTGATCATGTATCTGGATGGGTATACTTTGAAGAGATTTTTGAAAAATAAAAAAGGACAGAGATAGAGTGCAATTAACTCTTAACGTTATATGATTTACGTAAGTTATACTTAGTTTATTTACTAAAGGGATACCAATTTCAAATCGGTCTGAGCTACACCTAAATGGACCAATCTTGGGCCGAATTTGGGATTACGGATTGGTTGTTCGATCCAATCCATTTAGGCATTGGGATATTGGGTCAGGATGGGTTCTAGGTCATGGGCCTAAATGGATCGAGTTTGTGGGTCAGGTCAGGAATTATAGCATTGTGGATTTAAAATTTGAAAGTTCAAGTTTTTTCTTTCACACAATCATTTTTCTATTTATCCATAATTTCTAATTAGTTCTTGCCTATTAGTATCTTTTCAACTTTGAAATTTCCTCTTTCAACTTTTATCTTCCTGGAATTAAATGAATTAAAATAGTTAAAAGATTTGTAGTAATGTGCTATCAATTTGAAGTTTGAAATTTGAAACTGAAATTTGAGTTCTAATCATGTAATATAGTGTTATAGATTCAATTTTGAAATAATTATAAATTTTGTTGAAACTTGAAATATATAATGTAATTTTACCATTAATCAAATGAACTTGAACTATATGCACGATATACATATAATATATACCAAATATTCACAAAATATATAAAATAGACGATATATATACAAGATATTCACAATTATATACACAATATATTCATGTTATAATGTGTGTAGCATATATATTACTCATATGTTCCAATTCATGTGGCATCATTCAAATTTATAAAGTCAAATAATTTAATTTTGACAATGAATTCAACATGAAAAGCTTTAAATTTTTTAAAATAAATTTTACACATTTGAAAATTACGTGGAAAGTACTATAGGTAACAATAATTGATAATTCAAGATATTTAAAAAATATATGAAAAATTAAAGTAAAAAAAATGACTTGTTTGAATTTCAAAATCCGAAAATTTCATATAAATTAAGATAGAAAGTACTGAACTTTGTGGTTTAATTATAATGAGTCATTTGGTAGGAGGTATAAGGTATAAAATTCCCAGGATAAAATAATTACTTTATTCCTCATTTGATTGGAAGTACTAGGTTGTCTTTGTATTATTTGTCCCATCATTTATACAATAATAATGGAATAAGTTATATATGGTAGAATAACTTATCTTCGAATAATTTGTTCCCAACCAAGCGACTCCTGAAGAGCTAAACCTCAGTCTTGACCTTAACAGAGAAGGCATCACATTTATTGAAGTTGGCTGAGGGTAGTGACAGGCTGAGATTATTCAAAGCTGATTTGAGAGAAGAAGGGAGCTTTGATGAAGCAGTGAGAGGTTGCATTGGCCTATTCCATGTTGCTGCACCCATGGAATTCTGGCCACAAGCCACAGAAAATGTTGGTAAATATGCTTATCTAAATCATTAATCTTTGGAGTCCCAAGTAATTTGAGTTAAGGGTGTAAAGGTCCAAATTTGCTTCTGTTTCCTTTTCTTTTGTTATATCTAATTTATGGTTTTTGAGACGAGTTTTCTTAGAAAAACAACCTTCTTTTTTCTATGAGGTAGTGGTAAGGTTTAGGTACATTCTACCTCTTTAGACCCCAATTATAGAATTCCACTGGTATGCTGTTGTTGTATTTGACTTATTAAATTTGCCCTCTAAATGTTGGTAATATTTAGAGGGAAAAAAAAGGGCAAAACTGTTCAATTTCAAATGGTACAAGGACAAATTGACCCTTTTTTTTTTTTTTAAATTAAAGAAAGTAAATAGAAGTAATTTTTGTGGAAACAACCTCTCTATAGTGGTAAGGTTTGTGTACATTTCACCCTCCCTCAGACTTCACTTGTGAGATCACACTGGGTATGTTGTTGTTTAAATAGAAGTAATTTCTTGGATCATTTTAACTTGCAGACAGCTATGTTGAAGAAAATATCATAGAGCCTGCAGTCCAAGGGACCTTGAATGTTCTCAAATCCTGCTTAAAATCCAATTCTGTAAAGAAAGTTGTTTTCACATCATCAATCAGTACTGTCACTGCCAGAGACAGCTATGGGAAATGGCGACCTCTTGTCGATGAATCTTGCAGGATACATGTCCAACATGTTAAACACACAAAACCAAGTGGTTGGGTAATTCTTTTTTCTTATGCTCAAGAGTTATGTTACTCAGACTACTCAAAAATGTTAGATCCCGATGTGACATAGAGTTCGAGCAACATAACTCAAGAG
Organism: Solanum clarkiae; assembly: GCA_011800125.2. Taxonomy (NCBI): domain Eukaryota; kingdom Viridiplantae; phylum Streptophyta; class Magnoliopsida; order Solanales; family Solanaceae; genus Solanum; species Solanum clarkiae. The sequence goes on from JAABOM020000012.1 coordinate 330,788, forward strand.
TACTACTATCATTTTTACATTATTTATCATGTTATTTATAATGCACTTTCATAGGTTTATGTACTTCAAAAGGTTTTGTCAGAGGATGCAGCATTTCAATTTGCAAAAGAAAATGGGATTGATTTGGTTTCAACTATAACACCAACTATAGCTGGTCCATTCCTCACCCCTACAGTTCCATCAAGCATTCGAGTTCTCTTGTCACCAATAACAGGTTTGGCACAACTCAGTAACTTTGGTCTAAACGTAATTTGTTGACAAACGCATACAACAAACTTCAAACTTGAATCAATCTCTGCATTCACAACTTTACAATTGGTTTATTTTAGGTGATTCTGAACTGTTAGCTATCCTCAGTGCTGTGAACACGAGAATGGGATCAATAGCATTAGCTCATATTGATGATATATGTCGCGCCCATATATTTCTCATGGAGAATATTAAAGCAGAAGGACGGTATATATGTTGTGCTCAGAGTTGGGCAATGCCTAAAGTTATCGATCACCTAAAAAGGGAGTACCCTTGCCCTGCTTTAGAGAGGTTATCAATTCATTTTTCTACTTAAATTTACTGTTAACGTGGATAATTTACATGGAAGTAACAGTCTAATTCTCCGCGTTACAGGCTTGATGGCGGAGGACATGATTTAGTAATCCCCTCGGAGATTTCTTCAAAGAAATTGAGAGTTCTGGGATTTTCTTTCAAGTATGATATCAACGATATCATACGAGACACAATTAGTAATTGTATACATCATGGCTTCTTATCCTCTATTCAAAAGTAAGAATTGCTTCATTGTATGAGCAAGAGTATTTAAATCTTTGAGGTAGAAATAGATGTTTTAATACATGCATTACAAACTATAGTCATCTGTAATGCATGTATTAGTTATGCTTACATTAGTTACACATAGAATATATTTTTATATATTGTTTAATTCGATACATTAAAAATAACATGCATTGTATTACAAAAAAATATTTATAAAGATAATCCCCACAATTATAGTAGAAAAGATCATGCTAAGCTATGCATTAAATCTATTGCATTACTAATATCTAAAAATCTATGATATTAGTAATACATACTTTAACACACAATAAAATATATAACTAATACAAATATTAATTATACATAGCAAAAAAAAAAAGAATTATACTATTAATACATCAAATTAATACATGCATTATTTTTCTGAATATACTCTGCCAAACAACATGGTGCAATGTTAAATTTTGTGAGCCTCCCAACAGGGGCATATCTATGTGGATCGTGCCGGTTGCTTGAGCATCAATTGATCCAAGAAATTTTTTTGTGTATTTATGTAAACAGATATATAAAAATTATATAAATATAAAGATAAACATTTAATATATAAAAAATTTCATAGGTACTTTGATTCTCACTACTCTGTTAAGGCTCAAAGCAAGCTGTCAAATGAGCCGAGTGCTTCCTAAAACTTCTATACAGCCTTATCCAGATGAACAGATGTTCCCAAAAAAATTGTAGGTATTTTCTTTCCAAAAATCTATCTCCATTGACAAGAATTGACTTCAAATGTCTTCCAATCTTGTAAAATTCCATTCTTCATTCCATTTCAAACTGAGCAAACTGCCTAGCACAAGTTCGTTAAGTTCTTTAGGATCAAAACAACAATTTAACCATCTTTATCTCTCTGTTTTCTTCACAAAACCCAAGTCAGAATTTTCACCTCTTCAATGTTCACTTTCTTCTCCAACCCCACCTGCAACCAAAGAAGATGCCATTTCTCAAGCAAAATTCTCTCTTTCAACTACTTTAGAGAAACCCCTTAACAACCCCAAACTCATTGGGAGAATCAAGAAACTCAAACAACCAAGATTTCGTGTTGAAATTCCGGTTGTTGATGACTCCCCATCTGCACTTTCCCAACTTGCTCTTGAGATATTTGGAGATATGCCCATCAAAAAGAAAGCCCCAAAAGTCAAGATTCTTCTTTTATGGCCTAACCAAACCTTAACCCAAGCTGCACAAGCAGCCTTTGAAGAGAAGAAATCTTCAAACCCTATCATCGAAAATTTAGATATTTCATCAAGAGTTGAAAATTCTGCAGATGTGATAGTGTTTATGGCTCCAGAGGGTTCAAGATTGACTGTAATGAAGGAAATTGCTGATACATTGTACCCAAAGCCTGTGGTGATTTTCAATCCTAAGTGGGGTTTTGATGAAGAGGGTAGTTTTGGTGAGTTGAGTGGATTTGTGAGTTCATTTGAGGTTGTGTATTCATTTATGGGATTGGAGGTTAGAGGGATATTGAGTAGTAGAAAAGGGGTGATGTTTAAATGTGTTAAAGATGGTATTTTGAGTGGTGAGAAATGGTATGTGTTTGTTGAAGAAGATGGAGAGATGAAGGTGGTTTCAAGATTTAAAACAAGGCCATCGATCGTTGAAGTTGAGAATGTTTTGTATAACTTGATGGCAGTGAATTCGCCAATCACGAAATCAGCAAAGTTTTTAAAGGATTTGGTTTCAAATGTAAGGGGAAAAAAGTAGAAGCACAAGTAATTCAAGGTATTAAAACTTACATCTTTTCAACTTAGTGTAGTTTTTGTTTTTGAGATCAGGATTCCAGGAACAAACATTCTACCCTCCTCCCCAGACCTCACTTGTGGGATTCCATTGGGTATGTTGTTATTGTTGTTTATCAATACCCTGGAAAGAAATATTATTGAATTGTTTTGAATTGAAGGGATGACTGACTTTAGAAGACACATGCCTCATTTGAACCTTTGCATTGATATTATTGTCTCGAGATTTGCTTCCGTTTTGTTCTTCCTAGAACTGTTACAGTATCTTTCTATATGACATTCATGTACTGGCTTTGCCAACTTTTAATGAACTCGAAACTCAATCTGTGGTATCTTGTTTCTCTAACCCCTCCTTGGTGTGGAAGGTCGCAAGAGAAAAGAAAACTATTCTCCAAAGGGGGGAAAAAGAATATAGATGGAAGAATGAACAGGAAACTATTGGTTTCATGAACTAAGCATCAACATATGTACTGTTATTGCTAGGAGGTGAAAGCTGTGTATACGCTCTCTCATTTTGCCAATATGGTGATTTCATTCCCTTTTTTCAGTCCTTATTGCTAATTCTACATGATATATGTGAAAACCTACTTAATAGTGTATTTTAGACAATACCAACCTTCTGGTTATCTGTGTAAGCATGGTTTAGCGAAAACATTCATTATCATTTATTGTATAGGATCTAAAACTAAAGGGGCAAGCCCGGTGCACTAAAGCTTCCGCTATGCACACGGTCTAGGGAAGGGCTCGACCACAAGAGACTGTTTCCAAGCATAGAATCTAAAACTGCACAGTAAATCCACAATTGCAAAATCACAGGAGTAAAAACATGTATAGTAAAGCAAGTGCATCACAGAACAAGTCCAAGCCCAAAGCAGAGTGTAGATACTTGAGCATAAGTCGAACCTGGATCAAATAATATCGTAGCTCACCGATGACAAACTAGAAATAATACCTATGATGGTCGCATACAGTGGCGGATCTAGGATTTTAAAGTTGTGGGTGCTCTTTTAGCTTAAGAGCAGTGGAACTAAAAATTTTACGGAGTTTAAAATATAAAAAGTAAATACACAAGAAGCCAAAGGGTGTTCTACATTATTATATACACACAAAGTATAATTTTAAATATGTATAAATAATATATATTTTGCTGAAGAGAGTTCAAGTGACCTTCTTGGGCTTATGTAGCTCCGTCCTCACTTAGCTACCAATTATAAAATATAAATGCAGAAATTTAACACTTGTCATAAAAAAGACGATCAGATTTGAAATCACTAGTAAAAATAATCAATATAAACAACTACTCATTAGTTTCCTTTTCATTTGTCATAATTTCATTTTTCCTTATCAATCTTGAATAACAATTCAAGTTATAGTTCAAAAACTATACTAAAGAGTACTATAGGAATAGAGAGAATAGTATTTTTTATGTTGGATAAAGGAAGGAAAAGTATTTATTTGTACACCCTAGCAACTATAAATAAGGAAAAAATACGTTGAGTACACACCTAAAGCATTAGACCAACTAAACCATTTATATTGTGAGTGCTTTATGATAAATTTATACCTTTTTTTTTTAATTTCTACATAAATATATAATGTTCCATACGAAGTTAATGGGTGTTTGAGCACTCAGCAGACTCAATGTGGGTCCGCCCCTGGTCGCATACAAAGCCTCTACCTCTGACCTTCCCGATAAAGCAGAACACTGAGCATGACCATTCTCAGCCTAAATACCTCCATAAATCGTAGTTGGTTTAAGGGTCCATAAATTATAGTTCGATTTATGTGTATTAGGTCGCAGTTTTATACAACATGGTTCATAAATATGTGTCATGTAAATCATGTCATAATATCATAAAGTTTGTATTTTGAAATGTGTCTATTTATGCATGCAGATTTGTATTAGTTTGTTGCATGAGTGATACTGTATTTATGAGGCTACTTGACATAATATTATTTATATCGTTAATTTTTACATAAATAATAATAATAATATATTCAGTATCATTTCATAAATTAAGTCTAAAAAATTCTAATTATGAGTTATTAGTTCGTCTCTTAGAAACGTGAACTTAAAAAAGAACAACGAGACAAATAGCCATTCAGGTGAACATAATTCCAATAAAATGACCTAAGAAACTGGATTTTCAAATTGTAGCCAATCTTGATTTTTGCTTGGCCTCCTTTTTCGATTGTTTTTTTTCTTTATGCTTTTTTTTTCATAAAACAGTAACCATTCACACTTTTTTTTTATGAT
>JAABOM020000012.1:339534-365055 GCA_011800125.2 Solanum clarkiae
GAAATTAGGGGTCGAATTTTGAATTCCAAATTCAAAATCCTCCCTTTAGGCAAGAAATCTTTGAGATTTTGCAAAATCCTCAACGGATTGAGAAACCACCGTTGATTGAGGGATTTAGATAATATTGCATTTGCCGGATTTGTTGAGGTTGTTTCGCGTCTGGTCGATGAAGAAGAAGGGAAAGGGAGAGTACGTGCAGGGAAAGAAGAAAGAAGAAGAAGAAGAAAAAATTGGGGCGCGTGGCCCCCACGCGCTGAATATAATTTTTTTTAAAAGAAAATAATTGTTAAAAAATCGTTAAAAATAAAAATAAAGCTCAATGACTAATTTGACACTGTGGAGGGTAAAAATTGAGTGTCAACAATAGGACATTTAGCATTTCAAATATAAAATTTAATAATTTCATATCTAAATTCACAATCAAGATTAAAATGTTTAACTCTCAAAATTTAAAAGTGAAAATATACCACATAAATTTGGATAAAGCGAATAGTCTCTCCCCTCCACCCAACCACCCTCCCTTTAATTAATATTTTTGTTTAAATTTCTTCTTTTTCTTCTTTTTCCCTCTCATGTGTTTTTGAACTAACAAGGTTGACAAAGAAATCTCACAAGTTGGCCGCTTCAAATTGTGGACTTTTGGGCGCACACTATAATTTCTTAACCTTTGAAACTTCAAGGATAAGTCTATTAAGCTTCAAGGATAACAAAGTGGAAACATGCAGGCAATAAACACCATCTTCGATTATTTTTTTAACTAGAAAAAATTACCTAATAATTTTATTTTTAATGTAATTTGGACTTTAAATTTCATGATTATTAATCTACTTCATTAATCACTACATCATATCTTTGGATTATGTTTGTGCACTTTGGATTGTTAATATTTCATACAAAATATTGATATTAGTGTACAGATTTTTTGGGGTATTATTACTAAATGTCAATAAGTTTTAACAGATTACTTATCATTTTTGTTATATTATCAGTAATATTTAACTATTAAGAAATTTATTAGAGATTACCTAATTAAAATATTTACACAATCAGTGCACAATTTAAGTGATTGTACCCCAAAAAAATTTGACCAAGGAATTCCTTTTGTTGAAACTATGTGCAAATAGATAACTGCCACGTCTATGATGTTTCTTTTTTTTTTTTTTGTTCCAAAAGAACTTGTGTTGACATTTCCAAAATACATAAACATACACTCAAATTTAGTTTTGTATGATAATTAAATATTTTAACTTTAATTATGCACATTTAGAAATACAGCATATGTACTAATCACTTCTTCAACTAATCCACTTTTTTTCTGCCTAACTTTCTTCTCTTATATATATTCAATGTCACATACATGAATTTTTTATCATTCTATATTTTCTTTTCTCAAAAACAAATTTGGATTATTGATCAAGTAAATTATCTTCTGTATTCTTTTAGATCTTCAATTCAATTCTACACAGGATTGCAGGAATGGTCAAGAATGCAAGCTTATCAACGGTTAGCAATTTCTTCCACAAAAGGTGCACTTTTATTCTCTGTCTCAATTTATACATTGTAGTTCGGATTTTAATACTCAAATTATTTAAGATTAATGGTGAATTTAGATTTAGAGTACATTAAAAGTAGTGTAAGTATCAAATTTGTGTGGGATTGTACGGGATGAGTTCAGTTTTTGTTAGAATATTTGGAGGCTGCTTTATTCTAAACCTTAACTCATACCTATTTAACGGATAAAATATTATTTTGAGGACGCGTCTTGGAAATATTCATAAAGATCATATTAAAATGTGTCAGAACTCTTCTTGACAACCAAATGCTTAAAAAAAACATCATAAAATCTTTTAATGAAGATTAAATAAATCTCAACGAGATCCACATCATCTTAATTTGAGAAATAAGCTAACAAATAACCCTTAAAACATGAAGAAATCATAAGATAAAAGAATCAAAATTGCCATTGTTTTCTAAAAAATAATTATATATTTTTTCATATTTTATTTGTAATCCTAATTTTTTTTCTCGCTCTAAAATTTATTACAAAAAATATTATAATTATAATAAAAAAATTAAAATAACTAATTAAAATATAAAAAATAAAAAAAATTATTTGACTCTCAAAATTGGTAAATTACCGCCTAAATTAGTACGACAAGATTAGTTCCCTTTATGAATCCTGCATGTGTGTGAGAGTTTTTTTTGGGTTAAATAGATAACTTATGTATAGCAACAAAGGTGAGACCTTATCATAGTTTAATTTTTCATATATATAATAATTTTTTGATTAAGAATATTCTATTGGCAATATTACAAATAGTAGTTTTTCTAAAATATCTGTTTCAAATATTACTTTAAAATTTAATATTCAAAAGCAAAGATAAATACTACATACAGTACTACAATTTGTTAAAGTTTTATTTTTTATTAAAATAGTTTTTTTAAAAAGTCCTTGTCAAAGTTGAATTATATTAATTAAATTAACAAAAAGCTCTTGGCGAAACAAAATTATATTCTTCTTTTGCAATTACTTGCTCCGGCTATTTCTACATATATTCTGATCAACTCATTGAGAAAAATGATTAAAAAATCAAAAAGTTTTTTAATGTTTCAGTGAGAATTTATTTTTTATTATGAGTTTTCTCAGTATAAATTAATTTCTGTTTGAAATGGGTGGAAAAATTATATTTTATAGCACAAATTTCTTATTATTTCACGATAAAAAAACTTTTATTTCTAGTGGTGCGTTTTTACCGAGATTTATAGAACAAATGAAGTTATTGTTTCATGAGTTCATCACAATTTACATGTGAAAATTTTAAACCATATGTCCTTTTTTTTTTTCAGTCATGAAGCACTTATTACAGATTGTGAAGCTGAAAACTTTTTGAAGGATTATTATATTCCTGATTATATACTTGTACCAGAAAAAGAAATACAGAATGGCTACAATGTAGCTTCTTGTCCTGTATTGGTATTTATCAACTCCAAAAGTGGTGGTCAATTAGGGGGACAACTTCTTTTCACATGTGCCACTCTTCTTAACAAAAATCAGGTATGCTTGTTATACTAGGTATATGACAGTATTTGACTAAACACGAAGTTGAAATGTTAATTTGATGAACGTATAAACTATTGGAAAGTTGTGTAGAAATAAAACCATGTCGAATATTGTGAAGTTTTTCCAAATAGATGAAGTATTCTCTTTAACTTCTCTTATTTCAGTTTCTGTCATTAGTAGATAGGAAGTTGTGGAGGACATGATTTAGGGTAGAGGGTGAGTAGACATCAGTGTGTTGTCTTGCTATCTGTCCATACTAGTAGTCGTATTCTTCCTGAACTTGAGCAGAATTTTGCAAAGTAATAACTCACTTGTTTCTCGAGAAGAGATGGAACCATGCTCAATATCATTTGATTGAGTATAGCTCTGTAGTTTGTTGTCCTTTGATTTTTGTTACTATCTGTTGTTTCTTATACTTCGATTATGGTATTATTTTGTTGTAGTTATTGTTCTGTTACAATCCGTTGTTTCTTGTACTACGATTACTTCTTTTTCTGGACTACTTTTTCTTGAGTCAAGGGTACATCAGAAACAACTTCTCCACCTCTGAAGTAGAGATAACGTGTACGTACACTCTACCCTCTGTAGACCCCATTTTGTGGGACTATACTTGGTATGTTGTATTCTTGGTATGCATATATACATTTCTCATTTCTTCACATACACAAATTCAAAGGTTTTTGAGGTCTTTGTGAAGTAAAAAATGCCGCAATCGTCTCAAGTGTTCAATGTGGGAAATGACTGTTTTCCAGGTATTTGATTTGGGAGAAAAGGCTCCTGACAAAGTTCTACATCAGTTCTACTCCAATTTAGAAAAGCATAAGCAAAACGGAGATAGCTCGTCATATGAGATCGAAAGGAGATTGAGAATCATAGTAAGTTTAGTAATTAATTGAAGTATTACTTAAGTTTTATTCGTTGGATATATGATCTGAGGTATATTTACTCACCTCTAGGTAGCAGGTGGGGATGGAACAGCAGGGTGGATTCTCGGTGTTGTATCAGATCTTAAATTATCTCATCCACCTCCAGTTGCGACTGTCCCATTAGGAACAGGAAACAATCTACCTTTTGCCTTTGGTTGGGTAAGATACGTTACTAAGATCACATTTATCCTTTTGTCCGATGAATGATTTATTCTACAAATGACATTAAACATGTTGCAATAGTTCACTCTTGATTTAGTGACTGTTTTTCGGGTGATTCTAGACTCTTTGAAAGTACAAAATCGAAAAGTTTATGGTCTAAATGCAGAATAATATCACTTGTGCTTGGAGGCGAACCTAGCATATAAGGAATACATTTTGTGTTATTGTCTATGTTAGTGGAATTCCTTTCATAGAACACTCTTATAGGTAGTGTATCGATTAACTTTTTTCATCTCCTTGAGAATTTTGTCTAATGATTGCAGGGGAAAAAGAATCCTGGTATTAACTGCCAGTCCGTAAAGTCCTTCTTGAATCAAGTGAAAAAAGGAAAAGAAATGAAAGTTGATAGGTAAAGTCGTTTATTTTACTTGCATAGTGAATTTGAAGGTTCTCAATGCACAAACATGTTTTTGGGCGTAAAAAAGATTGTTAGAGAACTTTAATAAACCTGAAACAACGCGATGGTTTTGTGTTTCAGCTGGCATATTCTTATGAGGATGAGTGCACCTAAAGAAGGTTCTTGTGATCCTATTGCACCTCTTGAGTTACCACATTCATTGCATGCTTTTCACCGTGCGTCTCAAACTGATGCTTTAAACAAGGTATCAAACTGTTCAGTTTTTTTTGTTCTTCATTATGGAAATGTTTTTTTATGAAGTATATGTACTCATGTTTAAGTAAATGAATGCTTACTACTAGATTGTTGTTCCAGCTTCAACGTCACTTTTAGACATTTGATTGGTCTGGATTCAAATTAACTTCTGATCATCTACATTGCTTGAGATATCTGATGCTCTCGTGAAGAAATAAATATGTTAAAAGACTAAATAAGGGCTCCGAGTATACTTATTTCCATGTTATCGTGTATTGTTTTACGTAAAGGTGCATTCTGCTTATTTTCAGGAAGGCTATAATATATTCCGAGGAGGATTTTGGAACTACTTCAGCATAGGTAAGTGTTGTAATCTGTCAAGAGCTTAATTCTTGTGTTATCTGATGTAATATTAATATTTTCATTCCTGAGTTGAAGATTTTCATTTTTTTTCCGTTAACTTTCAGGAATGGATGCTCAAGTTTCATATGCATTTCACCGCGAGAGGAAGCTCCATCCAGAAAAGTTCAAACACCAGTTAGTTAATCAGGTCCTTATGTACTTCAACTAGTTTACAAAGTCTGTTGCCATGTCAATATGGCTCCCACTCTGAATGTTTGTTTGATTAATTTACCTATGTCTGTTCAAATACTTTTATATGAAATCTCTGATGGTTGTTTCTCTTTATTTAGAGGAATTACGCGAAGCTTGCATGTAAACAAGGATGGTTTTGCACTTCTTTCATGCATCCAAATTCACGGTTAGTCTTATAGTCAAGTTATCTATCGCTATCTGTTGTGTGTTTCATTAGTATGTGAGGATGTAACAACGCCTCTCGTATAACTACAGTTTCATTTCAAACAAAACATTAATTGTATCGTTTTCCTGCAGAAACATAGCACAGCTAGCAAATGTCAAAATAATGAAAAGGTCAGGTGAATGGGTAGAGCTTCACATACCTAAAAGGTAGCAATATGTTGCTCTATTACTAATACATGTTCATCCAAAGCTAGTCCGGTATTAGAACTTTGAATCGCGATGATCTTATTGCCTTTTTGTTAACCATGTCTGTGCAGCATCAGGTCTATTGTCTGCCTTAACTTGCCCAGCTTTTCTGGTGGACTTAATCCTTGGGGAAGACCTAACAAACAGAAGCTACATGAGGTGAGTTTCGATTTTCTTTCGAGTATATTATGCCCCAAATTTAATCTAAGAATGTCTTTCTGTAACAGAGAGATCTTACTCCTCCATATGTTGATGATGGTCTACTCGAGGTTGTTGGTTTCCGCGATGGTTGGCATGGACTTATTTTGTTTACTCCAGGAGGGCACGGGACGCGCCTTGCACAGGTTGTTCCATCAATGAATGTGCTACTATGGTGCAAAGAATACAATATATTCGATAGGTAGATCATTCATGTATAACGTTGTTACATGTTTTTAGGCAAACAGAATACAATTCGAGTTTCACAAGGGTGTTGTTGCGCATACATTTATGAGGATGGATGGGGAACCATGGAAGCAACCACTTCCTATGGATGATGACAAAGTTGTTATAGAAATCTCCCATTTTGGTCAAGTGACCATGCTTGCTACTCCACATAGTCTATCAAAAAGTATCAATGCTCCTTCTATACATCAAAGTTTTTCTGAAGATGACTTGGTGGAAGAGAGGAGAAAGTTGGGTGCAGCTGACACTTTCCGAATTCCAGATGGTTCCGACGCGACACTTCTTTAGTAGTTAGTAGTTTAGAAGGCTTCGTAGACAGAGTTAGTCAAGTGCCCTTGTAAAATGTATATAATAGTAAAAATACTATACTTGTTTGCTGGCACATACCTAGTTTGTTAACAGTGCAACTGTTAGCCATCAATAATATTCGTCTCTAGCTAACATACACGACAAGTTAGAAATTTACTTCCTCTTTCCAAATTTGTTTGCTATAAATTACTATCAATTTAATTTAGAATTTTGTAAAACTTTATTTTGATTTAAAATAGAACACATAAATTAAAATAAATATTTTTGAAAACAGGATTAAAAAGTAAGGAATCCTAGACAAATTGGTATGGATAATTGGAATAAAATAGTGATTATTATTCTATAAATCTTTTTAAATTTTTTATTGTGTGTGGATAAGGTTCCAAGTCCAGCCCCACAGACGAGGGAAAACCAGGTGCTAAATTTGATTAAACAATGAGAGCATTGGAAGAGCTAAATTCATACTCCCTAGGTAACAATATATTTCTTCCAATTATTTGATATAAACGTTACGAAATTAAAAAATATAAAAAAGATATGTTACTTAAAATATAATCTTATATAAAAAATTAATTTTAAATAAATTTTAAAAATAAATAAGTTAAAATGGAGAAATATCTTCTATATATAAACACAAAAATAATTTTAGATCACAAATTTCAAAAATCTTTCTTTTATCTTATAATGCCAAATGGCACTATTAATATAGTGTAAGAGACAAAACGAACCGCCCTTCTTTTCTGCGCATCCAACGTAAACACCCCACTTGTCATTCAAAACCAGGGGACACCACCACAAATTCCTTCGCACCGCCTTTTTCTTTTCCAATAATTATTATTAGCATATTAGTATTATTTTTCCGATTGCTGTCCAATTTCCTATAGAAGTGTGACAAAGCAAATCAAGACTCCCAAAAAAGAAAAAATCTCACTCTTTTTTATCACTTGGAAAAATACATCAAATCAAAAAGACCAAAGAAAGATCGAAGAAAATGAGTTCATCAAGAAGAAGTTGGGTAGTTGCAACTAGCATTGGAGCAGTAGAGGCATTGAAAGATCAAGGTTTTGCTAGATGGAATTACCCTATGAGACTACTGCAACAACATGCCAAGGCTAAATATTTCAGTAACAGGTTTTCTGGAAAATCTTCTAGAATTGTTTCGAATAAAATGATGATGAAGGACCAGACATTGAAGCAATCTGAAGAGTCTTTGAGAAATGTCATGTACTTGAGCTGCTGGGGACCTAATTGATGCTAGTCTCAATGTCAAACTCTCAAGTTTGTTTGTATATATTTGATGATCACCATGAACCAATCAATAAAATGTTTTTTTTGCTACTACAGCATTATGATTTCATGTTTTTAACGTTGCTTGTTAGAATTATTATTACTAGATGAATAATGCTTGTGCTACTACGGGAATAAGTTAGATTTGTGATATAAATCTTTCATAAAGCTGACATTTAGTTTGATATAAAGAAGTATGATTTCACAATGATTCGAATTCAAATGCTTAGTGTAAATGTTACATTTGAACGTATATCTCAGTGCACAAAAGCCTCAGTTGACAAAATCTACATTTAAACTTTATATCTTTATTGCATAAAACGCATTAAGGTAAAGTTTTTAAGTTACACAGAACGAAAGGAGACAAAATATAAGCAACAATAAGATAAGACTCTTTAAATATTATTTAGGAAAAATTACGTAGTATAGCAAATCTTTAGTTATACATAAAAGATATTTTAATTAATGGAGTAATAAATAAATTTTTTTTTCTCTACTCTCTTTTTATAGTCTCTCTCATAATTTCTAAATCAATGAATTTTTTTCAATTTATTTGCAGATTATTATTAATTACATATTTTGCTTTTAAATTATTACAAATGCATATCAATATTTGATCACTTTTTAAAATTGTATTTGTATAAGTGTATTAAGAGTAAAATAAAATTTATTAAGAGAAAAAAATATTTAAAATTTTTTAAAAGAAAGAAAAATTAATAATATTGCTTTCAGTAACAATCTTACAAGAATCAGAGAAAATGATATATTTTTGTATTCATTTTTTCTGATTGTTTTTTAATATAGTTGAATTTTTGAATACTTTAGTGTGTTATATCAATCCATAATCATAATTGTATGATTCACTTGTATTCAAATATAACATTAATTTTAAATTATTGATTAGTGAATACATACATATATATATATATATACTTCAGTGAAGCAACTAATTATTTTTTGTCAAATAGGCTTCTGCCTTTTTAAATTTTTGTCCATTCTCTTGTATAGGGTTGACTTCAAGTTGGCATTCTCTTGCGCTGATTACATCCTTAAGGATAGCTACTTTTTCAAATATATCACCATATGTATTCTTACTCCAGTCAGCTAAAAACCTCTTAACTCTTTTCAATTTCGCATAAAATTTCGTAAAAAAGTTACCAATGAAATCAATCTTCCATGCTTCTTTACCACTCTTGAAAAGAAAGATGTTTAACCCAAAAATTTAAAAACTTGAAGGGTTTCAAAACAACTGGCCTTCTCAGAATTACAATGAACTAATAATGGCGCATCATCTGACCTATGTCTTACAAGATGGGACACCTTAGAGCTGGATAGGACATCCAAAAAATCTTGATTTATCAGTGCTTTATCTATTCTTCCATTCCACCAAGTATATTTACTTCCTATTGATGGTAACTCAAATAGTGCACAATTACTAATGAAATGTTGGAAGTCCACAGTTTCGTCCATTGTAAATGGTAACCCACCCAACTTTCATCTCTATTCGAAATCATATTGAAATCTCCTTCGATAATCCATATGCATCAATGCGACTGCTAATGTCTTCCAACTCTTCCAATAGTTTCAATCTTTCTAGGCTTGAACATCTAGCATAAACAAATATTATATTACATGCTACATCATTCACCTTTAGTCTAAAAGTTACTTGTTGGTACGAATCCTGAAGAATTTCTCTATTCCATCTCTCCTCCCAAAACATCCAAATTTTGGAGGAAGTATTAGAATAACAACTCCCCATTTCAGGCCTACTACTATAATTTTGTATCTCTGCTGGATTTTGAAAAAGGCTCTATTAGAGCGATACAAACAAAATGATGTCTTCTCTTTAGCTTAATTAGTCTCTCAAAGGACTTTTGAGAGTTGACTGACCTAATGTTTCAAAAGACTATGTTTTTAATAATTGGTCGGGTTATCCTCCCTCTGCTTAATCCTCCTTGTTTTCACTTGTATGGTAAAATAGACTGATCAACCTTCATTCTTTTATAGCCCCCTTTTAAATCTGCAATTTATCTAGGCGACAATCCCCTGCCTTTCTTGCACTTTGAATATGCATCTCCAAGTCATCATCTCCAGTCTCGTCTTATAATCTTTTGTGCTGAAGTGGAGTAAAGTCATGTATATCGCCTATGTGATCTTTCTTTTCTCCTATCAGGTCCTCCTCTTTGTCTTCACCATCACCTTGTTCCGATGACTTGGATGCATATGCTGACTAGATTACTATCTCAGTATTTGTTAGTTTTTTTATGTTATCCCTACTTCATGTTGTCCATTCATTGCTTGTGTACTTGCCTCCTCCTTCTGTGGATTTTCTTTAAAAGTATTTTCTACCCATTGCTTGGTGGATACTTGATTCAAAGTGATTGTATTATCCCTTTCTTTATCCTTCCCAAAAGCTTCAAATAGGTTCGTTGTATTTATTTTATTTCAATTAACCTTTCATGCACGTCTGATTCTTTTGTTCTTTTTGCCTGCCCCTTATTATTTTCCTATTCCTTTGAACTTGGAAGTCATCTTTGCCATAGCACTGTCCTGCTCCAGTGTCCTTCCCTATTATTGCCTTCTTGTCATCGTACATTTTCGTGTCTTTCTTATTCTCTAGCTTCTTCTCATATAGTTTAGGGTGCAAGACATAATATCCTTGTTCATCATTCCCCTGTAATTTGCAGTGAACACAATACTTAGGCATATAGTTGTGTATTATATCAATTCACTTTTCAACAATTTCCCTTGGAGATTTTTGAACTCTGATATTTATTCTCTTGGAGAATTCTCCCAAAAGATCTACTTTCACCTTGACCCAACCGCAGCTAGGCCTTGTATGGTTCGTCGTTGCCATGTCCACTTGAAAAGGTTTCGCCACCGCAACAACCATCAAGACTATGGCCTTTTTGACGAAAAATTCGGGGGTAGAGAAGGAAAAGAAAATCCAAACGATTGTTGTGGACATTTCCTACTCAGGATCGAACATAGGATTCTACTTAAAGGTTCTCATCGGATAGTTCCATTGTTTATGTAATAGATATATGATAGGTTTAGACAAGTGTTTCACGTAATCTTTCATGTTTGACGCCCTAATCAAAACGTGACGTACCCAAGTACTTCTATATTGCATTCTTCCTTCAATGCACATTGTCTCGGGATAATCTTACATAATTCCTTTATTCCTGGCATGTCATAAAAAAATTTCCCAATAATTGCATATTAGATATTCTCCTTATGGATCATCTAAACCACTTCTGCTTCCTCCCATACAATCCTTGGTTCACTATGTAAATATGTAATTAGCCTTAGTGGAATTGATGTTGACACAACATCAGGAATTGCTTCTTTGAACAATGCGACATAATTTTTCACGGTTCCCAGAGCAGCACCCCTAGGTGGCTGGTTTTATCTTTTCGGCTGCCATAACCGCCAGCTATCATGAGTCGACAATGACAGCAAGTTAGGGTTTTGCTAGAGAGAATTTTGCAAGAGATTAGGTCAAATTTCATTATTTTTTCTGTGTGAATAATGCACATAGAATTTTTAATTATTTTAATATAAAATCTATATGTTTTAGAACTTATATTAAAAAATACTTCCTCTGTCTCATTTTATATGACATACTTTCCTTTTTGGTCCGTCTAGAAAAGAATATCATCTTATTCTAATTGGAAACAATTTGACTTTAAAATTCTCTTTTTACCCTTAATGAAATAAATCTCAACCACATAAATTCCTCCCATAAATCTTATTTTCTTCTTAAATATCGCATCAAGTCAAAGAATACCGCAAAGGAAGTATACAAATAAACTACCATAGTTATTTATTTGAGAAGTATTTGATAAATGGTCAAAAAAACAAATTTGCGTCCCATAATAAAAGTAGATGAGGAAACCGCGTCTGCTTCATCGTGAACACACACTCTCTCTCTAGAGAAACTTTGATTTGACGACTTGGTAAGCTTGCATAAGTCCATAATATTTACCATCTTATTGACTTGTAAGTCTTCCAAAAAATAAAAACTCAACTAAAGTAAACTTTTAGCTGCCCCTAAAAGACAACATTCTTTCCCCTAAATACATTGAGAAATTGCAAGTTATCATCGGAACTCCACCATGGCTACCGCCGACCACCGCAAACCACAGCAGTCCGACGGTAAACTCTGGTGGCTTTGCCCCTTCACTAAATCGATATTCCCGGCCAGGCGTCGGCTCCGGCTTGATCCTTCTAGCAATCTCTACTTTCCTTGTAAGTCATCTCTCCTACCTCAAAAAAGACAAATTTTGTAATTTTTGTTTAAAAATTTCATTTCATATGTACAAAAAAAATATATTCAGAGCTCATAAAATAAAATTTTGTAGCTTCGCCTCCGATTACTATTCGGAATTCATTTCATTTGTGCTCAAGCACTGGCAAATGATTTTATCAAGATAAAAAATGTTTTTGGTACCAAATAATATTATTGTCATCTTTGAAGCAACAAAATTCTGTTTTAGCTATGTAATATTAGCAATGATAGAATGATGGTTGCTGTTTTACTTTTGTATTCTGAAGATGAACCGGGAAAGCAGGCGAAAAGTGCCATAAAGATTAAGAACACAAGCAAATGTTATGTAGCATTCAAGGTAAACTATATTTCCCCATTTCTCATGTTTTCAACCTTTCAAGATTTGGCTCACCTATACACACCAGTAAAGAAAGTGAGGAACATAGCTGGCCCCCAATGGGAGGCTTGCACGGCGGGCTATTAGCTCAGTGGTAGAGTGCGTCATAGCAAATGCAAGATTTTGATTCTTTTACTTTAGTTGAAACGCAGTTTGAGTATGAAGGTCCATTGTTTTTGTACCGGCTTTACCATTTCTGCATCATTTTTTGCGTAGCTTACTGATTTATGACTAGCTTAAGTTATAAAAATTTGTGATGCGTTTTCGAAATTCAATTTAAAGATTTTGTATTGTTATCTTAACCATCAATCCATATGAATGACAAAATATAAGTAGTAGTTTAAGCTTCTACTTTTTGAATTTTAAAGTAAGTTTCTGGTTCGTTTTGAATTTTTAAGTTTCAAACTACTGCACCAAAGAGCTGCTACATGCGACCTCCCGGAGGTATTCTTGGACCTGGCGAAAGCTTGATTGCTACTGGTATAAATCCTTCCTCACTTTTATTTCAATTAATTTTGTATCCTATTTGTTTTGAGTGGGAAAAAGATATTTGTTTTTACATCTTCCATTTGTTTTTTATTGTGTATCCGGTTGACAGTGTTCAAGTTTATTGAACAACCTGAGAACAATGAGAAGCCTATAGATCAAAAGACCAAGGTAAAGTTCAAGATCATAAGTTTGAAGGTGAAAGAAGGAACTGATTACGTACCTGAGTTGGTAAGTTGAGTAAACTTCTAAGTCTTGAAAAATGGCAAATTTATCTATTAGACCACAAATTCTTTAGGCGCCATCACTGTTCATTGGCTTGTATGCATTTTGTACTTTCTTCTGTTACACATTGAACTTGTTACTGACAGAATCTTATTAATTAGTTATCCGCTTAAAGCATATTTTCAAACTTGAAGAAAATGAAAATTTCCAGATATATTGTTTAGATCATGGGTTTAAACGTACTTTGTATTGGAAGTCATTATGTTTCTTCTTTGCCTGTCTATTCCATGTATCTTTTTGGGGAGAATCCAATCCATTTTGCTCAAGGATGTTTTAGAAACAATGATTAAGAAAAATAAGCTTTTGTAATCTTCAGTTTTTAATAAAAAGAGTGGTTTTTTTTTCATCAAATGTTTCGAATGAAAATAGGGGAGCTCCATTAAAGTCAATTACTGAATATTGTACTAATTGCTGGCAGCCTGGCACATTGACATCTTGTTGGGTGATTGCTTCTTTCTAAATGCCATTAAGGGTGTCTTCAGTATGAAGGGAAATGCTCTCTAGAAAAATAAGTGGGTTTTGTTACTTAATTTCTTGTGTTTGGTTGTATATATATAACATAGAGTTCTAGACAAATACTGTGAGGAGTGGAGTATGGGGTTGGGAGCTATGAGGGTAGGGGTGAAGTTGAGGTGCATTGAAGGGCGAGGAGGACACAACATTTTGGAATGACACTTGCGGAACTTGTTTTCCTTATTTCCATTAGGGAGGTCATCCTCTTCATTTTTAAGGGGCTTGTTATCCTAAAGAAAATGTTTTCTAAAAAATCTTACCAGCTGAACATGGGAGAATCGGAAAACATTTTATGGTTTCCTCCATACCGGACACTCCCCAAATGTATTAGCAATTTGTTAGATGAGGTTACAAGCTCTGCAGTTGATGCCCTTTAGTTAAGAGACAAATCTGTTTGACCAACGATCTAAAACTAATTGATGTTGGCTTATATTCATATGGTGTTATTTCTTTTCATCATCCATTCACTTATTTAGGAGTTGTTCTTGCTGGTTTTGCTGGGTTTCTAGAATGATAATTGCTGCAGAGGCTTCTTTCTTTAGGTGATGGCTGAAAGGGTGTTTTCATGGTACCTTCTTTTGCTTAAAGAATTATGAAGTTGCAAAAATAGAAATGCTTTGTTTGTAAGAACTCATTCCCAGAACAGAAAATTCGTTGCGGAAATCTTACGGAGATGTGTTTATAACAGTAGCTAAACCATTACTTTTCCCTGTCTGCTGTATGCATATTCATGTTGTTGTTTGCTAGGAAAACCGATGTTGGTGATTTCTACAATGAGAAACGCCTTTGACGTATAGGCTTGATGTGAGGCTTTTTTCAATGATAAGTTTCTTTGCTAATCTCAATAGTTTTATCATCTAGACATCTTAATATTTGCTTTTATGATGAACAAAGTACACATTACTGAGATTGAAAACTTCTCAGAACTTGATGATATTTAGTTGCTTTTGCATACAGCTCCGAAGATTAAATTTTCCACCTTCTCCATTGCAAAAAATGAGAAGGATAACAATTTCATGCATAACCCCATCTTTCAGTAATAATTTATCATTCTGGATATGTATGGTTATTTTTTTCTTTCGCCATCATGCCTTACTCTTAGGAAAGTAATCTTGTTGCTACAGTAGGAGTGTAGGACTACGTTTGATCTGGATGCTATTGTTGGCAGAAAACTTTGTAATGTAAGAGGTAAATCATAGATCACAACCAAAACTAAAATGTGGGATTTCTGTTGCCCTTATATCGAATGTCTGTTCCGTATCTGAAGTAATAGTTCTTAGTGTTGTAGCACTCATTGGTTTGTTTTATGCAGTTTGATGAACAAAAGGATCAAGTCACTATTGAGCGTACTCTAAAGGTGGTGTTCTTGGACCCTGAACGCCCTTCTCCAGTAAGTGTTAGAGATGCTATATTTGTGCTCTTTTTGTGCATTGTAAATGGTCAATCCCAACCAAAGTAATTTGAATGATTAAAGGCACTGGATAAACTAAAACGTCAGTTGGCCCAAGCTGAGGCTGCAACAGAAGCTGACAAGAAACCTCCCATCGACACAGGTCCGAAAATTGTGGGAGAAGGTTTAATAGTAGATGAATGGGTAAGTGTATCTTCTGTTTTCGTAAATACATGAATCATTGCAAGTCCTGGCCTACTTCATTCCTCTAACAATGTGGTTCCGCTCACTATGCTTTATAGAAGGAGCGGAGGGAGAGGTATCTTGCTCGGCAACAGGTTGAGGCCGTGGATTCAGTAAAGCAGTAGAGAGTGTTTATGTAAGTGCATCTTATTCCAGAATAGTAATGTAAAATCAAATCCACGCTTTTTATTATTGCCTTCCTTTGGATTGATGGTGTAGAAGAGTAGTGCAATGCTTCATGTAAAGAAGATCAATGAGTGGAGATTTACGATTATATAAGATTAGAAGTAATTATATTTGGGAAAAGATTCAAGCAGCACACATAAGAGGATAAAATGAGAGGCACTTGAAATGACAGAGTCTGCTTAAAAGATGTGACCTTATTTCCTTTTTAGTTCGAAACAGAGTTACTTTCTTTTCCTTTCCTTTTCCCATATCTAGTTTACTCTGCGTATGGGTTTTTGAGACAAGGATTTTCAGGAAACAACCTCTCTACCTCTATGAGGTAGTGGTAAGGTCTGCGTACATTCTACCCTCCCCAGACCCCACTTGTGGGATTCCACTGGGTATGTTGTTGTCGAACAATGAATTCACATAAACTGAAACGGAGAGATTATTTCAAACCACATTAGAAGACAACTTAGCATTTGTGCTAGGAAATGAATGAATAACCAAAGGACATATGGAGAGAGGGATTGTAACAAGAACATTTCTTGTTATATGCTTCTTTCTCACAACAGAACATACATGCTCCAGAGGAGAGCTCGTTTTTAAAAGTCAAAATCATCTTGATTAGGCTTTGGTGAAGTGAGCAAAGCTGTATAAAGCCTGAGTCTGTCCTCTGTTAACGAAGAACATCGAGACAACGGCCTTCTTGGTCGAATAAACGACAACGATGCGAGTGTCAGCCGGTGTCTATATCTTCTCCAGGCCAACTGAATAGCCACGGCTGCCCAAGTTCTCCATCCTGGAGAATAATATCTGGCGCTTCTCTTAACCTTCTCGTTCACAAATGTGTAGCGGAAATGTTGAGTTACATACTTGACATCCTCTGCCTCGAGGCCAAAGGCTTCTGTCGTCTCGAGTGTCAGTAGTGATGATGTGGACAGCGGTAGCCGCTCCACGAAGGGCTTCCGGAGGCACCTGTTGGGGGAAAAAATGAATGAAGGACATATGAAAACTGTCAATCCCACACTACCATCTTAGTTTACTAGACTTGTTTTTCAAATTAATTAATCAAACACAAACAACTACTCTCGGAAATAGTGACATTACCATGAGAGAAGTTCATCGCCGCTGAAGTTTCCAGGGCCTAACATGCAACAACTTTTGACACCGTCTCGAAGTTCTTGACTGCTTTGAAGATGGCCTCTCACTATGAACAGCATTCTCTGAACTGGATCACCTTCTCTTGTTATCTTTCAAAAAAATACAAATATCTTTTTTTTAAATTTAATAATCGTAGTGTTTGGATCAATTCGTGAATATTTACATAATACCTATAACTTCTCACCAATCATAGGTAATTGCAAATGACATTTAAACTTACTGTTTCCCCCTTTGTGAAAATCAAGGACTTGACGCGATCACATATGTTCTCCAGGACCAAATTATCCATATGTTGAAACAAAGGAACCTGAAAGATGCGCCAAAATAATTGGTTTGGGCAATAAACTATATGGATGATTCTGGCCCAGATAAGTTGAGCTGATTGCGTAGATTTTTTTTATTTTATTTCACCAAAGTCATTAGACTATTTTTTGTTGCAACCAAAATAGCATAAACTTGGCTCAAATAGATAAACTTATTTTATTACAAAAATTATTCCACTTCACCTGCGAATCACAGCAATTCAACAATAATAACAAACTAGCAATATATTTCTATAAATGGAGTTGGGAGACTTTTTTGCGATACTTGAGCAAAATTGCATGCCCTTTTTTTTCATTATTCAATAACTTCGAAAATACTTTAAATCTTTAATGAAGTTGAATGATTTTCTTGGTTATAAAATATAATTTTATTACTTTAGTTGAAACAAAGTCACGACCATCAAACCCACATTGAGGCCCATTGTGTTATTCAGCCCCTTCTTAGTTAAGAATAGTAGGGATTACACAAATTTCATACTGTTAAGAGTTAATTATATTTTATCTTTTTTTTTTTTCAAATTATAAAATCTCTTAAATTTAGTAGAATCCGAATACGTTACGTATATCTTGATACATCACGTAAAGTGATATATCCGATCGATATATCGTGTAAAATAATGTATCCGACATATCAATACATCGCATAAAGTGATGTATTCAATGTTAATTGATGTATCCGACCAATACATTACGTACAATGATGTATCAGGAAATAGGAGAGAGTAAGGATGTTTGTAAATTTTTTAAATGATGGACAATTTTAGAGTATGTACTTGTACTACATGTCCTTAAAATATCCAATTTTATTACTCTCCCCATTTCAACTTCTTGTTTATCCCACTTTATGTTGAGATTGAATTTAAGAAAATAAAGATGCTTCTTAAATATGTTTAAGGTATCAAAATGAGCTTTAATATTGTAGTCTTAAATATGTAAAAAGTTAGAATTAATGAATTATCAAAAAAAATTATTTTTTGAACTGACTAAAAAGGAAAGTACATAAGATTACCTGTCTGACCAAGTCCAAACAAAGATGATATTTGATGTCTCTTCTTAGTCCCTCAGGAAGATTGCTTATCATCTCACATTCATCAACTCCCCTTGTTGCTGCAAATCTTTGGCGTTCATAATTTCTGACCCTTTGCTTGTATCCTTGAGGCAATCTTCTTTTCCTCATCCACCATTCTACATTTCTCATCTTTAGTTGCATTGCTTGTTTCTTTGATGTTGTTGCATGCAAGAACACCTACACATGTAAAACATTATTATAACTACTATTATACACCATACCATATACGGATGGGGCTAGTTAAGGCTCAGGATTCATTCAAATCCCTTTCGACGAGAACTTAATTACATTGTGTATATATAGTTAAAATTATGTATATGTTGTAGATATCGAATTCCCTTCAACTTTCTATTGCGTTTACTTCTTCATATATTTTGAACCCCTTAATCAATTTTCTATCTCCGCCATTATACAACACCAACTTTTGGTTGCTCGTTAGGAAGAGAGTTGTGTACATATTAAAATTGGTATAGCTAATAATATATACATATGTTTGACAATTTTTTTAGTTGCTTGGTATACTATTCAACATTATACGTACGAGGTTTGGTCATTATTTTATAATCCTATACAAATAAAATATATAGTATCAGTTATGAGTCAATATATATATGTGGAAGATGGAATATCTAATCCTGCTTAGATTCAGTGGCATAGCCACATATAGCCTAGGGTGGCTAAGCGGACACCTTTTGCAGAAAAATTCTATTATGTATGTAGAAAATTATATGAAATATATCAGTCAAAAATATTTTTCATGATACATATATATTAAATATTTGACAATCTTAATAAAATTTCTGACTTTGCGATGCCTAATTGTAACCAGCCACCAAATGATCCCTAATAACTGTTGGTGTTCTATACTCCCAATGTTAGCAATGACATAACTAGGATTTTATTAAAGAGTTTCTAAATATAAAAATTTAAATACACAAATAAATAAATAAATCAACATCTATATATATGTATATATAACACATGGTTTAGGAAGAAGTCAAGAGATTCATGTTTAGAAAGTACCTTGATGTTACCAATCAACATGGTGACCAGAAGTAGTCCAGTAGTGAGAACAATGATTATAAATACATCTTCCAGCCAATCTGTTGTGCTCTCCAAGTTCCCAAAAGTACTGCATGCATGTAAAATTTATAAATACAGTATTCTCATTTGTTATTTGACACTAAAGTAACAAGATTACTTTTTAGTGAATGATATAAAAAAAGAGAGGGAAAATATTCATGTTAAATAAATATGAAGTAGAAGAACCCAGATTCCAAATGAACAAATTCAAACTTGAAAAGAATCTTCCTTATTCTTGAAGAATGAGGAACAAAGGGATTGATCAAGAAAGATCTTTTGTTCTTCTTATATATAAGATCATGATTGAATCCGCATATGTTTGATAAAGAGTATCGAAAGAGTAGTATGAGATAAGGGGATGGTATGCCTCTAGGAATCTCTGGTACTTTCAATTTCATTATTGTATTTCAGGCTGAGCACAACATCGTTATGCATCCATTTCACATGTTAGGCATGGCTGATGTATTCGGCGGCTCCCTATTCACTCCTATTTCCTTGGTAACTCTCTCCTCTCAGTCAAGCAAGATGATGATCCGCCTTTTGAATTAAGTGATCGTACCTGAGCGTCATGAGCCCCCAGAATATGGGAAATAGTATTTTCTCGAAACGATTTTCATTGGTAACAAGTTGCACAGTCCATTTGTAAACTCCATAATCAAAATTGTGTTCAGAGGCTAGGCATGTTGATCTTGCAAGTGTGTTCTCACCCCATATGAGTCTACTTTTGTGCTTCACCAAAGTGGTGGTTCCATAAAATATTTCCTCTTCACAAGCCAACATTCTCAGTCCACAACCATTGCTAACTCTGCATTGTTCTTTCAAGCATTTTGCTGCCCTTTGGATTCCTAGCAAATACCAACATGTTCCCACCGCCTGTATACAGCTTTTAGACTTTTATTTGTCAGTATTTAACATATTATCAAAAATCAACCACAACGAGTACTACTTCCAACCAATTTTTTATTTTCTACTCTTCACACATTTCTTAACAAAGAATCATTAATTTGAATATTTTATCATATTAATTGATGCATAGTCGTACATCTTAAAAGATAATTTAGACGATAAGCAATTCATGCTAAGGATAAAATATGATAAAAATAATTATCGAGAGTCGATTTGATTAATTTTCAAAGTTGAATTAAACTACATTAATTCAAAAAATAAAAATTTATATGTTAAAAATCTATACAAAAGAAATACTAAAATCATAATTCTTTTAATCTCTATATAACGAAAAAAAAATACATTTTAATATATTAGTCAAAGTTCATATCGTTTGACTCTCACACGACCAAAAAAGAAGGAATGACGACGTAAACATGAAAATTTATTTTTAGAATATAGACAAGTAAAAATGAAGTACTTACGTGTGAGGCAACAAAATAAGCGATCAAGTTTAGAGCAATTCCCCACCAAACGGTCCCAAAAATGTATCCAGACAGATTTTGCATCCGTCGCAATAAGCAAACGGAGTGGTAAATTTTGGGCAGATACTGAAATAGGAACATTATTAATAATACTGTCATCACTGAGGTTGTACATCCTTTCTCCAGTAAACTTGGAATCACTACCCACATAACTATCTGCAACAAGTAAAAATACTTAATTAATAACATCCATAATTATTTAATAATTAATTCCTCAAACTTGAAAATAAAAAGATATATATATACATATACTTTGTATAGTCACTTTAAAAAAGAGAGTAGTATTAAAAGCACTTTTAAATTTAGTGCAAATTATTAGTTTAACCGCTTGAACTATTGACAAACTTAAAAATATCCCATTAACTAAACTTAGATACACACAATACCCTGATATGCTACATAACGTAACAAACAATCTCAAACTTTTGTAGGAGCATGGGGCTTCGAGAGAAGTGTTGAAAATACCTCTAAACTTAGCGAGAATTTAGGCGTGTATTTTATTTATGTTTGCAAGATTGAGAGTTTATTTAAGTTCAATTAGACAAGTAAAGGGTGTTTATTTTTTGGCTGTCGAGGATAAAACTAATAATCTGTGCTGAGTTTATGGATATTTTCAATAATTTCTCTTCAGAGTGTTTTTTTTTTCCTTTTTAATTCTATTTTGGTACAATTTTACATATTTTTAAGTTTAGATCATTAGAAAGCCCCACTTTCTTTTTTTGTCTATTTGAAAAAGAATTACCCTTTTTCTTTTGGTGCAACACTTTGATTTAAACTTTCCATGTGGCATATTTAAGGTCATAAAATTTTGATATGTTTGACATAATTTTAATTTAGAATCACAAAATTAATTTTTTTTTTTTCAATTTTTTAAAACTTCATGTCAAATGAAATTCAGGTAATTTCTTTTAAATGAAAGAATTAATTAATTTCAGAACCTAAAACTATTAGCTCTTGATGTTTATAATCTACTTTTAAACATCTAACCCAAAAGGGCTCTGATTACTTTTGATGACTTAGAAGCTAAATATAGAAGGCAAAATAGACTTGGAAGTTATCCGTGAGGTAGATTATTCGTTATTGTATTATCGTACAACTTTGTTTGAGTTCCTCTTTCTATTTCACCTTTATAAATTTGTTCGAAATAGAGTCAGAATATAAATTTATAAGTTTTAGTTTTTTAAAGTTATTGAGTCCTAAAAATAATAACTTGAGTTTCTAGTAGTAGTTAATTTGAACATATTTAACCGATGTCTTAGAAATTATATAAAGTTTTATCCCAAAAATTATTGATTTGATCGAACCTGAAAGGCAGCGTATATCTAGCTTCTTTCTTGCAACTGCATAAAATTATCACGGCGTGCAGAAGAAATAACGGCCATGACATGCATGCCGTTTGTCTTATTTTACTAACAATTTCATACTAAAATACAAAACATGCATCACCATTTATCATCATGATAATATTGTACAAACAACAACAAAAAATCCTATCATAGTAACATCTAGGTTTATTTTCTTTGATTCTTTATGTTTAGTTTATACTTCATCGATCAGCATCAATCTAAAAGTTTAATTTGTTATAGAGAACATATTTTTATGTAGTTAATTATATATGTACCCATGAATAAACGCACCTGAGGTAAAGGAAGGATGACAAAGAGATCGAAAAAGAAACCGCTGTTGGATTTCAAGTATCGTAAGGCCACAAAACGTTGAAGATGACTACTATTACTACTTCGATTTTCGTTTCTTTCTCCATCGTAAGGACGTAATTTATGCGTCTTGAATTGTAACCACATGTTCCATAAATGTAAAGCATCGGTCATGCATCGAAGAACGGTGACCGTTACGGCGAACCAACCGTCGATGAATAGGCACATGCAATTTTCACTTATAGAAAGGGCGTAGAAAAAGAGAGGATCCACGAATAGCCCCGTGGCGCATACTAGTAAGAATACTCGGTTCCATTCTTGAACCCAAGGCGTTCTAGGGTCTATGACTTTCCAAGAAAAAAAGTCTGTCAGTCCTCCTCTTTGAACACGACCACGATCACGAAAATTATCAGTATCCTCTTTTTCCTCCTCTTCTATTTCTTGGAGGTTATATTGCTCTTCCTCATCCACATCCTCGTCCTCGTAATCCTCACTATGATCACTATAACTATATGATGGTTCAAGTTCATGATGACTAGCCATTAATTATTTTTTTTCCTCTAGATTTATTTTGCCTCACTTGTGAGAGTATGTTGTTGATGTTTCTCTAGATTTATTTTGTGCTAGGTTTTTTTCTTTAATGGGTTTGGGGCATGGAGTTGGCTTTGGGAAGAGAAAAAAAGAATGAAGAGAATATTTGCACTGATTTTTTTGGAGTTAGGAGGGATATATAATTTGAAACAATAACAAGAAGAGGACATAAATTATTGTGGATATGGGAAGAGCATAAGCTGACAAAAATGATATATAGAAATTTCCCTAACTACCCCTATGTAACTCTAAGGATATATACCAATAAATTAGTTAAAAAATGTAATCAATAATTAGTTAAAAAATGAATTTTTGAAATTAATATACTAATGTGTTCAATATTACAAGGATAAGTAGTTTTAATTTTTTAAATTTTTGCAAAAGATGAAAACATTTTCTAATGTTTGGTTGGTTGGCAATACTACTTCCCCCTACTTCTCAATATAAATGAAATATTATGACACGTTTCTTAAAAATATATTTAAAGACATTAATCAAAAGATAATTTGTCAATATTATTTTTTTGGTAATTATTCCAAAACTCTTTTTAAAAGTAGGAATAATCAGTATTTGAGGTTTAAAAGCATATAAAACACCCATTAAAATGAAATATAATTAAAAATAATAATAAATTCTTAAACTTTGAACAATTTAAAATCATAACGAGAGGAAATATTATTTTTACCACCTAAGAGTAGTGTTGGCTATCTGATGCAGACATTAACATGGGACCAAATAAATTCTTTTGTAAGCTAATGTACGTAGCTAAGAGCCATTTAACTTTTTTCGAGAAAAGGCATAATTTGGGTAACTTTTGTTTGTCATTTAAACCCTTTAATTTGTAACTTCCTTTTTTCCTTCAATTATCTTTCAACAATTTCAATTATCACATGTTTAGCACTTAAAAAAATGTCTAACCAAAATGCCATAGGGGTCATGATAAATAAGATAAAACCAGACGTCAAATTAGAATTTAAATTTTTTGAATTTGAAATTTTAATTTTTTTTAAATTAACAATTTATACATTCAATAAATTTTTTACTACTTCAAAAATTTAAATCAAGAACACTGACTTTGACTGAATTGTAATCAACACACCGACTTTACCCCTATGTAAAATTACTAGTTGCTATATCATGTTAGCAATGTTCATAGTATAAAAATCATTAAGACTCTTTTAAATAATTTCAATTCAAAATTTTGAAAATAATTGGTAAAATAAATAAAAACAAAAATGGGGCTAATTTAGGTATAAGATAAGTTGAGTAGGGCAGGTAGATTGGCATAGGGGCAAAGGTCATATTCACGAATAAGTTTTATCAACACAGGTTCTTCGCACTTTCCCTCCTTTTGTTTGTTTCTTAATCAATTATTATACCTAAGAAAATAAAAATAATATATATATGTGCTATAAATGTTATTGTTCGTTACTTTCTCCAATTTAATTTATGTGTTATTTTTTCAAATTTTGAAATGCAAATAAAATTTTCGTGAATTGTATAGTATTTTGAATTGTGAATTATTGTGATTAATAATATTTTTTATGCAATGTTCAAATGTATAAATTTTATTTTAAAAGCTTAAAAATATTAAATTTAAATTTACGATCAAAACTAAATTTTTTTCACTTCAAATATTCGAAATAAAATATATTTTCACAATTGAATCGATTTCTAAGGAAACACAGTTTACGTATAGAGCCGAACTTGAACACATCATCTCAATATTCTCTCAATCTTTACTTTCCATATTTCTTATCCATCAATCTTATGAAATATATTAAAAATCTCTTGTTTATGTAAAATCATCTTTTTACTATTTTTATTTAAATTATTATTTAATTATATTTATAATATTGACTTTTAAAATATATAGAAAGAAGTGATAAAATCAGGACTTCTAGCTATGGAAAAACTCCTAAATCTTCCTTATTTGATTTACTTATACTTTTTCTTATTTGAATACCCTACAGTCGCTAATAAAAGTTCTAATTTAGCATGATTCTAATTAGTGATGAAATCTCTATATCTAGGATGTTTATAAATAAAAAATTATCAAAATGACTGCATTATTTATCTTTTTATAAGCTTATAATTAAATTTAATTTTTTTCTGTTTATTATCAAATGAGGTATATACTTTGATCACACGCAAAATACATATAATAAGACTAGTTTTTCGAAAAGTATTTTATTCATTAATCAAGTGCTAAAAAATATTTTGCAACGCAATAATTAAATATAAAAAAAATTA
This sequence comes from Solanum clarkiae, assembly GCA_011800125.2. NCBI lineage: Eukaryota > Viridiplantae > Streptophyta > Magnoliopsida > Solanales > Solanaceae > Solanum > Solanum clarkiae. Next base: position 364,698 of record JAABOM020000012.1, read on the forward strand.
AATAAAAAAAATTAATTTTTTAAAAATATTATTTTCTATATTTTTATTCTCTATACTAAACATCCAAATTTTGTAGGAGCCAAGAGTTAATTAAAACTATATTTGCCTACTTTCGTTTGTTTGTTCCGCATCACAACTACCAAGAATTATGGACTTTTTTTTATAAACAGCTTTCTCATGTGACAATAAAGTTTGCTGTAGGTCCCACCGTAACTAATAAATTATACAGTAGATTTAGAAAAAAAAACTCAGAGAATTGAGACTTTAATTTTTTTTATTAGCTCTTGATCTTGTTGGCCTAAGTCAGTCACCCTCAATAAATGTATGTAGTTTATTTATTCCTTATGTGCCATTGGCT
>JAABOM020000012.1:403260-420082 GCA_011800125.2 Solanum clarkiae
TTTAAAATATTTTATTGGTTTCCTAATTATCCGTAAAAATTAGGTGGCGACTCTATTTTTCTTAAAATTAAAAAATTAGTTTTTTCTCAAAATAATTGAGTTTTAAACTGATTTTTGATTTTTCTATTTTTTAAAGAGTCGATCATTTTTCGGCGTAACAACTCAATTAATAATTATTATATCAAAACATTATATTTCTTTTCGTAATATACCTAATTTCATAAAGATTCATTTTTAAATACTTAATTATTTCTTCTCGATTTCATGTTAAATAATAAAATAACTTTGTAAGATATACCCTATTATTGAGTGAGATATGAGAACTCACTCAGTTTTGCAACAAATTTTGCAAAAATAGGACAAAATAACCAACTAAATTATCCCTTAAGAGACACCCCAACAACTTCTTGGTCCAATTCTTGGCTGTCTACTATTAACAAAGAAGAGATAGAGTGACAGTCCATCCTCTTCCTTCAGTGACAGTTCAATCCCAGCCGTTAAAATAATCTTTTGGAGAATCAATGATGATTCTACAGCCCAATAATCCAGCATCTTCCATCAAAACACTAAGCTTTATGCTTTCATTGCTCCACCAGTCACAAAATTAGGAGAAGATTAATGTCAAAAAATGATTTTTTAGCTTATTTTTACTTTGTGCAAAACTGAAAACACCCCCCCCCCCCACTATCTTATTTTTTAGATTGTAACTGTTTTTTAATAAAGAAATACAAGTGGGGTTTTCTAATTTTTGGTTCTTGAATTGACCAGGGAATGGATTCTTGGTGAACCCCAAACCAATAGAACAAATGATTCTGTTTATGTTGAGCTTTCGTTTTCTATGAGGTTGTTCTTTTATGTTGTTTGACTTCAATTTAAGCAACCCCTTTTTCTGTTTCTCTTTCCTTTCTCTTAAAGTTGTCTTTTTTATGAAATTGTAACTGTAATGGGTTTTGTTTCTTCATCTGGGTTGCTCAAGAATTGCTTGAAAGTGAAGAATTTGAATTGATCTTGAAATGGGTGTGGCAAGAAGATTGTATTTTTTGAGATTGAAGAGGAGAAATTATGGAGTTCTGTTTAGAGTTCTTTTCAGTTTATGGTTCATTTTTGGAGGGTTTTGTCCAGTAATGGGTCTGAGGCCTCTCAGAGAAAGATATCGTTCTTGGGGAGATGAGGTTGGTATTGGAGTTACATTTTGTATCTGCACTTCCTTGTGTAATTTGCCTTTTTAAGGATAATTTATTTAGTATTGGAATGAAATTTGTCCAAGTAGTAGAAAGAGTACAGAACTAATTAGTTAAGGATTGATGTGTAGATTGATTTGATTTGTTAATGTTGTAAAGGTATCACACCATGAAGATTGACATTTTAATTTGGAACAGCTGAATAGAGTATCTCACAGTGAAGATTGTTACTTTGATTTTGAATAATGTATTATCTGTTGTTGCTATTGTTCTCTTCTTCATTGTTTTCCCTTTACATACTTGTTGTGTTTTATGCTTTACTTGAGCCAAGGGATAAGGCTGCGTTCGTACTGCTCTCCCCAGACACCTCTTGTGGGATTACATTGGGTTCCTTTTTTTCTGTTGTTGTATTAGAAAAACTGAAACTTTACTTATTCAAGTGCTCAAGTGATGAACTGCAAATTTTGTGTTAGCTAGCTGGTGAAAGGAATTCCAAGCTATTTGCTTAACCTGCATCTGATAGGTTTAGTGCTTCAAACTAAATGCAAGTTAGTTTAGCTTAGCAAGGATGGCTTTATATTATGGACATTGCACGATGGAGGTATGTCAATGGAATTTATCTAACTAACAAGGAATGATTTGCTTCTATTTGTCCCCCCTTCTAATAAGGAACTTGCTCTTATGAGTATACTTTTTTATTGTGAGAAAATCCGAAATAAGGTAGGATTTTCTCGCGACTCTTTCATTTTTATGCCTAGAGCCAAGATATCTCCCACTCCAATCAATGCTGGACACCGAAAAAGAAAATCTGGGCTGATGAAATGATTGGATAAGTTCAGTCAATTAGACATGAAATTATTCACTGGATAATTCAGTAAATGAGATATGAAATTATTCTAACACTCAGTCAAGACTAGATATCAAAAGCTTAGTAGGAAAATGTGTCAAATCAAATTTGACTGTAGCTAAATTCTGTTTCTTGGTGATTAAGATCAAGGTTTCTAGCCTTGCTCAGTTATAACTTTTTGGAGCTCATTAGGAGTGTGGTACTCTGAAACGGCATTAACTTACTATATTTGAACAGGGGACATGAAGATAGTATCATTGCTAAAAGTGAATAAGTCATTTTGTTTGTTTCCCCCTGCCTTTCATGCCTAGTCATTATCCTTATTGTTTGTTGCAGTGGCTTCTTGTAAGAAAGGATGAGAATGACTTGGGGCCTTTTTCTGCTTGGAATATAACAGGAACTTACAGAGGTTAGTACAGTATGATGTTTTAGTTTATTGCTCATATTATACATGAGTGTGGAAGAATGCTTTCGTGTTGTTCTACCATTTTTTCTTAAAAAAAAGCTTTCCTGTTGTGCTTCCTTCACTTGTATATGATGTGGTGATAACACCTTGAAGTGATTGAGTAGGACTCATCAAACACAACATGGCAGAAAATTCATGATAACTTCAATTACTGAACTCAGTTGCTGCTTCGGTCTTGAATCTAATAATACCGTCAACTTGATATTTGAGCTGCAGGGTCTTGGAATTTCCTAGATTCAGCAAATAGCTCTTCCAGGTTTCCTGATTTTAGGAAGTCCAATGGCAACTCTGTCCTTGAATTGATAAGTAATCCAACAAAGATAACTGGTGTACATTATGTTCAGGTAGTTCCGTCATCATTAAATTAGTGAATTTCTTTATGAAATGTTATGTTAAATCACCGCCCAATACTTGTCTGTAACCTATTAATTGTCTATGTCATTGTGTCCCTATAGTTTTACTGTATTTTAAGTTGATGACTTGGGTAGTTTACTTAATCTTTTCTGAGAGAACATCTATCATAAGTCATAGCTGGAAGCCTGGACTTGCTGCATGCCATGCTTGTTTTACTGTACTTTATCCGCTCATCTAATAAAGCATATGACGTTTCCAAGCAAAAGTTGCAATTGACTGTATGTTTGTAGAAAACCATATTTCTTGTAAGGTTTTCTCTTTTTGGTATACGTCTTGTATAGGGGTGAGTTTTTCCCTTCATAAAAAAGAACTTGTCTAAATACATCTTTTGTCAAAATTCAAATTGAACATATATCCATAACCATATGGTAAATGTGAAATTGCATGTTCCTCATGAAGGCACTAATCAATGATCGCATAGCTCCAGGCATAAAGGAAACTAGACATTATGGAATTAGAAAGTTTTAGTTGGTTTTATTTCAATTTTAGTAAGTTCATCTAAACTCACTTCAATGGACAATTACACTGTTTATACAAGATTAATATTATATATATAGCAGATGTTGAATCCCCTTTGGCTTTTTCGTTGTCCGTCAGTGCTGATAAGCACGTGCAAGATTGCGAACCATGGAATTATGACTGTTGTAAGTTCAGCACTTTACAAGGAACAGTCTGGTGTGCTTACTGATTGTAGCTTGCTTCTCTGTTGTAATGTATTGCTATCCTCTGATGAGTGCTGAAAGTAGTGAAACACATGATTCGTTAAAATTGAAGTCCAATGCACTTACTCTAATGCAGATTAACTTTTAATTGTAATGTTTATTAGGCATTTCAGCTTTCTTAGATGATAATATTTCTAGTGCAGAAATTGCACCTTTATGTTGTTTAATCTTTATTTGATCTCATTTTCCAAGCAACAGGGTGCAATCATTTTCCATGATGTTTTTGATAATGAACATGGAGTTGGTGCACAAATCAGGGTAGAAGGTGTGTATATATGGCCATTTAGACAACTTCGAATGATAGCTTACAGGTATTAGTTCTTATTATTAATTCTTTTTAAACAATATACTAGTTCTTATTTGGTATCTAAGCTGAAAGGAAATTTCCAACACCATCTATCTTGTGCACCAGGGAAGAAATTGATATAAAAATATGCTTAAGTTATTCACGCCGAAAGTGTATACAGTTGTGTTCTATCTTTGAAATGCTTCAGTGCTTTTATCCTGCTGAATGATTCCAATAAGAAAATGTATTTAGAATATAAAACAATGGATGGTTAGGATGGGTGTCTTTGCTGAGCTTTAAGCGCTCTTAAGTAATTAATGCCAGAAATTTACAATTGTTACTAACTTTTAGTTGCTAGAGTCCTTATCTCATCCTTAAGGATTCCAATTAAAAGTGTGTTTATTTTCTATGGAAATCGTTGTTAAAATTTCAAAATCTTGTGTGATTCAGAACGTGGAATGTAAATTTTTGATATTGATTTACACATCACTTAACATTCCTGCAGATGCTATTTTAATGTGCTTCGTAAACTCACTGTCATGCTTCTAATTTGCAGTGGGAAAGATGGTGAGGTTGGCCAGGAAGACGATTATCTGTTGTCAAATCCATATCACTTGGTATTAATTACAACAATATGTCATTTGTCTCAGCATGAATTATTGAGTATATCTTTGACATGACTCCTGATGCTCATCTGTTACAATGAGTTTTGCTGCTGCTAGAATCAATTGACATGCTTCAAATTTCTTCTGCGGTGTTACATACTTATTTGCTTTATATTTGAAGAACATAATGCTTGAATACCATTGAGAATTTTGCAAGCTTTGATGTTTATATGATATTTCAGCTTGGGCACAGCTAAGAAATAATTCATTCCTAGAAGATAAGGAGTGGTTTTATTAATTTATCCCTAATTAAATGTCTTGAAGAAAGAAGTGATTCTTTAATGGTGTATAACTCTATGTATTAAAACAACGGTAATTTTGGAAGAATATGATCAATTCCTTTTTGAAACCCTAACACATTACTTTGGAACAAAATGAAAAGGCCAAAAGTCACTTTATTTAGGAACGAATGGAGTAGAACAAATTTCAAAACTTCTCTTTTCTACTTCCTTAGAGCTCCTTTTATATACAGTATTGTTCTTTCTTTAAAGTAATTTACAGGGTATATCTTTTTATCAACATTTGAAACTTTAGCACATGTTTGATAGGCATAAGTAAAAAACTCTTTTTCAAAGTGGAGATAATGAGAGCGAATTACAAATACTATTCATATCCCCTCTGATGGGCTTCCTTTCCCCTTATCCTTTCCTTTTTCCTTCTTTTGTTTTTCAAAAAAGGTTTTTGGATGTTCCATTCTTCCGTGGATAAGGGATTCACATGTTTTAGGAAAAATGACCAATATATCTGGATAAGCTCCTTGCCGATGGTCTCAATAAGTCAATTCACATTACACGTGCCTTCTTTTTTCTTTTCTCCTTTTTACCCTGTAAAAAAACATATGCTTATGCAGTTCGGTTTAGCTTCTTTGAAACCAAAATAGCAGAAAATGAGGACTGCTCTTAATCTTTATTCTTCCACAATGGCAGCTAAGTACCATCAGATATCTCATATTCCATGGTAGTCAAATTCAAATTATCTGGAAAAGACAAAAAGGAGGCACTTTATCAGGGATTTCTTGTGTTCCATAATGGCTATGATAGTTACTTTAGATGTACATCCATTTCATGTGACAATGATTCTAATTTACGACTTTATGAAGATTTTTTTCATTGAAAAATTACTTGCTTTATCTTTGTTGACAGCTTGGAGTTTTCTCGTCCCAGATATTCCAGGAGTCTTCTCAAGATAAGATTTGGAGAAAGAAACACTGTAATAATGTTGTTTTCAACATTCATCCAGTATAATGTTTTAGCTCCTAGCTAACTTATGTATCTTTTTGTTTCTGCAGCACCGTTTTACGAGATGGAGAAAAATTGTAATATTGAAATTGCTGCACAAATTGCACGTGTCTCATCCTCCTCAAATGGTACTTGGCTTTTCTTATTTAATTTTTACCTTGATATGACTCAAGCATCAAGAGGATGTTTCTTCTCCGGATCATTTGGCTTTCTTATATGCTTCCTAATTCATTCATTTCATGAACTCTGTTTTATGTTTTTTACTCCAATAATCATCAAGAAAGGATTGTTTTTAAATCATAAATGTTAATCATCAGAAAGAACTTTTGTCATCACTCTTTCATGTCTTGTGTATTTTAGCTTTTGATGCCTATTAATATTCTAAAGTTATGAAGATCCTGAACCTTGCGTTAAAATATCCAAAATGCATTACGTCACCTAAGATACTTCTTTTGAACTCGTTCAGGATATTCATATGCTTATTTTACATATTCATCAAACTTTTCCAATCCATACATGTACTATGATGCAGTTGTTCAAACAAGAGTTTTTTTTTTTTAAAGAAATCGGTCTTGGCCCTAACTCAACCCTAAAAGCTAGCTCCAGAGGTGAGGATTTCCCAAGCCATATAAAGAGACCACCCATCCCCTTCACCAGCAATGTGAGACTTCTTCACCCCCCACCCTCCCCATGGACTAAACATCTAGAGCATGGGCAATTTAATATGTGGATCCAACATTGGGAAACAAGATTTAGGATGGTCTTCTCTGATACCATGTTAAGAAATGGATCTTGGGCCTAAAACAACCTTAAAAGCTAGCTCAAGAGGTGAGGATTGCCGAAGTCATATAAAGTGCCCCTTCCCCACCGATATTGGACTTCTTCACAACTTTCTTTACTCTATTTTAATGCTTATCTTGATTCAATATTCAACTTATTCATAAGCTTGTGCAAAATATCAGGAGCAAGTGATTTATTTTCCTTTCTCAGATGGAGCTCGTGATCATTATCACCTAGAAGGATTGATAGAGAGCCCTTCGGTGGATGCTGATGGAGACTGTTTCTCACCAATGCTATTGAATGCTACTTCTGTCAATATAGAGGTTTACTACAACAAAGCAGTGAACTACACATTGATGGTCACATTTGTATCCTACAACATTTCTCATTTTTTTTTTTTGTATGTTATTGTTGTAACAGATATCACTTGTCTGGATTCTTTAACTTCCTGATCCCCACCAGATATCTTTTCTGCAAGTGCTCCTTCTGATTCGACAAATGGAACATAGCAACACCCAATCAGTAGGACTACCTTTCTCTCTCTCTCCCTCTCTCTTATAAAGCCTAGAATGACATGTGATATTCTTTTTCTAGGGAGCTGCCAAAGTTTCAATTCTGATGATTGGACAACAGGCTATCATGGACGCTTATCTTTGTCTTTTGCATCTGACCGCGGGGATACTTGTTGGTAAGTTTGATAAGTGCTGTTGTCTTGGTAGTCCCAGTTAGTACAAATGCATTTACAGAGTTCTCTGCAAGTTGATCATATCTTAGTAGTCCCAGTTCGAAGTAAAAGCTGGTCACTTCTTTCTTATGGCACTGTTCGTTTTTCCCTTTCTTTCTTCTTTTGCAGAATCCCTTTTCAATGCTTTTGCAACTGCTGCATTCTTCAAGTTTGTTGTCTTCTCAATATTTGAGATGAGATATCTACTTGCTATCTGGAAGGCAAATAGGCCCATGAATAGCGGAGAGGGTTGGGAAGCAATGAGGCGTGAATTGTCAGTACTGTACAGCCGTTTCTGTAAGTATCTTTTTACTTGAGGTGGACTTGTGCCAAAACAGTTAACAGAATCAGCAAGTGAAGATTCGTTTAATACACATGCCTATATTTTGTTAAAATCTGAGTTGTCACTGTTCCCACGCCTTTGTTCAATTTTGCTTGTGGACAGGCTAATGAATTAATCATTTTTTTCCTATCTATATCCCCCAATTTTTTGTGTTAGGTATCCAGAGGCTCTAATTCCAGTATTTCTAATTATTTATTCCCCCATAAAAACAAAAAACTGGGCTACTCAGTTTGGTAACTTTTGATATAACAGAATGATCCGAGAAGGCTTCAGTGTCTGAAATGTAGAAAAGAAAGCAACAATGGAAATATAAGAGTGTTCGACACGAGCTTTGCTTTTAGATGGGCTCTAAAGCAAATGCAATTGCTATCTACTTACCAAATCATGTAGAAAAAAGAAAATAAAATCTAGATTACACTTTTATAGCAGGAATATTATGCAATTATGCCATTCTAACATCACTTCACATAGTGAGCTAAAGTTCTTTGACTCGGTACAAGTGAGATTTTCCAAAGCAACATCGAAGCATTTCCACCGGGCCAATCCAATGTCTTTCTCCTTTCAAAGTTGGGCCACTTCAGTTGCATTTGCAATTCATCATAAACAATCTGCTCGCATTTACCTTTTCTTTTTCTGAATGTTTTGCAGATGGGATCCTTTTAGGTGGTCTATTGTTCATGTACGAGTTTCACAAGTTTCTGCGCCCTATTCTTCTGCTTTTACACTCATTCTGGATACCTCAGATTGTAACTAATGTCATTCGTGACTCAAGAAAACCGTTGCACCCTCATTACATCTTGGGAATGACTGTTACTCGTCTGGCAATTCCATTATATATCTTTGGTTGTCCTCACAATTTCATGCGTATAGAGCCTGACAAAAATTGGTGCATCTGCTTGGGAGTTTTTCTTGCGCTGCAGGCATTAATTCTTCTGTTGCAGCACTATCTTGGATCTCGGTGGTTCATTCCACGTCAGGTTTGATACTGCTCTTTCAGTTGAAACTCTCGGAAGGATTATTTGTTGAAAGCAGAAAAAAACTGAAAATATTTTGTGCTTCCATTTACCTTATGTAAGCTTCATTGTTGTGTTGCAGATTTTACCCGAGAAGTATAACTACTATAGAAGGTTTGATCAGGGGACAAATCATGCCACTGACTGTGTTATTTGCATGACTGCTATTGATCATACCCAACGCTCAAATAATTGCATGGTACTATATATATGGTCATAACAGAAAAATTCTCTAGCTTAATTTAGTGTTCCTATTAGAATGCGATTTTAACTCCAAAAAACATTCACAGTTAGTAATTGGCCTTATAATGTTCAGGTGACACCTTGTGATCATTTCTTTCACTCCGGTTGTTTGCAAAGGTGGATGGACATAAAGATGGAGTGTCCAACCTGCCGACGTCCTCTTCCACCAGCTTGAATAAATGTTATTTCTTGAATTCATATTGATATAGAGCAACTGACTTTGCCCGGCCTGTTTATAAAGGTAAATGCTTTGCTTGAAGTTATATTTGAACAACATATAACGACTGACCTTTTTGTGTTGCAAGCTCCAATGGATACGATTAATCTAATCAAATTCACCAGTAGCTCATTGTGGCTTTACTTTTAACACTGCTGTTGTTTAAAATGTCTTCCCTGTAGCTTGCCGTTCTGAGTATAGAACGGCAAGCTACAGGTGTGATGGTATGGAGATGTTTTTTAATTTTCCAATGTTTGGTTGGTCAAAAAATTTGGAAGAACATTTTCCGTATGAAAACAAGTTCCTTCAAAATGAAGAAAATGACTTGCCTAGTGAAAGTCGGGAAAACAAGTTCCACATTGATTGTGTCCTCCCCACCCTCCAGCACATCTCATCTTCAGCCCCATCTCTGCAGCTCTCTTCCCTACGCGGCCACGCCCCTACCTCCAATACTTTTTACAAATGCTTTAGGATAATAATTTTAGCTTACATGCCGGGACAGAAGAAAATAAGCAACCCACTGATTTTCTTGGTAAACATTTTCCTTCCTACCGAACATACCTTACATCATGATTATTTTCCTTATAAATAGATGTCTGAAGGTCGTTGTATTCCTACGATCCAGACGGAAAGATGCTTGACAAAGCTTTATACTCTCTTTCAGGTTGGAGACTCAGAGAATACATAAAGAAGTTTTCTGTATTAAAAAGTTGAACACAGATTCACCAGACTTGCTGTGCAGATGTAGTATAATGTACATTACTAATATAATGTCTTCTTGATTAACTGTCTATTCCTTTCTTACATTTCATCACAATCAGATTTCTTTGAGAAATAAATTTACTTTCAGATTAGAGCAAACTTTATTGGAAAAATGTAGTTATTTTCAAGCTGGAAATTCAAAGACTGTAAGGTTGGTATCTTCAAGAGGTAAATTACAGGTTCATAGCAGATATCTTTGGTTTTAAAAACCAAGTTGATGTGAATAACCATCCGTTTCAATTTGTTTATTTGGTTCTGACTTGACGCAGAATTTAAGAAAGTAACAACTTTTGAATCTTGTGATCTTAAATTAAAGAGACGCGAAATGTACTAAAATATTATTTCATCTTCTTGTTTTAAATATGTCATGTGGATAGTTGAAATGAAAGAGCTGTCAAAAAAGGAAATGCAGTTTTTCGAAATGGATTAAAATGAAAAGTAAGACAAACAAATTGAAACGAAAAGACGGGTCTTGATCATCCTTCAATTTGCATGCTGTGATGATACAGAAACTGAAAGTATTTTTGATTAACTATGATTTTTATGATGTACTTTCGTATTTTCAGGGATCAAGTTATTAATGATCGAACGAAACTAGGAAATAGTCCCACTTGCAAAATTATATAGATCATTCTTAAAATCAAACAATTCTATCGAATGGGACTCTGTTAGTTTATGTTTTGTACATCGAGAGAATCTTCATTATTAGATAAGTAGACATTTTTTGTCTTTGCATTTTGTCAACATATATTAATTATGTACATAGTACATACCCAAATTGTCAAATATTGGAATATAAATAGTTGGAATAATTCAAAGTTAAGATTGATGTATGGTCCTTGAATAGTTAAATTATTGAGCTTAAATTTACGCCCACAAAGAAAGTTAAACAAGTCCAACGTTTAATTTCAATTATACTCCATCTGTTCCAAATTAATTGAATTTTTGAGACTTTTTTCAAGGTTCAAAATAGTTGAATTGTTCAAAGTTCAAGATAAATGTTTGAATTTTTTTTTCATATTTGTACTTTCATTTATTGAAGTTTTATATTTTTTAAGAGATAAAATTACACTACATATTTATGACTTCACAAAGGTAATAGTGGAAAGCATGGTTTAAATTTTTTCTTTGAATGTTTTTCTTAATATGTGTGCATTGCCTCACAAGTTCAATTAAAATGAGATGAAGGGAGTATAACCAATAAAGATTGTAGTCGAATGATAAATATTCTTTCGTCTTTAATTAGACGTCTCAGATTTGAGTTTACCTAAGTACGGAATCACCTTTTTAGGAGTAGTATACCTTAGTGTGACACTTGTCCCGCTGAGGGATAAACCATCATTTTTTATTTTCACTTGACATTTAGTATCTAATTTAAAAGACAATCAAAAGGATTTTTCCAATAATTTAAATTCGCATTGCACAAAGACAAGTAAATAAAGAAGCTCTTCTTGACAAGACTTTTTTCATTTTTAAGATTCGAACTCAAGATTTCTACGTGTTCCGTAGGGACATTAAGGCTACTTGACAAGGAAATGAATGCAAGAATAAGTGATTTTGGTTTAAGTGGCTAAGCGCGACTCAAGTTGTTGGCACTGTGGGTTACTTGGCACCAGAGTTTGCCAAGACTGGCCGTGCCTCAACGCAAACTGATGTGTTGATGAATATGAAGCTGACCCCAAAGCTAGGCCAACCATGAGACAAGTGGTGAAATTCTTCGAAAAAGAACTGTGAGGTTCATATCTTATATGGGATAATAATACTTGTATTAGCTGAGTTTCATGTTTTCTTGCCTGCCTTGGATTTGTTTGGTTACATAATCAAAGTACTAAAGAAAGTTGAACTCTATTAGATCAACTATGCTAACTGAACGCTAAAAAAAACTGAATACATAGCGTGAAACTCTATTATTACAGATCAATGCTAAAAGCATAGTTTTGTACCAGGAGGGGTTCAAGCATTCTTGAACAATCATCATCTCTGTACCAGGAGGGGATCAGTCTGATACAATCATCTCATCTGAGAGGCAGCACTAGAAACTGCTGCATAGGGGCAAAGCATTTTTCTCCTCTCTTTCCTTTTAATAACTTGTAGCTTGGGGGAGTTTGGTCTTGTCACATGTTTGGAAGACCTGTTATATACAGATTTAAATGTCGTCTTAGTACGAGGAAGACAAGTAAGAGAAAGGTAGTCTAAGAAGAACAACAAAAATTCCAATATGCTCTTTACATACTTTTGAGGTAGGAAAGGATGATCAAAATTAGGCACGGGTCTAGCATGCGGTACCAAAGTTCTCCTTAGTTGTTTCAAGGCCTTCTCCTCTTCCATCTATTCAATTCCAGAAATTAGAATTAGTCTACATACTTCGTAAAATATCTATGAATAATAGTGTAGTGATATAGATAATATGAACTTGCCATTCTTGCACATTCTGCCTCCTCCTGGTACCTCTTATACAGCATTTCTTTCTCCTTAATCTGCACAGCAACTGATAGGTGAGTGTGAAAGCCATACGAAAGCCTAGGAACGTGATTAAAGGGGAAAAAAGTTACCTTCTTATCAAATTCAGCTCTGTTAACAGCACGGTGATTTACATGTAGATTGAATTCCTGAACCTCAGTGAATGGTTTCCGTTCTTTCTCAGGAACTGGAATTGGATCCCTGCATTATAAATAAGGTAGAAAATATTAGCCATCTTTCAGTATTACTAAAAGGAAATAACTGTCTAAAAGACTTACTGAATCAAGATTGGTTGCGCTTTAAATAGTCTCATCTTAGCTTCTTCCTCTTCTAGTCTCTTCTTTTCTTCCATTTCCCTTCTCATCTCCTCTTCATGCCTAATGAGACTCTCAAGTTCGAAAGGTTCTGGCTTCGTGCACGGTTTTGGCTCTGGTTTTGGTGGAATCTGGCAAGATGACAAGATAAAATGAGCAAATTTATGTTTTTCTGTGAAAAGGATACCAATCAACCGAATTGGTACACAACTTTCATACCACGGGATAATCAGTGGTATAAGGATATGGAGTTGCTTTGGGATTTCTGGACCTCTCTTCCTCCATCTGTTTCTGTAGAAGTTCGGAGAAAAACTTCCTCTCTTTCTCAACTCCTCGTTCCTAAGTTGCGAAAAGAGTTAAATTTAGGACAGAACTATATTTTCAGCTTAAAAACAAAAGAAGTAGAAGTGCCTGATATATGTACCTCAGTGTAGAGATGAAAAGGATTTGGTATAGTGTTTCTGGGAGTAGCCTTGTCATCTTGAGGTTGAGAATGCAAGGAAAGCTGGAAAAAACATGAAGCATATGATGAGAAAGTGCAGCGATAGGACGACAACAAGAGAAGTACGGTGAGAAATATGATTGAACCTTGTCAAGCAGATCATCAAAGTTAGCTTGAGGTGGAATCCTTTCATCTGTAGCAAAGTGAAATTCCTGAGGCACAGTCACTTGCCTCTTTGTGTTGCAGAACATTCCTAAATCTCCTTTACTTTCAAGAATCTACAAGTTGAAAAAATTAAGGGGGGAAACATTTAGAATGAAGCAAGATGATTAAGTATAATTGAGCACCAGAATGAGCAGTCGGTGGCAAATGTTACCTTCTTATTCAAAGGCCTTGCCCTGAACTTTGGCGCTTTCTCAAGTTCTTCCTTTTCCAATTCTTCTGTGCTCTTGGCAATTGGAGGTCGTGCTCTTAGTGATGTTTTCAGAACAGGTGATTTGGGTGTTGTAAGACGCGGCTGCCACTGATGACTCTGAGATCAAATGGATTTGTTTTCAGTTAGTATAGAGAAAGTAATTTCTTTCATTTGAGTTAACTACAGGCGGCACTTTCAGTACCTGAGAAGATTCTACTGATTGAACTGAAGTTGTATCCACGTTCTTATTGGCCCTTGCCATTGTTTCCAAGTGAAACTCCTGCGCAAGTAAAGATATCAAACAGACTATCCTGGTATGCAAACTTTGCTATCAATTCGTTTGCTTTCTTTTGGAATCACTATACCATACCTTAAATTCTGGAAGTTGGGGTGTATTTTTAGGTAATAATAATGGTTGAGTTGGAGCTTCGAAAATCTGTTATCAAATGTACAACAAAAAAACATTGGATGGTACGATATTAAGAAATGATAATCAAAAGGCCAATGCTATGTGTAACATGAGCTACCTTTTTATTAACTGGGTGAGCCTTAAACTTGGGAATTTTGGCCATCATTTCTTCCTCAAGTTCAGCTGAACTCTTCACCCTTGTTGGACGGACACGTTGAGCTGTTTCAAATTCAGGCTCTTTAGGCCTGGTTAATGTAAGTTTTGGCTTTCTCTGCACTAGTCCAGTCGGATCAGCCTGGGTGAAGAGAGTAGTTCAAAAATATGTCTAAGGAATCTGATCAACATTACGATACTAGTAAAGCATCAATACTTACAATTGAAGTAGAATTACTCATGCAAGACATTGATTTTTCCCTTGTGCCAGATTGGAATTTCTTTATCATTTCTGCTGTTGAAACGAATGGGGAAACAAGTGGCCTAACATACATCTGCACAATATAGAATTTAACTCAGATTCAGAATATTCAAGTTTGCATCTATTCGAAAGTGCAAGAAAAGGAGTCATGATTTCACCTTTCTCTCCTCTTTTCGAGTTTTAGCTGCAGACGAGAACAGGTTAGAGCTGCTATTAGCTACCCCTAGTCTTGTTTTGTGTGGCAAATGTCGAGGAGGTTTGATATCAAGAATCTAGCAGTTTGGAAAGAAAGAAAAAAAGCACATCAGATAAAGGAACAAAAAATATTCTGCATAATACACATCCAGTGAAGATATAGAGAGGAGACACTTACCTTCCTAGATTTTTCCTCGTCTAGTTTTTGTCTCTTTACTGCTTGGTTTTCTTGAGCAAAATTTGGAGTTCCAACATCAGTTTTCTTGATTGCTTGCCTGTGCAGCAACAAATGAAATCACTTACTTTTTATGGGACAAAAGCATGTTTAGGACCAAAGAACAGCTAGAGCATTAAGAAAATCTAAACGTCACTTACTTTCTAACAGTAGCTTGATTAGAGTTTGTCAGACGTGACTCTTGTGGTTGAGTTTTGGACTTTAATGCTGAAGGGTTTCTAAGTATGCTTGCAATCTTTTTTGCTGTTTGTTGTCTCTTGAAGTTGGTCTTCCGAGAGTCGCCCTTCTGAGATGTTGTTGGTCCAGGTGTGCAAGTTTCTGTTACACGAATGTGCTAAATTAGAATCTTTATCGAGCCAATTCAGTCTAAGGATCAAAGATAGGAAAGGATTTCCATAGTGCAACATACCTTGGACAGTAGACTGCTTCTCTTCAGATTCCTGGAAGATTACAAAGACACAATAAGATACAGCATTCAAAAGGCGCAAAAGGGTGCTTTTGCTCTACAAGTAAAGGGAGGTGGCACATACTAGATTAGGAAGACTGGTACCAGGTTCTGGTATGGTCAAATTTAATGTTACCTCGTCTTTACTTTTAGAAGAAGTGAGCTCAGCTGCAGGCCTGTTTTCAGACTGTAATGTCAGTACATTCATACCAGTAAGAACCTATGTTGCTTTGACTCATCAAAAATGCCGTTGGGTTCATGGGCAATCCTCGAAAAGTAGCGAATTTGGAGGATTAGACACAGGTACCGGAGCATTTTTGGAGATCCGAGCAACACAGGAAAGAACATAATCCCAAATGAGATCAGAACTCAGGAAACTGAAATATAAAGTAGTTGCAGACCTTGTGTTATCCTGCAACTCCTCAGCATCTTTGAAGTCACAAAGGCTCTCAAGTTGAACCATTCTACCAGTCTTGATTTTTGGC
Source organism: Solanum clarkiae (assembly GCA_011800125.2). Taxonomy (NCBI): domain Eukaryota; kingdom Viridiplantae; phylum Streptophyta; class Magnoliopsida; order Solanales; family Solanaceae; genus Solanum; species Solanum clarkiae. The sequence goes on from JAABOM020000012.1 coordinate 418,977, forward strand.
ATAAAAGCTGGACAAACAGCCAAGAATAAAATCAACATGTCATTCCACATTTGGTACTCTGATAAAATAAACAATCAACAACAGCAACATAAACAGATGAAACAGCGCTACAGAACCAACATAAATGCAACGAAACAGAAATATGTGATGGATAAACAGGTGAAACAGAACTATTCCATGGATTACCTATGTTACAATAATCTTTCCAACTAATTGACACCCTTAAGTTCCTATCTCTTGAAGTACAATATATAGGCCTCTAAATTCTATGATGTTGTATTTGTACTTTTAAGGCTCGTTTGGTAGGGGGAATAAGCGATAAAAAAACTAATTTTTGAGATTGTATACAGTCCTTGTATTGTAATGTTATTTTTATCGCACATGAGCGTGGAATAATGATCGTGGAATAACTAATCCCGAGATAACTTGTTCCCAATTAAACAGGCCATTTTTCTCCAGTTCCTATGTGCACCAGATACCTTCCAACATCAACTGAAGAACCAAGTTTAAAACTAACAGGCCTAATCAGTCAAATGTTGTTCACCAGGATAAAAGGGTGTGCTAGCATTCGGTCTTGGTTGGTTCCACCTATATGTAGGGTGATGACGCGAGTAACTGTAGTGAAGCACATACTGTTATTTCTTAAAACTTGTGAATTCCAACTTACGTTTCCAACTACACTAAACTACTTTTGTGTGTATTTGAAGTTTTTTCACAGTCAAGTCAAATGCTCATTAGAAGACATTTTTCAATGCATTTGAACTGCCACTAGCAGTTTCATCATCTATAAGTGCCTTGCATTATTACAGATTCCATTAAATGAAAAAAAAGTACATCTAATTGGGGAAAAAAAATAAAAACATCAATTTGGAGGTCAATGATCCTAAATGCCACCCATTTCTAAGTTGCGCAGAGTCTTCACTTTCAATTTCGCATCCGTGTCGGGTTCTCCGAAAATATACTACTTTTGGCGAATCCAAAGCGTATCCGCTGACACTTTTGAAGAGTCTGAGCAACATAGATCCAATTACATCAAAATTCCTACTTTGTACCCTCCATTCCTCAACAATCACAATTTTGGATTCAAATAATTATGGTCAACGCCC
>JAABOM020000012.1:424435-464173 GCA_011800125.2 Solanum clarkiae
TCGAAAAATAATATTGTATAAAAATATATATATATATATATATATATATATATATATATATATATATATATACTCTTAGACGCGAGAATAGTTAGCATATAGCAGCTCCTAACAAATTATCCCAAAAATCTAGTGAATTGTACTCCTAAGTCCTAACTCCATTAGTGGTTTTTGCTAATCCAATGTGCTTGAGGAAATGTATTCTTGGTAAAGTTGGAGAATTTTACCAAGAATACAACAATAACAACAAAAGCAGTGAAATCTCATAGGTGGACTTACCAATAATATTCCACGTCGAGATGATAATTAGGGAGGAAGAAGCATATATGGTGTGGCCCCTGTGGCTGATAAGATGAGAGAAGCGAGACTGCGATAATTTGGACATGTGCAGAGAAAGAGTACCGATGCTCCTGTTAGGAGATGCGAGAAGTTGGCCGTGGGAGATACATGGAGGGGTAGAGGTAGACCGAAGAAGTATTGGGGGGAAGTGATCAGACAAGATATGGCGAAACTTGATCTCACCGAGGACATGACCTTAGATAGAAAGGAGTGGAGGTCACGAATTAGAGTAGCAGACTAATTGGTAGGTAGGGTTAGGTGGATATCTGACCTTCGGGTGTAGTAGTCGTGTTTTATGTCATGTGTTGTCATTATCTGTCGTATATGTGTTAATCTTGTCATATTTACATGTTGCCATGTATTTTTTCATTATTAGTAGCTCTTTCTATTCCCTTTTATTTCCTTTTGTCATATTTAGTTTATTCTGCTCATGAGTTTTGAGACGAGAGTTCCCAGGAAACAACTTCTCTATTTTTATGAGGTAGTGGTAAGGTCTACGTACATTCTACCTTCTCCAGATCCACTTGTGGGGATTCCACCGGTATGTTGTTGTTGTATATTCCTAGATACAAAGGAACATTTCAAATACAAACCTAGCTAAAACTTCAAAAATCACTGCATTCCTAGATACAACTAAAAAATCTCCAAAGGAAATCATAGAAAATCCATCTCTTTAAGCAACCAAAAATGCATTTATTCCTGTAGGAGCAAGACATTTTTAAAAAAGTACATGGCCTGCTAGGAACATTTGAAGTGGAGAAGAAATACGAAAACCATATATTTATTCCAATTGCAAATTAAATCGTTTCGCTGTATCCAAGAATGCCCCCCAACCATTTAAACAGGACGAGGACGAAAATGAAAAAAAATAGCGAAATAACAAACAGTTTAGCTAACAGTAGCGTCCTACATACTCACTTTCTTCTGGTGCTATTCAAGTTCAAATCCTGAAGATTGAGCAACAAATCATCGGCACTCAAGTAGGCCTTGTTAGCTGAATTCGAAATGGTATGTGCAATGTCTCTAGCTGCTTCGATTTTCCTGAGTGTTATAAATGCTGGATTGTTGGCGATAGCTTGACCAATCAGCTGTGCGCTCTTAGCCTCACCCTGCGAGAACAATACAAATTGGAACTCAAGCTCCATATAAAATGACTCGTTGAAGAAGTAATCGAAGATTAGGCTAGCGTTGGAAAAATTGTCTTCAAGAATCAATTTGGCCATTAAATTTGATCAGATTTCAAAAATATGAGTTCACGTTTTTGGGACTCATAGTACTCACAAAACTTCATTCCTTTTCCAAATACAATGTATGTCCAAACACAACTTCAAAAACTCAAAATTTTTAATTCTCGAAAAATCTATGACCAAACGGAAGCTTAAAGATTAAAGAGAGACGGATAAGATTGTAATTATGTTTGACCTGAGCTCTAATAACAGCGCTTCGTTTATCTTGCTCAGCTTTTTCCACAATGAACTTTGCTCTCTCAGCTTCTTGAGCAGCCACTTGCTTTGCTTCAATTGCAGCCGTGAACTCCTTTCCAAAAGTCAGGCTTGTTATAGATACATCATCTAAAGCGATGTTGAAGTTGGCTGCCCTCTCGGTTAAGATCTTCCTTATTTCTCTACTAACATTCTGCACGAGTTACACACAAGTGAATAAAAATGGCGAAGAAGCTTCTAAAATTCCAATGAGTTTCTATGGGATCCAAATAGAAAATCTGCATCTAATATCAGACCGCAACCACATACAGCACCAATGAAGTATTACCAGTTACTGTTTTATAGCACAATAATTACTTCACTTCTAACTGATAGTAACATCAACACATAAAGTAGGTACATGTCCTTTTGCACGTACCTCTCTCTGGGTGATAAGCTGGCTAGCATTGTACTGTGCAACCACAGATTTCAAAGTTTCATGAATAATTGAAGGCAGGACACGTTCATTATAATTTTCACCAAGAGTTCGGTAAATAGTGGGCAGTTGATCTGGTACTGGACGTGTGAGAACTCGAAGTCCAATTTTTACCTGAAAAATGATCAAGAAACAAGATCCAATTTTATACTTCATATTGTACATTCTTTCCCCTCAATTCCCCTTCTTTCGGTTTCTACTTTCCTTTTTTAGTTCTTGAAGTAAGGAGCAATGCAAGTGGTGAGAAAAAAAAATTACCATCTGAAGATCTCGACTTCCCGAAGTACTTTCCACTAGATGTGGACGTGCACGAACATCATATATGACAGGCCTATCGAACCAAGGAATCATGAAATGGGTCCCCTCTGGATAAACCTATTCATCGGAAAACCATGAGGCAGGTCAAAAGCAAATGAAAAACAGGTCTAAGGTCCATATAATACTTGATCACGTCAATGTGTGAGGACATCAAAGGTACTGTAGAAATCTGACCATTGCATACTGATAGATGCTGCTAAAATGATAGAAAAAAACACGTCCTACTTGCTAAAACATGCCAATGGAAGAATCTTTCGAGCATCTCCAGAAGGGAATCTTGAAGAACCAAAGCTATATTAGAAGAATTTCCGTACCAATATAAGGGACTTAAATCCTTCTCAGACCTAACTACATTTCTTAAGCATACGAGTTTCAGAGACGACTGTCCGACAGATACTAGTGTCGAGTCAATCTAATTTATATACTGAAAGAAGAGACCAAATATCATATTAGTCCAATAGGGAAAGTACAATGGTACCTTTTGTTTAACACCAAGAATACGGTTGAAAACAATTGCACGATTTCCACCATCAACGTTGTAGAGACTGTTAGCAACTCCATACACACCAAGGCCAACTACAAGTCCAAACTTGATCAAAGGAGAAACGACACCACCACCAGGCATCTTAGGAACCTTAACATTCTTGATATCCATCTAGCTAGGCCCTGAAAGTAAAGCCAGTAAAAGTCATCATTATAATCAAGTACGCCCTCCGTTTCAACTTGTTTGACTGACTTTTCTTTTTCGTCCGTTTCAAAGAGAAAACCACTTCTCCTTTTTTTTGACAGCTTCTTAATTCTAACTTTTTCATATGATGCATCTCTTCAAGTAAGACCACAAGATTCAAGAATCTTCTTTACTTTCCTAAACTTCGCCAAGTCAAAACATGAAAAACAAATCGAAATGGAGGGAGTAATAAATAAAAGCCTACAAATATGGAAGCAGAGCATCCTGAAGAGCTTTTACCATTAACTCTTATGATTAGTCAGCAGACAGTTTCGTCACAGAAGGCTCCAATCCAATGCATAGGACTCGACAAAATTAAATTTTCTATTCAGTAAATTATCCGTAAGTTCACTCCAAAGACGAACAAATAAAATCTAAAGGTGCAAGCATACTCTTTTAAGCATATTATATGGTCATCAAAACATGTCTACGTCACTTAATCTGTCTCTCTTAGCTGTTAAGCAGATCCAACTGATTCAAATAACAACCAAGGCAAACACTACAATAGATTGTAGCGATTAGTCAATGACTAGTGTTTTAACAAGATTGAACAATTGAGAAATTAATCACGCTTTTCCATAGACCACAATCAATGATTTGTCGATATTTCTTACAACTTTTATGAAACACTCAAAAAAAAATTTTGGTTGAAACACTCAAATAGTACTTATTTATGTACACTGAGATTTTAAATATCAGTAAATCTCTAAGGATACCTAGGCCAACCAAAAAGAACAATACAAAAACACACAATCATCAGAAAGTCGTGTTAGGGCTACTGGGCTAGGCCAAGTCAGAAATGCTTTGACGACTTAAAGTTCATTTTTAACGAATTCATTAGACTTTGATGTTTTCATATAGTATTCAAAAACAACCTCTCTACCTCCACGAGGTAGTGATAAGGCCTGCATATATTCTACCCTCTCTCGAGACCTCAGCTGTGAGATTTCACTGAGTATATTATTGTTGTTGTATAATATTCTAAATATAAGTAAAATTCGGAGAGGCTAGTTATACTAAAATGTCTCTACCTTCACGAGATCAGAATAGGCTGCATATACGCTACCATCTATAGACCTCACTTTTAGAATTACACTGAAAATCGGCAATCAGAGGCAAAGCCTGAATTTGAACCAAATTACAATGAACACATAAGTTGTATACCAAGGCAATGTTATGTTGTTAGTATTTATATTAAGCAATTCAATGACAAATTATCAAAATCATGCCGAAAATACAATTAGGTTTTAAAAAATAACGTAAAAGAATTACATTAAAAAAAATGGATTTTTCAAAGGAAGATGTTTTTTACCTGATCACAATGCAGGTAGACTGAAATGGAGTTTAATGTAAACATGGAGAAGGGATTTAACTAATTGATTAGGGCTTTTATGATTTATTTGAGGGCAAAAAGGTAAATACGCCCTTTGATTTTGCGATTTAGTACAGATATATTTTTTATTTAAAAGGTGGTGTATATATATTTCAGTTTTCTAATAAATAGTGTCTCTCTACTTCTATGAGGTAGCGATAAGGTTTGCGTACAATCGATCCTCCCCAGACCTCACTAGTGGGATTATACTGGGTATGTTGTTGTTGTTTTTCTTAAAAATAGTGCAGGTATATAAATTTGTCGTCCAACAAATTGTGCATTCTTTTGTTAACAGACAAAATTAAAGAAAATTTGAAACATGATTTTTTAATTTCAAAAATATCATGTGAATTTAAAAGAATAGCGCACTCTTTTTCTTACCCATCCAAACACGATCCAATAGGAGGAAAAAAATTTAATCACTCTTTTATTTACACCTAACTCAAATTGATTTTATTGAATAGAGGAGAAAGTGATTTTTTTTTTCCATATGGATCGGACTTTGGAAGAGTAATAAAAATGAGTGAGGTAATTTTTTAAGGTGAAACTTTTTACTATCTTAAATTATGTATTAAATCGACAATAAGATAAACAAATTTAAACGAAGAATATACTATTTTCTTACGTAATTCAAGCTTAAACATGTTTCACTCAAATAATACAAAAGGACCAAAATCTAATTTATGAATAGTTGAACGATAAAAAATTAGGTTACCCAAAAGGGACTAATATTTAATATTAGAGGAACACTAATGATTAGTGGAATGCCAAATTTTCATAAATAACCTAGGTTTAAACTTAATATAGTCAAATAGTTATATTTTACATAATTATACGATATAACTTTGATTATGTGACCTGGAGGGGAGGAGAAAGCGAGCAAGATGGAGAGAAGAAGGAGAAAGGCGAGCGAGAGAGGGAAGAGACTGAAGAGAGGCGATTATGTATATTTATCGAATTGAGTATGCATATCTGTAAAAAATAATTGTATATATTCGATCAGTATACATATACAATTGTATATCTAGCAAGAAATTGCAGAGAAAGAAGAAAGGTGAGAGGCGAGAGAGACGAAGAAAGGAGAAAGAAAATAGCAACAAAACCCTAATTATAGCAATAAAATCCTAACTATAGCTATAAATTGTACTCGCTCTGTCCATCTTTACTTGACCCCTATATTATTTTGGAATATCCAACAATACTTGTCCATTTTATGAAATCAAGAGATAATTTTACACTTACTTCCTAATTTATCCTTATCATTAATTATAGTCATTTCCTCATTACATTTTTCAAGACATAATATTTATTATATTCAAAGGGTACTTTGGTAAAATTACCTCATCATTTATTACTTCTTAATCCATGTGTCAAGACAACATGGGTCAAGTAAAGTTGGACGGAGGGAGTAATTTCTTTTCAAATTATAATAATATAATGTAAATACATATCATATATTTACCTAGTTACGTAATTTTCCCAAAAAGAATCTACAATCTCTCCAAAGTCATCTCGACTTTGAATCCTTCAACAAAAAAATTCTATTAAAAGTATTATCAACTTTAAAAATATGCCTATAATATACAAATTTAGATTTAATCCGACACCAATATAGATATCGAATGTCAAATAAAAAAGGAATTAGCAGCAATTTGGGAATGTGAAATTCTAATGTGGGGCAGGAAAATGACAGATGAAGCTTCTCCTTATATAAAAAATATATAAAGATTGACTTCAAGTCAACACATAGTTGGCCTTGACACTCATTATCTCAATGAATTAAAAGGTAAAATTGTTTTCGTTGTATAATGTTCACACTCATTAAACATATTGATAATTTCTTTCTAAAATTTTCATAGAAAAGAAGATAAAGAGCCTCCCCTCAAGAACACTAGACAAATCAAAGTGGTTAGTATTTAAATCTCTGGCTATCTTTTGCATATTAAGTTGATATATTTTGTATACATGAATATTTGTTAATATTGCTGAGATGAAATTTAGTTCTTTATCAAATTGACAATGTGAAGAATGTTTATCATTTACTCCCTATTTTTTCCTAGTTTGTTGCTAACTATACTTGGAATAGACAAAGGTGGAGTCAGAATTTTCTATTTTACGTGGTTCTAAACCATAATTTTTTTAAAACTTATTGGGTTTTAGATACATTATTTAATATAAAATAGCTTTTTTTTTAAAAAAAAAGCAAAGATTTGTTGAATTTTGCTGGATATTCAAGCTTTGGAAACAACCTCTTGCAAAAATATAAGGTAAGACTGCGTAATAGACCCTTGTGGTCCGGTCCTTCCACCGACCCTGCACATAGCGGGAGCTTTGGTGCACCGGGCTTGCGCTTTTCAATATACTTAGTAGTCAATTTGGCGGTTTCAGTGTTAGGGATGGCAGTGGTGCGGTGGGGGTTCTGTCTTAACCCACAAAATTATAACCTAGCCTGGCCCTGCATAATTTTTGAAAAATATTATTTCAACTCACCCCAAATATCATTAAACCCGCCCTGCCCTACATAGCTTAAATCCACTCCGCCCCGCCCCATTGCCATCCTTGTTAAGTATAGACAATTACTTATCCTTTTAGCAACTAATTAATTGTGATTTATATAATCTTTGAATGATTCTCACCTTATGAGCTGACATTTGAGGATAATAATTGTTCAAAACCATATAGTGATCGATGAAATGGATTAAGAACCATAAGGTTTTGGGTTCAAAACTCAATAGAGGCAAAAACATGAGGTGATTTCTGCTCATTTGTCCAAGTTTTGATGGACAGAGTTAGCTGGTGCATGTATTGGTGGCAGGGATGGAGCCATCCCTTAGTTAGGTGGTTAAAATAGATGTCGAACTCCTTCGACTAGTTTATGTTAGGAACCGAGCATACCCACACCTCAACCCCGCATTAGTACGATATTATCTGCTTTGGGCCAAGCCCTCACGAATTTGTTTTTGGGCATCTCCCAAAAGGCCTCATACTAATGGATTGGGTTGAACCTATTTAAATAGGTTCATTTTCTTCTCTTCCACCAATGTGGGAGGAGTTCGCATATCCACTCCGCCACTGATTGGTGGGACATAACAAGTTTCCTGTGGAATTAGTCGAACTGTGGGCAATGATCTGTAATCAGTACATGTACAATGTCTATATGGAATTGAGAATGAATTAACTAGCTAAATGACCCTAACAGGATTATAACTGTCCTAACTAGCTGGACTTACTGATGTATCCATTCCTAACTACTTTAACCAATTGTGTAATTTCCCAGTTTCGTGTATCAGCGTTCCCAGACGGGTGGGGTGTCTGTTATGGTCCGACTTTAGCTGGGATATGAATTGTAGTCTTGTGTTTTCGAACATTCTTCACCTCATAAGCTAGCTCTTAGGCTTGGGTTGAGTTCAATATGTTTTTCTTAGATATTTGCTTAGATGAGCCACTCATTGTTGCTTTTGTTTTTTTGTTTATCTTTTCCTTCTGTTGTTTCGCAGACATACTTGCGATGGAAATCATTGGTGTAGTGGTTAGCATGATGCAGTGTTTTTGTGGAGAGACCTGTTCTCATCAATCGGTTTCTAAAACATGGACATACCTGAGAAGGCCTAGTGCATTAGCAAATAGACTTGATGAAAAGATGGAATTGCTTAAAGCTCGGGAGGACGATATCAAAAGGAAGTTACATGTGGAAAATGTATCTCGCGGAATGGAGCCAAAGGCCGAGGTAAATATGTGGCTTACCAATGTAAGAAAGATTAGTAATAGTATTGCTAGATTGCAAGAGGAACATACCGAAGACAGAAGGTGTTTAAACAGATGTTTGCCAAATTGTATGTCTCGATTTAAGCAAGGGAAACACATCAATAAGAAAATTAAAGAAGTTGACAGGCTCCTGGGCCAGAGCATATTTCCAGATGCTTCGTTGGTTGATACGATGCCTCAGAGGGGAAAGATATTGCCATCATCCTCATTAGTGGGAGAAGCTGCTCAAAGAAGTTTGGAGGCCATATGGGAGTATTTGAATGATGGACACACTGGAATAATTGGTGTTTATGGAATGGGGGGCGTGGGTAAGACATCCATTCTCGTGGAAATCAATAATCGACTTTTGAGAGAGAGCACAATTTTTGATAATGTCATTTGGGTAACAGCATCCAAAGATTCAAATGTTAAAAAGTTACAAAAGGATATTGCTAGAGCTATAGGCTTATCTTTTTATGATGAAGATAATGACATGGAAAGAGCAGCTCAATTACTTGAAGCATTGATGCGAAGAAGTAGACTTCTTTTAATTATAGATGATTTGTGGGAAGCATTTCCTTTGGAGGTTATAGGAATCCCACCTCCAGGTTTCGGATATAACTGCAAGTTGATAATAACTACTAGATCAATGATGGTTTGTCGTGGCATGGAAACGGTGAGAGAGGTTGAAGTTAGTGTTCTTTCTGAGGAAGAAGCGTGGAACCTCTTTAAACAAAAAGTCTGTGAGGAGTTGCTAGCATCTCCAACATTACAAGTTGTTGCCAAGGATGTGTCGAAGGAGTGTGGAGGTCTCCCGCTTGCTGTTGTAACTGTTGGTCGGGCTTTAAGAAAAGAAAATGATCTGAGGCAATGGAAAAATGCATTAAGCCAGCTGAAAAGTGCAACGGGAAGAATACAAGGCATGGAAAATCAAGTCTTTGAACGTCTGAGATTTAGCTATGAAAGACTGAAGGACAATGTGACTCGTTCATGTTTTCTTTATTGCACGTTGTACCCAGAGGATCATGATATCGAGACTGAAGAACTGATCAAATACTGGACATGGGAAGGCCTGTTGGATAATCTTGGGTACGGAGAATCCAAAATGCTGCAGGGAAAGATGATATTAGATGAATTGAAAAATGCTTGCCTGCTAGAGATAGGATTTCAAGAAGGTAGTTTGAATGAATATGTCAAGATGCATGACCTCATTAGGGATATGGCGATAGCTGTTACAAGAGAGAGTCCGCTCTTTATGATCCGAGCAGGAAATGAGATGCGTGTCCCACCAGTTGAGAGTGAATGGCTCATAGGCCTTGAAAGGGTCTCGTTAATGAGAAATGATTTGAACTCTTTGATTTTGGAACCAAGATGTCCTCATCTAACCACCTTGCTGTTGCAGTATAATTCATTGTCCAAGGGCATGCATTCTTCTTTCTTTAACCATCTAACAAGTCTCAAAGTTCTGGACTTATCTTACACGGGCATCTCTACGTTGCCTGATTCACTTTCTAATCTGGAAAACCTTCATGCTTTGCTTCTACGTAGTTGTTGGAACTTGCATCACGTGCCAACGATGGAAAGGCTAAAGGAACTGAGAGTTTTAGATCTCTCTTCTACATCAATCGAGTGTGCACCCCCGGGGATGGAAATGTTACTCAATTTGAAGCATTTGGATCTGTCCCACACTACAGTTCATGAATTTGATATTCAAATTTTAGGAACATACCGATTTCTGGAGAATCTCTTAACTATTGGACTATGGCAACCTCTACTGCTCGGTCCAGATTTTGTTGATGCTGTGAAAAGCTGCACCATGTTGACAAACCTTGAAGCCAATTTCGGCACCTTTCAGGACTTCAATTATTATGTCTCGTCAGATCACTGGAACACACTCGAGAGTTTCAAATTTTACATAGGCTATCCCGAATCCTCTGAACTACCTGGAAAAAATAGCATCGGATTCTTTGGGGTTGACATTGTTGAAACGGAAGCCTCTTCTTGGTTGCCAGTTATACTTGAGTTGGTCATTCATGAATGTGCTGGAATCACTCACTTACCAATGTTTATTATGAGCGCTTCTTCCGACCTGAAACGTTGCAAAATAAAGTACTGTGATGAGATGGAATGGATTATAACTCCCGAGTGGGGCACATTTCCTAATTTAGAGTTGCTAGAGATTGAAGGCCTGCGCAGACTGCAGAATATATGTAAGGAGATTCCACCAGCAGGCACTCTTTCAGACCTTAAGGTGTTGAAAGTGATTGCTTGTGATAATCTTATGACTCTGCTGCCACTTGAGTTAGTGCAGCAACTCAAAAACCTCGAAGAGCTCGAGTTGGAAAGATGTTCGACGCTGGAGGAGATCATAGTCAGTGAAGCGGCAAATGAAGTGGTCATTCAAGAGAACTATGGTGAAGTGATCCTTCCGAGTTTGCGCAAATTAAGATTAGTTTCTATACCAAGACTTAGAAGCATATGCAGAGGTCTAATGATTTGTGATTCGTTAACGACTATTGAAGTCGTAGATTGTCCAGAGCTGGAAATACTTCCCTTCTTTTTGGAAGTAAGGCAGCAACTAGTTGACTCTCTTAAACAGATAAAAGGAAGCAGAAGTTGGTGGCGGATGTTAAAGCGGAATCACCGTACCGCAACGTCCCTTCTTGCTCCACTCCTTAGACCTGAAAGGGGGCATTCTTCTGCTGCTGGTGAACATAGTCACAGTGGCAGCTCTGGAAATTCTTCTTTCGGGCCACGATAACATTATTACTGTAAGTAACATGCTTGTGCTCTTAAAAGACTGTTTAAATTGTTAGCTAATCAACATAGATTTGAATTCACAACTTCAGATTTTTCGGATCATATGATTTTCTTCAACAATTATGCACGGTTCTGACTGAGGCATCAGTCCAAATTACCTGAGTTTATTTATATGTATCTTTCAATGATCATTTCAGGTGGAAAATCAGTAAAAATACCTTTTCTCTAAATCCATGCCTTCTTTGGATGCCAGTATCTCGATGTGATTCTTGACACGATCAACTCCAATTTAGTTTGGCTCCAGTGGGATGCAAGCAGTCTTGGTTGAGTCCTCACCATGAAAGTCGAAACAGGCCTAGAGTTTGCACATCAGGTAGGTCCCCTCCTGAGGCACTCACCTTCTTCTGTGCAGTTGGTGGTGCAGCTGAGAGATCAGTGGATATGATTGGAACGTTGTACTTGGTTAACCATGGACGAGCTTCACTCATCGCTATTCCTCTGGCTCGAGAGACCACTTATAGACCTTCATCAGTTTGCTCTAGAACTTGCTGTGATTGAGCCCGTCCTGCACCAGATGCTCCTGAATTTGGGGCGATAATATCATATTCATGCCTGCTGGTGTCCCGAGCTTTCCTGGTCAGGTGAGCAGCAGCATCTAGTTAACATGTACTGTTTTCATTTACATTGTTTCTGTAAGGCCATTTTAAGTAGCAGTAAACTTTGTACTGTCCTTGAAACCGCTTTCCAACTTCAGCTGCAATTTTTTGCCTTTTTCTTTTTTCCGAGTAAGCAGATTCGTCGAGGCTAAGCCTGCACCAGTGGATGAATGACAATGTTGTACACGACATCAAGGAGAGGATGCTCGAGCACCAGCATGCTGATCATTAGCAACATATGTAATCATCGTGATCCTGAAATATGAACGTGATGATATAGCTCAAGGATAGCATTTTGCGGCATGTTCGATGGATTCGAGTTTAGATATGTAAAAGTTGCAACATAGCAACAATTTTATTGATTGTAGTACAGTTGATTTACATATAGACAATCATGGCACATAAACTGTCTAAAATAAACTTTTATGCACTAAAATGTGAAGTTGATACTTGATCTCAAGCGTTTATTAATGGATGAAACTTTGGAATTGAACGGGGAAAATACTCTTCCTTTTTTTTTTTTATAATTTACACAAAAGAAATATAGATTTCAACATAGATAATAATGTTGAAATGATAATAATGTTGACCCAATAGTGTGACTTAGTATCAACTAAATGATAGAATATGTGACGTACATAATAAGGGTGGAGATGCTAATATTAACGGTCCAAAACAAATACATATTCAGAGTTAGATAATAAAAATAAATATATTAAGTATAATGAGAGCTAAATATAATTTTTTTGGAAAGTAAATGAGCACGTGTAATCCTTTTCCTATGTTTCTAAGAAAATAAGAAATAGTATAAAATTTAAATTTATCATCACATGGAAAAGGATGAAAGGTGGAAACGGAATTAAAATAAAAGGGAGCTATCGAATGTATTTTGTGTACAAAGATAAAAATTGATCAAAACAAAACAAAAAATGCTTACAAGATGAAAAATTATAAATTGAACTATTTAAATATTCTTCACACTTATCAAATTAGGTTATCCAAATTGAGGAAATAATTTCCGACGCTCACTTATGATTTGAAATACAAATATATCTAATAAAATGACTATATAAAGATCTCTCATATTTGAACGAAGCTTGTTATTAACATGAATTATGGTGCAATGATGAAATTATTTCACCTTTAATAAAATGTTTCAGATTTAAACTTTAGGTATAAAGTAAAGTCTGTTGAGAGCTTGAATTCTTAATGGACCTTGTATGCGCAAGTCAAATTTAATCGAACTTTTAAACTCTTTTAGTAAAGTCAAATTTTTACGCTACTTTGTTTTTGAACTTTTAAAAACTCTATTAGTAAAAATTCTGAACTTATCACTATAATCTAATCTCTAGAATAAAGTTATATAAACATCATTTATTACGGACTTTACTTATCAAATTATACTGCGTATATTGTTATTGTAACCGATGAAAAAGAAAAAGTATTAAATTAAGGGCACTTGTCACAAGTAAAGTATGCAAAGACGAATGTAGAGACCTGGTTGATCACAATAAACGGTGTTTAACAGTTTTTGTCTGTCCTCTCAGCTACTTACTCCCTCTATTTAAATTTTAATTGTCAAAAAAAAATAATTTTTATTTTTATTTTTGATAAATCAAAATCGGATATTTTTTTTTAATTATATTCTCAACTTATTATTATTGAGTTAATATTTTTAAAAAATACAGTGAATAAATGTATTCGAAATCCTATTAATCAATAAAAGTAACATGATAAACTTATTATATTAATAATTATTTTTTTAATAAATGTATAAAATCAAAATTTGACAACTAATTGTCATAGAGTACTGAAAAGTAGAAAAGCTTACTCATTTACCACCTCTGTCAGTATTAACTAAATTAGAAACAAATGCAATAAGTGTACATTCCCCATGCCATGCACATTTATCCTTCTAACCTTGTTATTTCCGCTACTCTTTTTCCTTTTGTGTGTGTGTTTGGTATTAACAAAAATATATTTTTTTAATTCTTCATAAGTATTTGAAGTCTATATTAGAGTCTCAATTAAATTTATGTTTTGGCACTCGAAGTCAAGACCTTTAATTAAAGGTAAAGCAATTTAATCACTACATCACAATTAATATTAGTATAATTTTTTTTTAAAAAAAAAATTGACGTTTGATAACAACAATAATAACAAAAGTCTAGTAAAAAATATCCTTTGTACCTTTATAAAATAAAGATATGGCTGCATATAGATTATGTTCCTCAAATTTCATTTATGAAATTACATTAGATATGCTGGTGTTGTTATTATTAGAGGACGTGATTGAAGTAGGAGTATGAATCGATGGAAGTTGGATCTATGGAAAGCGAGGGTGAGATCGAGTGCGTCGGACAATAAAAAAGAGCAAAATGTCATTTGTGAAATTTTTTTTCCTACTCCTTTCTCTTATTTATACAGCATCCTTTCCTTTTTAGTTTGTCTCAAGAAAATATATCATTTTACTGTAGCAAGAAATAATTTAACTTTAAAATTCTCTTTTATGATTAACAAAATAATGTTTCATCATACAAATATCTAAAAATTGTTTTAAACCATAAGTTTTAGAAGTCTTTTTTTTTTAATATCTCGTGTCAAGCCAATTAGTACCATATAAAGTAGAACAGTAAGAAAAAGTATATTTTTATTCATGAAATGATTTTAGAAACATTGCCAAACACAACCTTAATGTGGCTCCAAGAAATAGAAAAAAGGAATAGAGAGAGAGAGGAGGGGGGAGGCAGTTTGAAAACCACTTTGAGATGACAAGAAACATGCAATATGTGACACTTTTTGTTTGACATATAGGAAGAGCTTAGAGGGTTTCATTGTTGTTTTGTCCATTTTCTATACATTTGTAGGAGAGAAAAGAAAAGAAAGAGGGAGATGGCAAACATGAAGGGACACATGCAGAGTCAC
Source organism: Solanum clarkiae (assembly GCA_011800125.2). Taxonomy (NCBI): domain Eukaryota; kingdom Viridiplantae; phylum Streptophyta; class Magnoliopsida; order Solanales; family Solanaceae; genus Solanum; species Solanum clarkiae. The sequence continues at coordinate 439,194 of JAABOM020000012.1, forward strand.
AACAATGGAAGCAAAGGAAGAACAACATATGGAGTGTTGTTGCTTCTTGCTTTTGGTGTTGCAATATTTGGAGTAATGATTCTTCACAAGCTCAGAGAGAAGAGAATCTTCAACCTCCTTGTCAAAGATAAAGAAATTGAACTCATCCATCTTAAATTCCTCTTGCAGGTCCTCTCTCAAATCTCTCTCAGTTTACTTTTTCATCTCTGTCTCTCTCTCTCTCTCTCTCTGTGTGTGTGTGTGTCAGTCCTCCATTTCCATGCATGTATGTTTTTGAGCTCAACTAAATTTGGATTCTTCCCTAACAAAGACGACTTCATGTTCAAAGACTCAAATCTGAGATTTCTGATAAAGAATGAAAAAGTACTTACTACTCCATCATGGTCCTGATTAGTCATGCATGTATGTCACATCACTGTTGTTGCGAGGTTTTGGTAGCTTAGTTGGTTGGCTTTCTGAATTTTTCATTTTGTTAACTAGGGTTTGATTTTTCACCTCGTAATCCTCTCCCTCATTTCCCATTTTCCAACATCCTATGTAATTGGTTAGAAATAAAATGCTGCAGTTGAAACAAAGATTTAACAGGTCATGGATTAAGATTTTGCTCAAAGGGGATTTAAGAAACAATCTCTCTATCTTGATGATGAGGTAGTGGTAAGGTCGCGTACATTTTACCCTCGCCAAACTCCATTGGTGGGATTCCACTGAGTATGTTGTTGTTGTTGCTCAAGGGGATTCTTTTCAATTTGGTTTTGTGTCTTTCATTCTGATCTGATAGATCAGATACAAAATTATATGCTAAATCAGTTGTAAAAGAAATATAGCAAGTATTTTACTCTTCCTGTTTATATAATTTAAAAGAACAAAATAAGAGACTTTCTATTACTGCAACGACATATCTACTGTAATTTCACTAGTGAGGGTCTGGAGAGGTTAGGATGTATAGAGACGGTTTCCAATAGATGGTCGACTCAAAAAGTAAATTATTCAGAAAAGGGTTGCAAACAGCAAGTGAAGTTATTATGCTAATTTCATGCAACTAATCTTGCAAATTTATTATGCTACTACCCAAGCTAATAGAGATTGTCATCTGTGAGACAGAAAGAAAGAGAACATACGAAAGAAGCTAAAAGGAAAGCAGAGGAAATGAGATCCAAGATGCAGTGGGTTCGAATGCAGAGGAGTGATCTAGAGAGCAGGATCTTGGAAATGAGATCAACAATTTCTTCCCTTAAAGATGAACAGAGAATAATCGAAGTAGCCCTTGAAGAAAAACAGGATGAAATCAAGATGCTTAGAGAGAAACTTACAGAAATGAACCTGAAGGATTCCCAAGCTAAGCTTCTTTCTGAATCAGTGCAACAGAATGAAGCCGAAATTGACATACCTGTTAAGGTCTGGTCAGTGAGTGCAGACGATCCATCAAATCCAGCTATAAACTTCACCACCAAGGCTGCAGGGGGAAAAGAAGCAACTGAAGGAGAAAGCGAAGAACTGGATGAATCCATCAAAAGAGATGACCTGAAAAATTCAACAGAAAGTATACATAGAAATGCCGATGAATCTTCCCTCAAGCGAGATAAGACCAGGAGGCAAGGTGAAGACAGAGGACAAGCACAAGATGAAGAAGGATCTGCTGCCTGGAGGAGCAATACTGGAGAACAGGAGTCTCAGGAGTTGAGAACTGCCCAAGATGTTCCAGGCAACAGAAGCACCATAATTCATACTTTGGATGGTAAAAGAGAGACCACTGACAGTTCTAATAGCGGGGAAGTTTTCCTAAAAGAGAAAAGGTACGATAATGGGGTTTTATCCATGGAAACTATCAATCATAGTGGTCAAGTGCACAAGCAAAGTAAGGCATCAGGTACAATAGATGCCACAGATTGGAAAGAGCATGGAACAGCAGTCGGAGGTGATTTTGCAGATTCTCAAGGTAATAACCAGGAGTCTGGGCAGATGTATAAAGATGGGATGAAGTTGGAAATGAAGGAAAAGCGCAAGAGTACAGATGCATCAAGAGTAGAGCAGGAGCACATAAGAAAGACAAAAGGGAAGAATCGGCGAATAACTGCAGAGAGCAAGGTCACTGAAAGTGGTGGGAATACTGAAACAAGAAGCATTATAAGCATGAGAAGCAGAAAGTTCTTTACAGAAATACAGGGAAGTGCAACAAATGAGAGAGTTGGAAGCAGTAAACAAGAGAAAGAGGAACATATGCAAGAGAAGAGAATGAACCCCGACAGTGGGAGCGAATATGGTTCAGAAGATCACATGATTAACATGATCTATAAAACTCAAGGATTTAAAAATCTGGACGAAGTTTTTGGAAACCAAGGCAGGTCTGAACCAGAACAGAAACTAGATATGAGGAGACAGAGAATACAAGATGATAACTCAAACCTCAATGATGTTCCACAACGTAAGACAGCACCTAACACTACAAAATCAGCAGGCACCCAAAAAGGTATCCGAGAAGGAAGGAAATCTGAAACGAATGAGGTAAGTGAGAAAGGGCAAGAAAGAGAAGCCAACAATACAGAATCTGGGATGTCACAGGGTTCTCAGGAAGCGCCTATAAAGACAGCTGCTTCAAATGTCAATAGAGTTTCAAAAGACACCAGAAACAAAATATCAGATGGAACTACACAATCAAAAGAGGCAATTGGTATCATTAGAGAACATCAAGAACAAGAACAGGCTGTCAGTCTTCCCAATTCTTCGGAGTATGCAAATATTTCTAAAAGAGATGTAAATGCAGATGACCTTCAGGTTGAGAATTATCAAGAAACAGGAGTGATAGACCAGTCAAGAGGAATTTCACAAGAGAACAGATATCAAAAACTCAATACCACAGCACTAGCAGAAGAGGAAAACAACACAACTTTTACAGACACGGAACAAAGGCTGGCTGGCAATCTTCACAGCTCTTCCACACTTGTGAAAAATGCTGAAATTGCTTTTAAAGATAGCAACCTCGACACTGAGAATGATAAGGAACCAGAAGCTTAAGATCATTCTAAAGGCTCTGCTGCTGATTTGGAAGAGGAAGGAGAAGACCTGAATTGAAACAGATGTGTCTGAATTGTAGTATAGACAGTTGCCTGACAGAATGCTAAATGTTTGCTTCATTTCGATGTAAGATGATTATGTCTATTTTTTAGTTTAATGTAAGACATATACTTGAGTATTTATTAGCCTGCAGCAGTTACAATTTGTTGTTTCTCTTAAGAAATCAAAGTAAATCATGTTTTCTACTATCCAGACATGGTAATGATACTAATGGGGGAATCGGATAAGCTTATGAATGTTCAATGACTGTGATTAAGTTTGAATTACAAAGTTGTTTTAGGACATCTTCGCTAACTCAATTTCCAGTGGCGTCGAGATTTACTGCATGTGCAAAGCTTCTACAAATCATGGTCTGCAGATGTTCAGATTAGTGTGTGCACAGTTTCCACACTACTGATAGATGACAATGAAGCTAAGAAAGCAAATTGGCCAAAAACCAGTTTCATTCATCATAGTATACAAAAGAAAGAAGTGCATTGCTGTATTGATGCAACCAACTTTTGTCCACCATTTAGTAGCTCATAGGCTCTCTGGTAAATTTTATAACGATAAGAAAATTCATAAAGTGAGAATTGAATGTCCGAATAAGTTGTATTATTAGAGAGAACTTCTCGATTTTGGACTTGAAATATCCCAACCTTAGTATGATGCCTCGTAAATTCCCACCTTATTGTGAAGCTTGCACCAAATTCTGCACAAAGAAGGATAAACTAAGATGTCATTCCTCACAAACAGAGAAGAACTCATCCTCGTTTGCAGGGAAGGTAAAGGACATTCAAAAAGAAGCAATAATTGTAGCAGCAAATAATTCCTTTAAAACATAATTAATCTGCCATTGTTTCACAGAATATTAGTATCCTAAAATATAAAATTCATGCCAAATCAAGGTCCATCTAATATAAATAGCTGAAAATTCATATTCTACTCATGTATCAAGAATTGAGTTTCAGTAAATTCTATGCTGGTATGGGCTATATCTCAGTATGAGAATTCATTGAAATGTAAACTTGTTGAAAACTCAGCATTTCTCTAAATTGAATAGAAAGTAGCTTTTTACTCCTCCGCATCTGAAGGTTGGCTTAATCTGATATCTCCTATAGGCTGTCTTAAATTCTTCTTTGTCTAAGGTATAGGTTTTTTTGTTAATACATTTGACTTGGTTCTCAAAATCTTTTGAAGTTTGGGTACACAAATAAAATTTGAAGAAAGCTTTCACCAACCGCAATCTCTAGCCTCTTTCTTTATCCTTACTAGAGAAATCCCTTTCCAACCAACTTGGCCCCTATTTTCATTTCCCATATTACCGGTGACCGTGAAGAATCGGTAGCAATGTTATTCAACAATAAGAAGGTTCTTCAAAACATCCTAGGGAAGTATGTTTGATATTTTATTAAACCAATTTTTCGAAATTGGACAGGTAAAGGAGGAAAATTCAAGACTATGAATTTGAATTATTTAGCCTATTCCAGAGTTTTAAGGAAATGAATCAGCGATTACATGAATCAACCATTATTTGGGAGAGGTGAAACTATAGGGCTGTATAAGGAAACGAGGCTGGTGAAATGTTTGCAACTTTTAAAATATCGAATGGTCAAAAGACTCCTAAACTGATATAACTAACTGTTTAAACAACAACAACAACATACCCAGTAAAATCCCACAAGTGGGGTCTGGGGAGGGTAGAATGTACGCAGACCTTATCACTACCATAGAAGTAGAGAGGTTGTTTCCTGTGAACCCTCATCTCAAAACCCGTAAGCAGAAAAAACTAGATATGACAAAAGGAAAGGAAGGGAACAAAAAGAGCGACTAATAATGAATAGCACATGGCAGTATGTAAAGAAGATAAAACTAACACATAATACGGCAGATAATGCGAACACATGATAAAAAAACACCTAACCCTACCATCAAACTGTTTACATGGAAAATAAAGTTTTTTAACTTTGTGGCTTTAACACCTATATAAATCCACCAAATTGCAACCTCCCAGTCCATCCTCATTTCTCTCTCCCTGCACTCAAAACTGATAAATTTTAACAAAGAAAATAGAAGCTTATAATTTTACCTGTTCTCACTATGTCTAGCCCTTCTAGGTTCTAATCATATATCAAGGTGATGTACTCTCTATCTTCCCTCCCTGATAGGTAAACTTAGTTTTTCAGACATTCAACTACCCTCAATCTCAAATCAGTTGGGGCCAACTAGAAGAAAGATTTGCACCCAATTGGCTTTATTCATGTCACTCAATATTCAGGTTTCAGCATATCTTAACTATTTTTAGCAGGCTGCCAAGCCACTGTGAACGTCCTAATTTATCTAGGCTTGGAACAAGCAAGCTAAGCGAGGCTCAGAAAAAACTTAGGTAAACCTATTCTTTGAGGTATGAAAATTGTGTACCAAATAAATTGCATGAAAAATAATATACTACACTTGATAGCAGTGAGAAATGACATGCCCTGCTACATGATTAATCAATTGTCCAGGAAAAGGTTAGCTGACAACTGTATCTATGCATAATGTTCTGATAGTTTTCTTTCTCTTTGCACCACTGACCATCAGGGAGAGGGCACTTATAAGAGCGAAATATGAAGTACTGTGCTTTCATGGTTCAGTCATATTTTTTTATCAAGAACACCACAGCATCTTTTTAGGAACTTGTGGACATGGACTGCTGGGTATACGGTTTTTAAGAAAGAAACATACACACCTTCCTGATTCTTAACCTGGTTCCTAAACAGCTATTTAATGGTTTTTAAGTTGTTCCAGGCAGCCTTTTTGATATTTTAAATGGCCATTGAATTTACATGACACTCTCTTCTCAGTCTACTCCTTATTTTGATTGAGATTCTAACTAGATTGCAATCCATTGAAAAATGTTGCTTCAAGCAGATATGATCATCTCTGTTTCCTGAAACAGTTTGTCATAAGTAAAGGTACCAGTATTTGCACTTCAGAAGATCAGACCATTACCTCTTCTTTGTTCTTCTTGCCACCAGTGAATAACTTGTATCCACCATAGAAAAGCAAGCCCCAACCGGACAAAGATACAATCACAAACTGCCAAAAAATATAATTTGCAACCATAAATGTCTTTGCATTTTATATTTCAAAAAAGCACCAAAGACAACAATACTTAGGTTTAAACTGTGAACTTCCTCAATACGGGTATAATAGGTACAATTGTTCCTGTTTTAAGATTCCACTATAGTGAAATATGATCAAATTGAGTCCAAAATCGGCTAAAACTAAATTCGTTTTACACCAAAAAGCACTTGAACAAAATTGATCCAAGTTAAGTTTGGTCAAGAAAAACAAGCACCAGCAATACAAATTTTCTATTTTGTTTCATTTTAATTTCGTCAAACTAACCATTTACTTATTTTGGGAAAAACATACTTTCTCATATCATATATATATAAGTGATACAAGTTCTTTATATAATAAATGCACTTTGGTAGGTTCATTAAAAGTAGGATTGAACAAGATCGTGACCAACAACACTGATGAATTGGAAATGTACAGTTGCACTAAGATATCATTCTTGAACAAAATCCACTTTTTTGTTTTATTTATTTCGGTAAAACTATACCTATATCACCAAACAGAGCCTCAGCACTGCTTCAACCTATATGTATTTCTCTTACTCTCTTTATGACTACTGTTAAGGAAGATTAAGTGTTCTCAAAAACCTTTTAGTAGTTAGTAGGTCTATTCTCATATACTCTTTTACTACCTATTCATCCTTGATATGGATGTGTCTAGGAACTATTTGGATGGCTCTTTTGATAGCGTCGTAATGAAATTCTTTGATATAAAGCCACTTTCAATGCATAATACACCACATCTCCAAATCTTTGTTACCTAATTATACATACCACCATACCTACGGTCCTTCCAAAGTTAAACAACTAGTTTTTTTTTGTCATTAGTACTTCATATTAGTTCATGTAACAGCTTGTTATTCTGGAAAACCCATAACATCCATACAATTTCACTAATACTCTCTCCTTTTAAAATCAGAAGCTGGATTTTGGATAATAAATTTAGTACTAGATGAAATGAAAAAATAATATTGCTTATGCATTTGTATATTACAAGAAGATATGAACATATAATATTGTTATAGCATTTGTTGAGACAAAATATAGCATCATATGGTAAATTTTCTTATTGGTACGATAAGCTTGAATCCAATTGCACCCAAAGGTGTGGCTTTTTGATCAATGAAGTGAGTTGAGCACCATGAGGTCTCAAATTCAAATCCCAACAGAGATAAAACACTACATAATTTCTTCTCTTCTGTTCTACCCTTGGTTACAGACAGGTATCCCGTGAAATAGTCGAGGCACAGAAAAGGCAAACACCACGGTTATCGGAAAAAAGTTGAATTGGATGACATTCTGAGTTGCAATTGCAAACTTACACAAGCATTAATTTTTTAAATCCTGAAAAAAATTTGCTCCTTTTGAACAGACAATGGCAAGAAAAATAGGCTATAAAACGGGGGAAAAAAAAACTACACCTAACGTAGAATGCAACTCTTAAAAAACAAAGCTTCATCAATAACGTCGAGCGAATAGTAAGAAAACTAACATGTTCTTCCTTCCATTGAGCAGGATTCATCGGGTCTTTCCAGCAATTGACCTTAGGAGGGCCGTGATGACCTGGAATTATTCACATTTCAATACCATCAACAAATCAAAAACAAAAAATAACTACAACAATAAATCAAATGATCATATATGAAGTATTAACAGATCAACATTAACACAAATGTATCCTTCAACAAAATGAGAATGAATCGATCAAAAAATTCAGAGAGTAGAGTATAAGAGAACATTACCAGCTGCGCCGGCAAGGCCGCGGCGTTGAACAAGAGCCGCAGTGGTTGAGGAGGCGAATCGAGTGAAAGCTGCCGCTCGACGAGCCGCCATTGTCAACGAAGTAGCCATGGCTTTTTTCTTCTGACAAATGAGATCGAAGATAGAAAAATTGAACCTCGGGTTGTTATTAGGCTTGAGGTCGACAAAACGACGTATTTGTACTTTTTAAATATTTATATATCGCTTTCTCTGTTCCATTTTTATTTAATATAATAATTATTCACTTTATGTTAGGAAAAAAATGATTTTTCAGTCTTTAATAAAATTAAAAAAGTATTATGTTCTTTATTTTTTCACATTGAGAAAAAAAAATTCAAATCGTAAGAGAGAGAGATTTCATTTCCTCTAAGAAAGATTACATAGCTTCAGTTTTTTTTTCATTAAAATTTAATTTTTCTTTTAATTTAATTACTGATATTTTAAATTTTTATACAATTTTAGCTTACTGAGGAGATAACTTTAGATAGAAAACTATGAGATTCACAAGGTATGATAGAAGGGTGTTCGATCATATTAGTAGTCGTAGTATTGCTCTCATAGTTTCTTTTCCGATTTCTATTACAACATGTTAAATTGTTGATTTCTTGTACCTTGACTATCATATTGTTTTGATATAGTTTGTATTCTCTTAGTACATACTTTATTATTATTATTATTATTATTATTATTATTATTATTATTATTATTATTATTATTATTGTGTGTTTTTTATACTTTTGGTACTTTTTTTTCTTGACTATTTTAGAATTTTTTTCCTTAAGCCAAGAGTCTATCATTAATATCCTCTCTACCTCTGAGGTAGGTTTGCATACGCTTTACCCTCTTAAAATCTCACATTTATGGGACTACACAGAGGATATTGTTGTGTTGTTAATTTTGAAAATTCATTTTTTTGTATTAAGCTCAAGAGGGATTTTTTTTTACTGTATTTAGAATAAAAACAATATGCTGCTTGGATTTTGGAATTGCTATAACTTTTTAAACTAAATATATAATAATTACGTGAAATTGTAAACATTTAATGGTTATTATGTATCTTTTAGCTATAACTTTGATTAATCATTGGATGAAACTACAGATTGACAAATTTTGCTAGAATTTATATAATTTTATTTCTAATTCCTTAAAAAAATTGAGTTAATATCACGTGTGATCCACATATTAGAAATTAAAGTGATAAGTCAAGTCATTATACGTCCGCCTCGTAATAATGAACTTCTACACAATGGAAAGAGAAAATAATGGAACTTTGTTTCAAGGAAAAAGAAAAACAGAGCAATTAAATGTTAATCACTATACATTTAAGTATAAATATCCTCTTAATCTACTCTTGACAATTTCATTCATCTCGCAATTTCCCTGTTTATTCCTCTAAATGCATAGATTTCAGGTCATGTAAGATGTCTATATGTTATATGTACCATTGATGTGACAAAAATTGCTTCTATAAATACAATAGCCAAAGAAAAGAAAGTAGAGACAATGAATACAAGAATGAAATTCTTACAAAAAACAGTCATATTGCCAAAAAAGATTATCCTAAAATTCACAACAACCTGATAAAACTTTTAGTTAGTCTTTTCTTAGTCAATAAATTCATGTGTGTGTTTTCTTTTCTTATAGTATTTTGCTAGCAATTATTGGCCACCAGAGAGGGAAAGAAAGAAGAATGATGAGCAAAATGATGAGGAAAACAGCAAAACAAGCACACTTTCTTGAGCTTTTTTGGATGTCTCTTGCTTCTTGTAATTGCTCTGTGCCTCTCCTAACAAAAGAACTTGCATGTGCCACATGACTTTCAATATCATTCAATTGTTGCCCTTGTGCTTCCACCAATGCAGCCATGTCAAGAAATATTTGGTGTAGCTCAATCAAATTCTTCTCAATCTCCTTCACAGCATCATGTCTTTCTTGTATTTCGGAAATCGTGTCCATAATTTGACCCCTACCTGTTAAGATCAAAATAATCAGGTGTCATAAGAGTGACAACTAAAACTTGTGTCTCACAAATTCAGGAAAAGTCTAAATGGTGGATGTGTTGCCATTTCTTTAAGAAGACAAAAAGGAAAAGACTGAATATGGTAAGAAAATCAGGGCAAACAACTATCATGATACCTTGTTCTTGGATTGCCTTGTGGAGGAAAGACTCGCTCTCCCCACTTGATATCAAATTGTCAATCAATTCATCGCTAGCCTTCTCTCCTGTTACGGTGAAGTACCTTCTTGCAACCGTTTCTTTGTATTCATCATTCATTCTTGCCCTCAATGCCTGGAAATCATCCATGAGAACTTTTAGTTTCTTCCCTAACCCACTAACTACAGAAGTCCTCGTTCGATCTGCAGAAGAACCTGGCCCACACCCCGGGATTTTCCTATGAGCTACATTGGATCGTTCGAGGGCTTCCAATTTTCCTTTGATCATCTTGACGCGTTTTAAGACCTGTGACACATCCGAGTCCATCCTAGACCTTATTTCTTTCACAGTCTTGGCATTGTGCACAAGTTTGCTCTCTTCATTTGATTCTTGTAATTTTTTGTGGTAATTTTCGACATCCTTCATGTCTGCTTTCACATTCTCTACATCTTCAAAGAATTTAGCAAGATCAACACTTTCAGTTCCTGCTTGACCAACCTCCAAATCATCTACTTCGACCTGTTTTTTAAGGTCTTGATACTTTTTAAACGAATTAGAAAATAAGTCATTCATTTTTTGTTGAATTTCAATTTCCCTTTGTTCCCAATGAACAAATTAGTCTTGGCATATACTTATCCTCAACACAAATTGCTTTTCATCCCACGCTCGATAAAAAAGGAGGAAGATTGCGATAGGTTGATAGCCAGCGAAAGAAAGAATGCTATGGTTATTAAAGGGAAAATGTCGCGCCCTTGTCTAAACCTTCTCTCTTCATTAATGGGGGGGTGAATTGGAGGAGGGAGAAGAAGAGAAGGTGACAAGAGCAAAGACTTCATTAAGAGATCACAATTGATCAAAATCATTATTTGTTAAATGATTTTAAGAGAGTAATATTATTTGAACCATTGTTAAATTAAAGTTACACCAAACCAAACTTGAGGAAGGTCGTTAAAACAGGAAAAATTGTTGTGCCACTTGGAGTGTGAATTGACCTCGTCTAATCGATTTATATTTCAAATAATTCAATAAATGCTGAAGTCAATTTTCGATACGTATGTAAATATTTTTTCTACTTCTTATTTATGACGTAGTATCCTTGAAAATATTTACATAATAATATTATTGTTAATATTTATATTGGTAGAGATTAAAAACATAAAGTCGATTTCTTATATCTTACTTGGTTTTAAAGTTTAATTTTTAAACAAAAATAAAATCATAAAGGATGTGATGAGGGTTATGAATTTATGCCTCTTTACCTTTCAAATGAAAATACTAATCTCCTTAAAATGAAGTAAAATTGAAGAATTATATACCATGCCATTTCTCTAAATATTAAAACAAAATTAATAAAATGAAAAAAAAAAACGAAAAAGTTTAATGACAATTGAAAGAAAACTAAGTAGCATAAGAAAAAAGGGCCATTGGAAAGAAAAAAAAATGAAGATAAAGAAATCCAACTTGTAAAATAAGAGAAAAATAAGAGTTGATAAAAAATTATTTAACGTCGCTAGCAATATATATATATTATATTATATTATATTATATATATATATATATATATATATATATCATTTTTTTTGGATGACTGATTATATTATTTGAGACAGAGTTATTCAAAATCAAATCGAAATCGATTATTTGAACTTAAAAAATGTTATTGATTTATCGATAACGGATTATTGATTTAGCAATTTCTATAACAGTTTAAATGTTTTTATTATTGGATTATCGTTTCTTAACGATTTCAATTTTTTTTTCTTACTGGATTAATCAATAACCCAATAATAAATTAAATAATTATATTTGTACCATTTGGTATATAACGTCCTTGAAAAGTTTCATACTTTTACTTTTTACTGTATCAAACTCTTAGTTATTTTACAATGTGATACTGTTTGCTTTTAATCGACATGCAATATGTCAACTTATAATATAGTTCATTTGGTTTGTCACCTTATTTCAAAGTAATTTTTAATAATGATAATTTTGTGTGAAATCTTAACGATTAAACTGATAATCGAAAACTAACAATCAATAACTGACAAGTCAATATCTTAGTGGTTCTATAATGGTTTACTATATCTATAAACTTAGAGCCGGACCTTCTTCTCGCACTAATAATCAATAACTCATAACTTCAACCGACAAATATCAAAATCGAACTGAACCGAATCGAATCGAATCGATCAATATACAACTATTATTTGAAATACGTAAATTGTCCAAAACAAAAAATCATTTTAGTCTATTTGATGATTAAATCTCTTTATCCCTCCTTTCTTTCAGAGATTATAGTGTTTTACATGAGAATTTTAATAGCTTGACTGATTTGTTACTTAAAATTTTACTTTATTGGTTAGTATTCGTTTCCTCATTTATAACTCTCTCTCTCGATTTCTTCTTCTCCTATTGCTATTTATTTTTTTCTTTTGGAAAAAAAATGTGTGAAATCAAAAAACAATATTGTAAATGTTAATTTATTTTGCCTTAATTTTAACAAATCCGACCTTAGCTCAGTTGGTAGAGCGGAGGACTGTAGTTGATTAACAGTTAATCCTTAGGTCGCTGGTTCGAATCCGGCAGGTCGGAATTTTTTCATTAAAGCACCAATAATTTTTGCTAAATGTTGAGCCATTTTTTAAAAATCCTTTATCAAAAACATTTTACTATAAATAAAATTATTATCCATTATTTTTATTCAAATAATTGTCATTTGAACAAATTGCTCTATCTCCATCCAAATAAAAAAGATAGCTCACTTGTACTACTAACTCATATTAACACTGTGCAATTAGCCGAGTATAGCTAAAAGTAGGATTGTTAGTTATTATGATCAAATCGAACTACCATTGAATCAAATTGATTAAAAAGAAATCAATTTTTGGTTTGCTTTGGTTATGTTTAATTTTTAAATTTTAAAAATTGGGGTTTGGATTTAATTTTACTAAGAAGTTAACCGCAAAATACTTGATTATGCATTGACCATATTCAAGTTTTGCTTATTTTTCAAATACTTTTTTAATCATGCTATTTAGCATATCATGATTTATGATTTACTGCATTGCTCATATATTTAGTACATTCAAATGTACTAATGTATGCTTTCCTTGCCTACACGCTCCTACCACTCGAGGCTAGTCCTGAATTCTATTTTAAAGTTGAAGTTGATGAATCCTCGTGTTCTGAGGACATGTTATGATTTCTTATTTACTACACCATTTCTTGGTCACTTTAGACTTCGCTAGGGTCTATCCTAGTAATTCACGTATGTTTGGAGGCTTTTTAGCCAAAAGATGTATAAAGAGATCTATGTCGTCCTAACTTCTCCTTATGATTTATACTTCTAGACATTTGTATTTTTCTGCCGCATTCTTGTAGTCTTTACTTGATCTATATATGCTTCTTGTGCTAAGAGGTTTGATTAGAACTTTTGAGAATCGTAATCGTCATATCACATGTAGGGCCTAGACTGGATGTGACATTAGTAATTGCTAGATACCCAATTTATTGACAGGGTGTCATGAAGGATTTGTTCCTTTTAATATTTTTTTATATCTCTTTTAATAAGTTTTGTTTGTAAATAAAATATAACAAAATAGAGTCATATTTGGGATAAAGTTTTGCTTGTATTCAAATTTAAAATTATAAAAATATGTTTCCGTTGACTTAAATTTTAATAAATATGCTAGTGATCTTAGTTAGCGATATACCTATATGAAATATATTATACACTGATAACGTATCATAAATAGTGATTCATATCTTGAATAATTTATTCCTTCAAAAGTTTTTTTTTTTTTAAAATAGAGTTTAAGATTTAATTTTGATATTTCAATTTTATATCAGTTTTAGCAAGTTAATTTTGATAAAAATTTAAAAAAATAGAGTCATATTGTAGATATAAATTTTGTTTTCTTTTGCAAAAGAGATTTTTTTTTTTTTTTATAAAAGTGGATTTTATAGTTTTTTTTCAAATTTTTCTTATTATAGTCTAATTATTTAATTTTTTTTTATGTTTACTTAATCTAAAATAGGTAGTTAATATTTTATTTTGGTATTTATTTTTAATGTTTTTCTTTTTTTAAAAAAGATGATGCATATATATTTAGTTAGTGTTTAACAATGTCATCTTTTCAGGCCTCCTTTTTTACTTCACCTCAGTTGGTTCCTCCGGCGAGAGCCGAAGGGGCTGAAAGCGATTACGGGATGCAATTTCTCTCCGGCGAGTTTCCCGGTGAGAGAAAAACGGATCTGGTTTTACAATCAAAACAATATTACTCTGTGTGTTGCTATGATTTTACGCCGGCAGCCAAATACCCACAGAAGCATTGATGGCATTAAAGGGGGGAGGATGAAAAGTTACTCTTAGCTTCTATAAATCCATGCTCCGAGGTATTTGGTTGCTTTAACCATGTAGTATGTTTGCCTTTTTTTTTTTGGTTTATACCTGTAAAGTGTTTGTAAACAAAGTAATAATAGAATGGTTCATCTAGGCGAATCCATTTTTTTTTAAATTGATTAATTGGGCCCCTTTCGCAAAGGCAGACTTTCAGAAGAGTGGTATAGTCACAGAGGGAATGGGTGAATTGGGGGAGGATTTGAACATTTACAGGGTAAAAAGATGAATATGAAGAGTCAGGGAAAAAAATGTGAAGATTCATATTGTGTTGAGCAATTTCTATTGAGGCTGAAAAAGCTAGTTAGTCTTGAAAGTGCATATATTGTGCACACATGAACCTGATATGTTTGTTTGCTTAAGAAATCTCTATATGGGTTGAAACAATCATCTTGGAAATGGGATAAAAAATTTGACACATTTATGGTTAAAATGCTTATTCTCGAAATGCAGATGATAGTTGTGTGTAGTACAAGAAGCTTAGAGATGGCCCTTTTGTGTGTTTGTTGTTATATGTGGATGACATGCTTATTGATGCTAAAAGTATGTCACAAATTGAACGATTAAAATAGCAACTAGGTGAGGAGTTTGAGATGAAAGATTTGGTTGCTGTAAAGAAGATATTTGAAGGATGGAAATTACTCGGGATAGAAGAGTTGGGAAATTGATGCCGTAAAGAAGATATTTGAGTATGGAAATTACTCGAGATAGAAGGGTTGGGAAACTGATGTTATCTCAACAGTCCTATATTGAGAAGGTTTTTAAGACATATAATGTAACAGGTGCTAAGCCTGAATCGATTCCTTTGGCTTCCCATTTCAAGTTGTCTCCGGACATGTTACCAAAGAAAGAGGAGGAGATGGAATAAATGTCTAGTGTTTCATATCTGAGTGTAGTTGGTAGCATTATGTATTTCATGATTTGCACTCGTTCTGATATTTCCCATGCTGTTGGTCTTGTGAGTAGATACATGACATGTCCTGGTAATGAACATTGATAAGCAGCGAAGTGGATGTTGAGATACTTGAAGGGTGCTGCAGATGTGGGTTTGACTTTTTTCAAAGACAAGCTAAGTGAATCGGTAGTAGGTTATGTAGATTTCTTATTATGTAAGGGACTTGGATCAGGAAAGATCGACATGTTATGTTTTTATTCTTCATGGTTGTGTCATCAATTGGAAGGAAACTTTGCAATCTTTGTTGCTTTGTCCACCACAGTGGCTGAGTATATGGAAATTATAGAAGCAGTGCAAGAGGCTATAAGGCTTGGTAAGTGATCTTGGACTAGTTCAATAAAATACTTTAGTATTCTATGATAGTTAGAGACTTAGAGTGCTATTCATCTGACCAAGCGTCAAATGTTTCATGAGAGGATAAAGCATATTGAAGTCAGACATCATTTTATTTGAGATATCGTATCTAAAGGGGCTGTAGATGTGAAAAAAGTGTCTACATATGATAATTTAGGAGATATGATGACCAATATAATCCTGGTCCATAAGTTTAGGCATTACCTAGACTTGATTGGTGCATACAGTACTTACTAACCCCTTTGAAGGGCTGAGGGCAAGACAGAGAGACGTTATTTTGATTGATGAAGGATATTCAAGCCAAGACGAAGATTTGTTAATTATTTATTATTAATTATGTCTTGAATTTTTCCCTTGTATATTTTAGGAAACTCATAATCCCTATTAGTTTGGGAAATTCTTGTCTTAAAAGAAAGAATATGTCTACGATTGAAAAAACCTTTTCTCTATAGGTTTGGTACTAATTGGGATCTATATAAGGTATATAGTTGAGGGTGCTAAAGCATTGTAAACTTTCTTTTATATTAAAAAACTTTCTCTGTTTTTGCTTAGAGGATTAGGCCTAGCTGAACCTCGTTAAATTCTTATGTTATTTTTCTTTTCTTTCTTTATTTCCGCAACAATTATTATAAAAACATGAATAATAATATTGATTGACCAAAATATCCTTCAAATATTAAATGACTTTGATATCATTAATAAACTCTAATCTTATTATATAATTTTAGCTAAATATGAAAGCTAGGGAAAAAATGTGAAGATTCCTATTGAGTTGAGCTATTTCTAGTGAGGCTGAAAAAGCTAGTTAGGCTTGATAGTGTATATATTGTGCATGCAGCAGTGAGCCTCATCTGCCATTTTTTTTTAATACTTGATGAATCTCTCGAGTGTAGTGGTGCACGATTGTAAGCTCGTCGTATAATGGGTTCATCACTTTACTTTTTCACTTAAATGCTTGGGTTTTGTTCACGATAGGCTTTGAGTCCGCGACGACCCAGCAAGCTGGTGATATTGTCCTTAGGCTAGAATAACTTTAAAATGCGTCAGTAGGGTGTAAGACCAACTTACATATATACCCAACATCTCTAAGGTGTTACATACACCCCCTCTTACAGCTTGTTTGGATGGTGGTTTGCCATAGTTTCATAATGTATGGTACTGTATGGTATCGTATAGTACAGTACCATTCAATGTTTGGATAGACTGTATGAGTTGCTATTGTTTAATGATAACATGTTGTTTGATTTGACTGTACGGTACTGTATCGTAACGTGTAAATTTACAAAAATGTCCTTAATCATTATAAATATTAAATTTATCAATCTTTTTTAAATAATTTTTTAAAAAATAAATATATAAAATCGAGTAGGGAAACATACAAGCTAATATATCTCTAAGCTATACAAACAACACAAGAAAATAAAAAAGTAAGAACTTTAAAAAAATGAACCTCAAAAATAAACTAAAAACGTGGAAAAGACGGGAGGCAAAAAAAAAGTTTCAAAAGTTGATGCGGTGGGAAATAAGTAATACAAAAATAATACATATATTAGGATAAGGTTTAATAAAGAATAAAAGATAAATTAGAATTATTTAAATTTAAATAAGGGTATAATTGGAAAAAAATAGGAGAACCATGGGATACCACCAAATTGGTGGTTTCAAAAAGTGAGGGTTTTCATGGTTACAGAACCATGAAACAAAACCATACCATACCATATAATTAATGAAACAATCAAAACAAACGTCGTTCTCTTACTAACCATACCATACCATGGAAAACCACCATCCAAACAAGCTGTTATGGACTAAGTGTTTTGGTTGAAGACTTGAAGTTTGCCTATCGCCTGGGATTTGCCTAGATTTAACACTAAGATTTGCTCGTCTTTTTCCAGAATTTTTTTAAATTCAATTGAGCTCTGGCCTACCATTGACAACAAGGCTAACCAATAGTGGCTTTGATATCATATGTAAAGATTCAACCCGGTAGTGATATTGTCCATTCTAGGCCTATGTCCGCACGACTTTAAAACGCATCACTAGGGTGTAAAACATTCTTACTTATATATCCTGCAACTCTCCTGTATTTTCCTAACGTAGGACACTTATTCTAAGGTATGGTGTCATAGTCTAACTTAAACGTCATACATTTCCCTCTTATCACTAGACCAAAGACTGGGAACTACCTTGCATGTCATGCTTGTGAGCACTTCTGCGCCTTTATGGGAGAACTGATGAAGTTATTTTTTTCCTCTTCGTAGAACGAACAAAGATATTGGAGTTTCCCTGAAGCTTTTTGGGGGTTTCCTAGCTTCCGTCAAGGTTCAATAAATATTTTTTGCTGAAAGGTTTTAGTAAACTTAAAGGACATAACTCTTAAGTGCATATTTATGAGTCTATTTTCAACCTACCCTCAAACAGATGAACCATTTTTTGTTAACTTATGGTAAACATATAGGATCAAAATTGTAAAGTATGTACTTAAATGACTATTTTGAACCTCCACCGAATGACGGAGTAAGTGACCATTTTTGTCATTTCTCTTGGATCCTATTTAGTAAGCCAAGTTGCTCGGACTCTTTACTTTTGGTGCCGCACCCGTGTTGACATGACATGGGTATGGGTGTGGGATCCGTGTTCGAATGACATGGGTTCGTAGATCTTGAAGGATCCGACCTCTAGATCCGCATCCGTATCGGACACCCGCACCCGAGTCCGAGCAGCTTGGTAAGTATTAATAATGTTACCTTTTGAGACATTTGCTTTTTCCTATATATATCAAGATTTCCTTAGTTCTTTCTTCCAAAGGAAGAAGGGATTTTGGGGTGCTATTTTGTCGGGCGAATTTTCCGGTGAGACTGAAAAAAGGGACTATATCTGCCGTCAATAATATGCCAATCAAGTGGTAAGTGATTTTGAATTTGATTTTAAACGTAACATTATTTATAGATTTTGGTGTATTGTGATGTTTATAAAATTTGTTACTTTTCCTGTCGCTAGGGTTTTGTATTGGCAGCCAAATGTAGGCACAACAGCCAACACTCAAACACTCACAGAGGTATCTCAATGTTTTGAGAGCATGAGTGGTATTAAAAAGGAGAATTGGAAAACTACTCTTAAATTCTATAAACCCATACTCAAAGGTATTTCATGCTTAATAACGTGTAACGGGATGATCCTTTTTTCCCCTCCAGATTCATTAAAATGATTGAATTTTTGGAACACAGTGATATCTTTGCATTTTTTTATGTCTATAACTGTGATCCATTATAAGAACATCAGACATGAGTTTAAACTTGATGGGTCATATCTGCTATTTATTTTTTTCGAACCCACCTATAAGAACATCGGACATGAATTCAAACTCGATGGAGCATATGTGCTATTCATTTTTCCCGAGCTTACCTATGGAATTTTACTGAGTGCGTTATTGTTGTACATGTGATTCACTTAACTATAAAGGGGTTATCTTCTTCCTTTTTTTTATATGGATTCATTAGAAGGATTGGATTTTTAGGAAGGTTTTCGCTTATATAAGGTAAATTATTAATAGGCGAAATAACAATGTTACAAAGAATAGAGCAAAATGATTGTGGAGGATTTTTATGGATGCCCAACTTTGTATCGTAAATTGATTTGGTTGGTCCTCTTTCATAAAGCAGCCTTTTAGAAGAGTGGTTAACTCATATAGAGAACTTTTGTATATGTATGTGTTTGGGGGGTGGGGGGCGAGGAATATTTATGAATAATCCGGGTTATAGATTAAAAATGAAGAGCTCGGGCAAGGATGGGATGATTTACTAGGTAAAACATCTATATAGAAAAGTTAGGATTGCTATTGAGTTGAGCAGTCTCTAGTGAGGCTGAAAAGTGTGTTGCATCTTTTTGATCTTTTAGAGAGAATCCTTATAAGGAAGGGAAGCCTTGGAGTAACCGGTTAAGAGGTCACGAGTTCAAGCCTTGGAAACAACCTTTGACAGAAATACAAGGTAAGACTACGTATAGTAGGCCTTTGTGGTTGGACCTTTCCACAGATCCTGCACATAGCGGGAGCTTTAGTGCATGGTGCACCGGGCTGCCCTGCCCTGAATCCTTCTAGTCTATATAACAAAAGCACACATACATTGACGTATATGTTTGAAATAACTTTAAGCTATTCATTTACAAGCTAGTTAGTTGATAGTGCACACGTGAGCTTGCTTCAACCTCACATGTCCTTTTCTTGTAATAGAAATCTCTAGAGTGCAGTAATGCATGATTGAAAATTCAATGTGTAATGGATCCACTCCTCTACTTTTCCACTTAAATGCTTGACTTTTTGTTTGCAGTGGGCTTTGATCCCGTGACGTACATCTAACTCATTCATCACGTGTTGCCCTTGTAACACTAGTTCAAAGATCTGGGGCAATATTGCATGTCATTTTTGTGAGTACTTCTGAACCTTTGTAGGAGAATTGATGAAATTATTTTTTTCTCATTGTAGAACAAGCAAATGCATCGGATTTTCCCCGAGGGTTTTGGGGGATTTCACTTCAAGAAGAGCCCAACAAGTATTATATGGTAATTAAAAAGGAAGGACTGGTCACAGAAGCAGAGTCATCGATTCAGGTGATAATGGATAAGTTGCAGTCTTACGAAACGAGGGTTGGACTTAATTTTGAGGTTAGTATTACTAAGATCTGCAAATTATTATTCGTTCCACCGGAGGATGATTAACTTATCAAGTACTATCCATAGTTTTGGCTTTGTAAAATTTAAGCATCCATTGCTGATATTATCTGCATTTATTGTGCTTCAATGTTTTGTGAAGATTGAATACTGTACAACAGAATGCATGTTAGTTCCTCTAATCATTAATCTATCATGAAACAAAGCTTCTATTCTTATAGTATTGTATCATTCGGTTGGGTGGCCATTGGCCAACTATACTTTTTCAAACATGACTCATTCATTCAAACTAACTAAGCTCTTTCCAAGTGAACGAATACAACACAAGGAGACAGAGAAACATCAGCCTCCACTCTAAAAACAGAAGAAAACAACTGTTATAACTGAACTTGTCTCAGCACTGTTACATTGGATAAAAATGAAGGATTGCAACTCAGATGCTACTCTTAGCATCGATTAACCTCTAAAGAATATCTCTTGGACAATGAATCTGTATAAGGTCTTTACATTCCTGTTCTTGTGCTGAAATCCTCCAATTCCTTTCTTGCTGTATATGGTAGATACAACATGCTGTAACAATTCTGTTAGAATAGAAATAGGACTATACACTTGTATTGATACCACTTGTTAGGACTGACAGGAATCAGGTGTCATGCGGAAGTTAACAAAGCAACCTGGAAAGACCATGACTATGAAGATAAATGAGAAACATACCATAAAGATACAATAATTTAATGTGGTTCGGTCAATTGACCTACATCCACAAGAGGAGATGAGCAATCCACTATATAAAAGAGAGTACATAACATCGAGAGAAATAACCTCACCAATTCACTCGGAATACAAAGAGGTTCACACACACATGTGTCTCACAATGTCTACCCCACACAAAACTCTCAAGCCCTCATGGCTACATTGTGGATGCTACCAAGTCAGAAGGAATGAGCCTATATTTATAAGTTATAAACCTTTTTCTACAAGGAAAAAATTCGCCAAATATGGAGAATTTCTGTTTTCCTTTCCCCTAAAAGGAAAACTCCAAATTATGGAAAGAAATTTAGGGAAAACCCCAGGAAAGTTGGCTGCCGAATGTGGTCGGAACTGACCTCACACGCCGGCGCATAGTCAGATCTCGCCGGTAAGCCTGCAACTCTAGTTGGCACATGTGATGCTATTTTTTGGTGGGTTTGACTGGGATGTGGTCACCGGAGGGTGAGGGACCCAGTGGTGGTGTTGATTTTCACACAACACTGACATAAAATATGCGACACAAATTAGTCTTGACAACCGCCGGAATAGGAATATATAGGCCTATGTAGAATTGGAATAAGAATAGTATTTTGGTTTCCAAAACTTGTACTTGGATTATATTGTAGTGTCTATAAATAGGGTCTTGATGTAGTAATGTACATAAACAATTCAATAATATTTTTCTCACATATTTCTCATATGGTATCAAAGCATCGGTGAGAAACTTACCAGGAAGAAAACCAGTCAGTTTCCGTTAACCCTCAGGCTGGTCTACATCATTTTTTTGTTTTGTGAGTGTTGTGCAAATCCAACACCACCACGAGGTGCGGAATACTCAGGCGAGCAAACCCCAGTGAGCTCCTCTTAGTTTTACTGTGTCACGCGCCATCTGAAGCCCCAAATCTGCGTTGCCACGCGCTTCATGCGCCGGCACATGTGGCAGTTTTTCAGCAAGTTTTTTTTCGATATTCTTTCTTCCAGCAGGGTCGCCTCTCCATTCCGAGGCTATCCATGCAATTTTTTTCCCAAATTCGATCGCCGAAATTAGGGTTTAGCGATTTCAAGCACTTTTCGACAACTGTTTCAGTGTTTTCGGCCAGTTTTTAAAGTTTTTTCCCCTCAGTGAGGTGTCTTCTCCATTCCGAGGCAGACCACATAAATTTTTTTAATTTTTTGACCAGTTTTGGTGGACAAATCTGAATTCCGGTGACCATTTTTTCTTTTTTTACCATTTTTTTACAAACTTTTATTTTTAAAAGATGTCCTTTAGGATTGATATGTTTGGCTCCAAAAGTATAGGAATAAGAGTTCAAATCCTAGGATCTCTTCAGAACCATTAATGGGCAGTTCCAACTATTTAGCATGGACTTTCTCGGTTGAATTATGGTACAAGGGTCAAGGTGTCCACGACCACTTAACAGCCAATGCTTGTGTTGTAGATGAAAAGAGAAAGGCTACTGAGGAATCTACAACAGCCAAAGCACAATGGGAGAAGGTTAATGCTCAATTGTGTAGTTTCCTATGGCGATCTATTTATTCCAAGTTGAGCCCTTGTTTTGCCCATTCCAGACATGTTATTCAGTTTGGGAAAAGGCTCGTGCTTTATATACTTATGACATATCTCGATTTTATGATGTGGTATCTTGAATGACCAACTCAAAGAAATAAGAATCCGATATGTCTACATACATGGGACACCTTAGATTCTATTCTTTATGTCCTTGGTTCTCCTTTTAATTTGGCATCTGTTAGTCGTTTGACGTGAGCCTTACATTGTGGCATTTATTTTTTTGATGATTTTTTCCTTATGGAGGACCGCAGTACGGGACTGATAATTGGCATAAGACATGCATCACATGGCCTTTACTATCTTATCTCTTCAAATTCCTTCACAGCATGCTTCGTTACAGATCCTCCGGACCTAATTCACAAACATTTGGGACATCCTAGTCTATCTAAATTGTAAAAGATGGTGCCTAGTTTGTCTAGTTTATCCTCATTAGATTGTGAGTCCTGTCAACTTGGGAAACACACTCGTGCTACATTTTCACGTTGTACTGAGGGTTGTTCCGAGTCTATTTTTTTTTAGTTCATTCTGATATTTGGGGTCTTAGTCGAGTCAGTTCCCCCTTAGGATTTCTTTATTTTGTTAGTTTCGTTGATGGTTATTCAAGATGTACTTGGGCTTTCTTAATGAAAGATCTTTCAGAGTTATTTTCTATATTTAAAGGTTTTTTTTACTGAAATACAAAACCAGTTTGGGGTTTCCATTCATACTCTTTATAGTGATAATGTGTTCAAATATGTGTCCTCTCAATTTCAGGAGTTTATGAATCACCAAGAAATTATTCACTAGGCATCTTTTTCGTACACCCATCAGTAGAATGGTGTAGTAGAATGAAAGAATAAGCATCGTATTGAAACTGCTCGCACTCTTCTCATTGAGTTCCATGTTCTGCTTTTTGGGGCGATGCTGTCCTGGCATCTTGTTATTTAATTAATAGAATGCCCTCATCTTCTATTCATAATTAGGTTCCACATTCCATACCGTTTCCTTGGTCACGTCGCCATTCTATACCTCCTTATGTCTTTTGGAGTGCATGCTTTGTTCATAACTTAGTTCCAGGAAAAGATAAATTAACACTTCGTGCTCTTAAATGTGTCTTTCTTGGTTACTCTCTGGTTCAAAAAGGGTATCGTTGTTATTCCCCCTAACCTTAATCTATATCTTATCTCCGCTGATGCCCACATTCTTTGAATCTCAACCTTGCTATACATCATCTAATCATCCTGATATCTCTGAGGTCTTACCTCTACCTCAGGTCCTACCTATACTGACTTTTGAGGAATCTCCAATTGTAGTGCCACCTCTGACAAAACTCAACAAACCTCCACCTCCTTGACTTATCATTGTCGTCCACGTCCAACACTAGTTTTAGATGATTCATGTCATGCCCAGACCCTACTCCTATTGTGGACTTGCCTACTTCTAGCCAACCAAGTGCACTTCAAAAAGGTATATGGTCCACTCGAATGCTAACCCACATTATTCTTTCTTGAGTTATCATCGTCTCACATCATCCTATTATGCTTTTGTATCGTTTCTGTCTTTTATTTCCATTCCTAAGACTACAGGTGAAACACTTTCTCATTCTAGATGGAGGTATGCTATGAGTGATGAGATGTCTGCTTTACATACGAGAGACACTTGGGAACTTGTCTCCCTTCCTACGGGTAAATCCATTGTTGGTTGCTGTTAGGCTTATGAAATAAAAGTTGGTCCAGTTGATCGACGTAAGGCTCGTCTTGTTGCCAAAGGATATACTCAGATATTTGGGCTAGATTTTAGTGATACATTTACTCCTATGGGCTAAAATAGCATCTGTCTGTCTTATTCTATCTATGACTGGCATTCGTCATTGGCCTCTTCATCAATTGGATGTTAAGAATGCTTTTCTACATGGTGATCTTACGGAAGAAGTCTATATGAAGCAACCACCTAGTTGTGTTGCTCAGGGGGGAGTCTCATAGACTTGTATGCCGATTGTGCAAGTCACTCTATAGTCTGAAACAGTCTCCTCGAGCTTGGTTTGGAAAGTTCAGCACAGTAATTCAGGAGTTTGGCATGACTTGTAGTGGAGTTGATCACTCTTTATTTTATCGGCATTCTGCACCAAATTTGAGTATTTATTTGGTTGTTTATGTCGATGATATTGTTATCATTGGTAGTGATAAAGATGGTATTGCTAGTTTGAAGCAACA
>JAABOM020000012.1:464273-497097 GCA_011800125.2 Solanum clarkiae
ATGAGACTAGCCTAATAAGGAACTAAATATTTACAAGATATATTTATTCCAAAAATAACTACACGATATATTTAACAGATAATTCTTCTCATTAGTGCTTCAGAGATAGCCTCCTCCAAATTCAATAAGGATAACTCAGAACATAAGTTTTTAATCTTCAAAAAGTACTCGGCGATAGAGAGATTACCTTGGGTGGTGTTAGCTAATTCATTCTCCAATATCTGTGGCCGAGCTTCATTCTTGTTGAAAAACTTTTCAAGGGTCTTCCATATCTCATGAGCTGATTTACACCTTATAATATGATCAAATAAGCCGGAGGATATTGACCTCTTAAGGATGAACTCCGCTTTTGCATTAATCTACTCCCACTTCTTGTATTTACTGCTATTCTCCGGTCCATCATCAGCAGGACTTGTGTCACTTCAATAACTACTTCCCACAAATCCTCGCCCACAAGGTATGATTCCATACATGTCTTCTATACCTTTTAATTGGACTGATTCAACAACTCCATCCCCAGTCAGTTAACACGACCGCTAAAATCCATTTGGGCAATCTAGTTGAATCAACCACTAACCCCTTGAAATAAACCCACAAGCCAACATATAGTTATGGCTTTGATACCATGTAGAGAAATATAGAAGAAGAAAAGTATTAGTAGAAAGCCTTCTGCTAGCCCAAGATCGTTAACTAAGATTGGAAGATTCAACTAAAGAAGTAGAAGCTAGAAAGGAGAAGGAAGATTATGGAAAGAAGAACTTTGTTATAGAAGAAGACTCTTTGTTTTTGGTTTTGGTTGCTTGGTTATAAATGCCTAAGGCCACCCCTATTTATAGTTGTGTAGGGATAATTCTAGATATATTCTAGATATATCTAATAAAAATATCTAGATAACTTTTATCTACAAAATTCTAGATTTTTCTATAGTGCATTACAAATATCTTCCTAAAATATTTATATTCTAGATTTTCTAGATTTTTCCTAAATACAAATATCCAAGATATTAGAATACAAAATTCTAGAAAGTTTTACTAAATATCTAAGATATTTTTACTTCCAAAAAATCATCTTTATTTTTTCACATAGACTGTGGTTGTGAATATTATCGATAAAAAAAAAACAACTCACTTACATTAAGACTTTGTTCAATGTATCTTAATAATTAAAACCTATTTAGACCAATTAAGTGCTTAAATCTTAATGACAACAAATGCACTAATTGACCTAAGGTCTGAACCATTCAGATCCAGACCTTCATTAAGTGCAAACAAATAAGGGCTAATTCATTCTTTTTTGGTGGCATAGGGAGCATTAAAATTGAATATCACTGAATTAACATTCGAACTGGTAGAAGAATAGTGTTATGTCGGTATATAAATAATCAATATTTTTTATATGTCTATGTGTGCTTAAATTGACTCTTTTAAGTCACAAATTGTATGCCAAAAACTAATGTTGGGCTGGAAAAAGACAGAAATGGAGAGGTATTAAGTCTTATCAGAAATCTGATAGGTAAAATAGTATCAAATAACCTTACTTCCATCGGCCTGTAAGGAATACAAATTAGAAAGTCAATCAGACTTTTTAAAAGATGGCACTTATTGTAAGATGCATTCTGAAAAATAATGCTCATAGTGTATTGCATATTGGTGGGAAATGCAACAATGAAGCAACGAGTGCAACTAGATGATAGGTATATAAAATTCCATAACACAATATTTGATAGGAAACTACAGAACACAGGTTGAAAGCATATATTGTTTGCCGATAATAAAGCAGAGGAAGGTACTAATACCTCTAATAAGGCTATCATTATGCAAGTACAACAATTGTCTACTGATACATCTTTTAAACCATGATGGGAGAAGCCATACTTCTTATTTCCTTGGGGGAGTTTCAAGCTTCTCACTTCTAGCGTAACCTATCTCAATCACAGCCTCCTCCAAGTCCTATTTTACCTTTTCCCGTCCAGAATTGGGAAGGTGTGACTTCCATATAAATTGGATATCCTTGAGAGTCATGTCTCCATTCAGTTTTTCACTGCAGCATACAACATCCACCTACACAAAATGTTATAAAAAATTCAGTGGCAAAGAAGTACTGTGGCAACATTTTCGGCATATCTTTCAGTATATTGTTCTCTGTTCATAAAATCATTACCTCAGTATGATCATTCATATTTAACTTCTGCGCATGTACTTCTAGATTATAGACACAGTGAGCTTACTATCCCTGCAAATGATGCAACATCAGTCATTTTATTTTACTTGATGATGAGCACAAGATTTAAAAATATAAAGGGACAAATCAATATTGAGGACAGAAATTGAGTGTTAGATGCTATGTCGTAAAATGCAATCAATAGCTTGACCCCTCTAGCATCTAATTAAGAATTCAATCTACTCTATACTTTAGACTATGCTAAAATAATAGTTGCATAGGCATGCACGTGGAAAATCTTACTTGAGACGGATATGGGGCCTGTTAAGGGGAGGCAATCTTAGTCCCTTCCTGCCAAGATTAAAAGAACAAAGTTATGGCAGATGTATGAGACAAGAACCTTTACAACGATGTGGCTGCTGTGGTACTTACTTGTCTCCCTGTGGTACAAGTTTAAACCAGAAAGAGCAAAGTTCCTTCTGTTTTTCTTCTAAAACTTTCTTTTCAGATGTTGAAGACTCTCTGTCTTCGGCGTCTTCATTCCTATGAATGTCATTTTTCTCCTCAGGCTTACTAGTTTCACTTGGTGTAAACTTACCAATTTCAGCATTTGTGGTTGACACGATGCAATCAACCTGAGGCATATTCAAAAAAGCATACTCTTATATTGATGTTATGCAAAATATATCCAACATGTTTGCCAAAATATGAGGGTTTTGGGAAAGGTGGAGAAAAACAGTAAAACAGGAAAACAGATGACAAGTACCTTAACTTCAGAGGCATTTGAAGGGAAAGCTGAGGTTTCTTTTAGATGGTCCATTAGAGAAACTATGTGTCCTCTCCATGTTACCTGCAATCTGAGGGTTATTTCCAACTTTCAAAATTATTTTGTTCCACTGATTACTTTTAGAGTAGATTAGGTAAGCCAGTGTAAATAACATAAAGAGCTGAAAGAGAAACCATGGATACATAGAACTATGAACATAATCGACTCACTATGTATGTGGTAGGACTTAGTCCAACCCCTTCTTTGTTATGGGGCAGTAAATCTCTCTAATGAAATGTTTCTATTGATGGTTTGTATAGTGAGGCTGCAGTTAAGTTAGAACAAGAGATAATGATCTTGTGCATATATAGAAGGAAAATGATCAACTTGAGTTAAATTGTTGCTTGAACGGCAAAAGAGAAATCGATTACAAATGATTAATTGAGAAAATCATACTGAACCAGAGTTGAATCTGTCACTTGAGCAACGAAGGAAAAATCAATTACAGAATTGATCTATTAAGACAAGCAAGAACCTCAACATCTAGAGCAGTTGATCTTGGAAAACCATCGGTCTTCAGCGGGGAGTAGAAAGAAGATTAGGAAAGAAATGGAAGGCGGGGTTCTAGATTGCCCTATATTTTAGGGTTGTTGTTGGATACCCGGACTGGGCCTCCGGGTCTGTTTATAATGGACCTATAATAAAATCAGCCTGGTAGCCATTATAATTAAAAAAAAATCTATCAAGAAAGCTCATCCCTAACCTAAATTTAATTTGTCACTTCAGCAACAAAGAAAAAATCAATACTGAATGGCAAGTCTGAAAGAAAAATTTGTATGTAAAGAAAGATCAGCAAAGAGAGAGGGGAACAATTCTTACCAATTGTAGGAAGTTCTTGTTTACGAAAAGTCCTGCCCTTGTGAAAGATCGATGACCTTTATGACATTACCAGAGTGAAATGGCTCTAATAGAGAGAGAAGAGGGGGGTGCGCAAGTGTATCAGATTCTAGAAGACAAAGAGTAAATGTAATCTGATTCTATATGAGATAAAACAAGTGTGTTTTGATTCTAAATATGAGAAATAACGAGTGTCTACAGATTTTAGTTACTTACCTTTAGCACTTTTTAAGATGCATTTAATTCTTTTTTAATTAAAAAATATCACTTGATCATATCTAAATAAACAATTTCAACATTTATAGATCATCATCGGAAACAAGAAATGGATGTTGAAAGGAAAATGATCAACTTGAAAATACTAATGTTGCTCTAAGAGATATTTTCTCGAACAAAGAATTGAACTCTAAGATTGGGGAGAAAAAAAAAGAAGATACATTATTTTTAATAAAATATGAAAAGATGCATCTAAATACAAATTTCACAAACGAAGTCATCTAACTAGCTTGATTTTGTTTAATTTATAAATTTGAAGTTATATTTTTTCCTTTGAGATTGTCAACTGCTCATTATACACATTTTAATAGAGTATTTACACTCAAATTAGGAAGTCTAAATTAATTCACCTGCAATGCACATTTGACACGCATATCGAGAAACTAGTCTATTAAGAAAAGTTCAGGCTGGCATATCCTGAGTTGAATTTGTCACTTGAGCAATGAAGAAAAAAATCAACAAAAAATTGATCTATAGAGAAATTACTAAATGTGACCTAAGTTGGATCTATCGCTTGAAACGAAAAGAAAAATCAATAAATCAAAATAATCTATGAGAGAAGCTCAATCCTAATCTAAGTTAAATCTATCACTTAATCAATTAAATTATTTACTGAGAAAAGCTCAAACCAAACCTGAGTTGAATCTGGCACTTCAAAATCAAAGAAAAAATCAACTGAAAAAATTGATCTATTAAGAAAAGTTTAGGCCTAACCTAAATTGAATCCATCTCTTAAGGAACAAAGAGAAATCAATAGTGAGTAGCAAGTCCAAAGGGAAATGTGTATGTAACAAAAGATCATGGAAAGAAAGAGAGAGGGGAATTCTTGCTGGTTGAAGGATATTCTGGTTTAAGAAAAGCTCTTCCTTGGGAAAGGATTGATGACCTTTATGATTTTTCGGAAAAGTTGCATCGGAGCCCCCTACAATACCAGAAACCGTGGGCTAACTCCCATAGAAAACTGCCAAAAACGCCTGTTTCCTATTCCTTGGCCCATAAAATCCTACCAGGCGTTCCCCACCGCTGTTGGGCCATCTGAGCCTCTTTTTGGACTTATTGAAGACCCACTCATATGATTTTTTAGGAAAGTTGCACCGGAGCCCCCTGCAACGCCGGAGCCCATGGGCTAGCACCCACAGAAAACTGTTGAAATCACTTGTTTCCTGTTCCTTGGCCCATAAAATCCCACTTGGCGTCTCCAGTTGCTGTCGGTCTACCTAGGCCACTTGCGGCGCTCGTTGCGGACACACTCGTATGATTTTTCAGGAATGTTGCACCGAAAACCCTTGTAGCGCCAGAAACCGTGGGCAAACACCCACAGAAAACTTCCGAATCGCCTGTTTTCTGTTCCTTGGCCCATAAAATCCTATCAGGCGTCCCCCATTGCTACTGGGCCACCTAGGCCACTTCCCGATCTCGTTGCAGAGCCACTTATATAATTTTTGGGAATGTTGCATCCGAACACCTTGCAGCGTCAGAAACCATGCTAACACCAACAAAAAACTATCGAAATCGCATGTTTCCTGTTCCTTGGCCCATAAAGTCGTACCAGGCATCCCCCACTGCCTTTGGGCCACCTGGGCCTCTTGTCGGCTCGTTGCAGACCCACTTGTATGAGTTTTTCAGAATGTTGCGCCGGAACCCCCTGCAATGTAAGAAACTGTGGGCTAACACCCACAGAAAATTGCCAAAATTGCATGTTTCCTGTTCCTTGGTCCATAAAATCCTACCAGGCATCCCCCGCCATCGTTGGTCCACCTGGGACTCTTGTTGGGTTCGTTACGGAATCACTCATGCGATTTTTTAGAATGTTGCACCGTAATCCCTGCAGCGCTAGAAACCATGCGTGCACCCACAAAAAACTACCAAAATCACATGTTTCCTGTTCCTTGGCCTATAAAATCCTACCAGGCGTCCCCCGCCACCGGCGGGCCACCTGGGCCTCTTGTCGAGCTCGTTGTAGACCTACTCATATGATTTTTTGGGAATATTGTGTTGGACCCCTTTGCAGCGCCATAAACCGTGGGCTAACACTCACAGAAAACTACTAAAATCTCCTGTTTCCTATTCCTTTGGCAATAAAATCCTACCAGGCATTGCCCGCCACCGCTAAGCCACCTACGCCTCTTATCGAGCTCGTTGCAGACCCATTCATATGATTCTTTTAGGAATGTTATGTCAAAACCCCTGCAACGCCAGAAATCAAGGGCTAACACCCACAGAAAACTGCTGAAATGGCATATTTCCTGTTCCTTGGCCATAAAATCCTACAAGGCATCCTCCACCGTCGTCGGGACACTTGGGCCTCTTGTCAGGCTCTTTTCTGACCCACTTGTATGATTGTTTGGGTATGTTGTGCCGGAAACCCCTACAGCGCCAGAAACCGTGGGCTAACACCCACAGAAAACTGCTGAAATTGTCTGTTTCTTGTTCCTTTGCCCATAAAATAATACCTGGCATCCCCTGCCACTATCGGGCCACTTGGGTCCTTTATCCAGGCTCTTGGCAGACTCACTGGTATGATGTTTTGGTAATGTTGCGCTGGAACCTGATGCAGTGCCAGAAATCGAGGGTAAACACCCACAGAAAACTGTCGAAATCGCCTTTTTCATGTTCCTTGGCCCATAAAGTCTTACCAGGCGTCCCCAGCCACTGCCGAGCCACCTGGACCTCTTTCTAGGCTCGTTGCAGACCCACTCATATGATTTTTTGAAATGTTGCGCTGGAACCCCTGCAGCGCTAGAAACCGAGGGCTAACACACATAGAAAACTACCGAAATTGCCTATTTCCTATTCCTTGGCCAATAAAATCCTACCAGGAGTCCCCCGCCGTCACCAAGCTACCTAGGCCTCTTGTCGGGCTCGTTGCGGACCCACTTGTATGAGTTTTCGAGAATGTTGCATCGGAACCCCCTACAATGCAAGAAATCGTGGGCTAACAACCACAGAAAATCGCCAAAATCGCTTGTTTCATGTTCCTTGGTCCATAAAATCCTACCAGGCATCCCCCGCCGCTGTCGATCCACGTGGACCTCTTGTCGGGCCTCTTGTGGACCCACTCGTATGATTTTTCAAGAATGCTGCTCTGGAACCCCCTGCAGTGCTAGAAACCGTGAGATAACACCAACAGAAAATTGTCGAAATCATCGCCTTGGCCCATAAAATCCTACCAGGAGTCCACTGCCACTGCCGAGCCACCTGGGCCTCTTGCCAGGCTCATTGCAGATCCATTCGTATAGTTTTTTCAAAATGTTGCGCATGTATCCCTCTTTAGCACCAGAAATCGTGGGCTGACACCCACAAAAAACTGCCAAAATCGTCGATTTCCTATTCCTTGGTCCATAAAAACATGTTGCCAGGTGTCCCCGCCGCCACCGGGCCACCTAAGCCTCTTGCCTGGCTCGATGCGGACCCATTCATATGATTTTTCAGGAATGTTACGTAGGACCCCTCGTAGCGCCAGAAGTCGTTTACTAATACCCACAGAAAATGGTCGAAACTGCCTATTTCCTGTTTCTTGGTCCATAAAATCCTACCCTCCGCCACCGTGGGCCACCTGGGCCTCTTGTCGGGCTCGTTGCGGATCCACTCGTATGATTTTTTGGGAATATTGCGCCAGAACCCCTATAGCGCTAGAAACCATGGGCTAACACCCACTGAAAACTGCCGAAATTGCCTGTTTCCTATTCCTTGGCCCATAAAATCCAACCAGGCGTCCCCCACTGCCATCAGGCCACCTGGGCC
Organism: Solanum clarkiae; assembly: GCA_011800125.2. Taxonomy (NCBI): domain Eukaryota; kingdom Viridiplantae; phylum Streptophyta; class Magnoliopsida; order Solanales; family Solanaceae; genus Solanum; species Solanum clarkiae. The sequence continues at coordinate 472,117 of JAABOM020000012.1, forward strand.
TCTTGTCGGGCTCGTTGCAGACCAACTCATATGATTTTTTGAGAATGTTGTGCCGAAACCCCATGCAAAGCCAGAAATCGTGGGATAACACCCTCAGAATACTGCTGAAATCGCCTATTTCTAGTTCCTTGGCTCATAAAATCACACTAGGCGTCCCCCGCCGCTGCCGGGTCACCTAGGCCTCTTGTTAGGCTCTTTACGGACCCACTCATTTGATTTTTTATGAATGCTGTGTTGGAACCCCTGCAATGCTAGAAATTGTGGGCTATCATCCATAGAAAACTATCGAAATCACCTGTTTCCTATTCCTTGGCCCATAAAATCCTACCAGGCGACCCCCACTGTCGCCAGGTAATCTGGGCCTCTTGCCAAGCTCGTTGCGGAAGCACTCGTATGATTTTTTAAAAATGTTTCACCAAAACCCCTTGCAGCACTAGAAATCATTGGCTAATGCCCACAGAAAACTGTCGAAATCGTCTATTTCTTGTTCCTTGGCCCATAAAATCCTACCAGGCGTTCCCCGCTACCACCGGGACACCTGGGCCTTTTGTCGAGCTCTTTGTTGACCCCTTTGTACTAACACCAACATAAAACTGCCAAAATCGCCTGTTTCCTGTTCCTTAGCCCATAAAATCCTACCGGGCGTCCCCGTCGTAGCCGGTCCACCTAGGCCTCTTCTCGGGTTCATTGTCGACCCACTTGCATGATTTTTTGGAAATTTTGCACTAGAACCCCCTGCAGCGCCAGAAATCGTGGGCTAACACCCATAGAAAATTGTCGAGATCGCTTGTTTCCAATTCCTTGGCCCATAAAATCCAACCAGGCGTCCCCTGTCGCTGTCGGGCAACCTGGGCCTCTTGTAGGGCTCGTTGAGGAACCACTCATATGATTTTTCGAGAATGTTCCACCGGAACCCCCTTGTAGAGCCAGTAACCTTGGGCTAACACCCACAGGAAACAGCCGAAATCGCTTGTTTCCTTTTCCTCGGCGTATAAAATCCTACCAGGCATCCACCACCGCTGCTGGACTACCTGCACCTCTTTTGGACTCGCTGCGGACCCACTCATATGATTTTTGCGGAATGTTGCATCGAACCCCCCTGAAGTACCAGAAATCGTGTGTTTACACCTACAGAAAACTATCAAAATCGCTTGTTTCTTGTTCCTTGGCCTAAAAGATCCTACCAGGCGTCCACCGCCGTCGCTGGGCCTCTTGTCGGGCTCTTTTCTGACCCAGTCATATGATTTTTCGATAATGCTGCATCGGACCCCCTGGAGCGCTTGAAACCATGGGCTAACACCCTCAGAAAACTAACGAAATCGTCTGTTTCCTGTTCCTTGGCCCATAAATTCTTACCAGGCATCAACGCCGCCGTCGAGCCAAATAGGCCTTCTGTTGGGCTTGTTGCAGATCCACTTGTATGATTTTTCAGGAATGTTGTGTCGGACGCCCCTGTAGTGCTAGAAATTGTAGTTTAACACCCACACAAAACTACCAAAAATGTTTGTTACTTGTTCCTTGGCCTTTAAAATCTTACCAGGCTTCCCCAGCCACCACCAGGGCCTCTTTTTGGGCTCGTTGTGGACCCACTCACATGATTTTTAGGGAATGTTGCGTCGGAACCCCCTGCAGTGCCATAAATCATGGGCTAAGACCCATAGCAAACTACCAAAATTCCTACCAAGCGTCCCCCACCGCCACCGAGCCACTAGGGCCTCTTGCTGCGCTTGTTGGAGATCCACTCGTATTAATTTTTGGGAATGTTGCGCCTAAATCCCCTGCAGCACTAGAAACCGTGGGCTAAGACCCATAGAAAACTGCTGAAAATTGCCTATTGCCTATTCCTTGGCCCATAAATTCCTACCAGGTGTCACCCGCCGCCGTCGTACCACCTAGGCCTCTTCCGGGCTTGTTGCGAACCTACTCATGTGATTTTTCAGGAATATTATACCGTAACCCATTGCAGCACCAGAAACTATAGGTTAACACCCATAGAAAACTATCGAAATCGTCTGTTTCCAATTCCTTACCCCATAAAATCCTACTAAGCTTCCCCCACCTCCGTCAAGAAACCTGGGTCTCTTGTCAGGCTCGTTACAGACCCACTCATATGATTTTTCGAGAATGTTGCATCGGAACCCCCATAGTGCTAGAAACCGTGGGCTCACCCCCACAGAAAACTATCAAAATCGTTTGTTTCTTGTTCCTTGGCCCCTAAAAACCTACAGGTATCCCCCACCGCCACCAGGCAACTTGGACCTCTTACTGGGTTCATTGCAGACCCACTCATATGATTTTTTCGAGAATGCTACGCTGGAACTCCTACAACGCCAGAAACTGTGGCTAACACCCACAGAAAACTGCCAAAATCACCTGTTTCCTGTTCCTTGTCCCATAAAATCCTACCAAGCGTCCCCAGTCACCACTGGGCCACCTGGGTCTCTTGCCTAGCTTTTTACGGACCCACTCCTATGATTTTTCAGGAATGTCACCGGAAACTCCTGAAGCGCCAAAAACTGTAGGCTAACACCCATATAAAACTATCGAAATCACCTGTTCCCCATTCCTTAACCCATAAAATCCTACCAGGCGTCCCCCGCCGCCGCTAGGCCACCTGGGCCTCTTGTCGGGGTCGTTACGGACCTACTCATATAATTTTTCGAGAATGTTACACTAGAACCCACTACAGCGCTAGAAATCGTGGGCTACCAGGCGCCCACTGCCACCACCGCCGGACCACATGGGCCTCTTGTCGGACTCTTTACTAACCCACTCATATGATTTTTTGAGAATGTTGCGCCAAACCTGCCTGGAGCGCAGTAACCATGGGCTAACACCCACAGAAAACTAACAAAATCACCTGTTTCCTGCTCCTTGGCCCATAAATTCCTACCAAGAGTTTGTCGCCGCCATCGGGCCATCTAGGGCTCTTATCGGGCTTGTTGCAGACCCGCTCGTATAATTTTTCAGGAATGTTGCGTCAGACCCCCCTGCAGTGTCGGAAACTGTGGGCTAACACCCACAGAAAATGCTAAAATCGCTTATTTCTTGTTCCTTGTCCCATAAAATCCTACATGGCATCACCCGCTACCATCGGTCCACTTGAGCCTCTTTCCGGATTGTTACGGACCCGCTCATTTAATTTTTCAGGAATGTTGCGTCTGAACCCCCTGCACTGCCAGAAACCGTGGGCTAACTCTCACAGAAAACTACCAAAATCGCTTGTTTCCTATTCCTTGACCCATCAAATCCTACCAGGTGTCCCTCGCTACCGCTAGGCTACCTGGGCCACTTGTCGCGCTCGTTATGGACAAACCCGAATGATTTTTCGGGAATATTGCACTGGAAACCCCTGCAGCGCCAAAAGCCGTGGGCAAACACCCATAGAAAATTGCCAAAATCACCTTTTTTTCTGCTCCTTGGCCCATAAAATCCTACCAGGCGTCCCCCACCGTCGTTGGACCCCCTAGGCCACTTCCCGATCTCGTTGTAAACCCATACTTGTGATTTTATGGGAATGTTGCAGCAGAACACCCTACAACACCAGAAACCATGGGCTAACACCCATAGAAAACTACCAAAATCGCATATTTCCAGTTCCTTGGCCCATAAAGTCATACCAGGCATCCCCCGCTGTCGCCGAGCCACCTGGGCCTCTTGCCGGGCTTGACGCGGACCCATTCGTATGATTTTTCAGGTATGTTGTGCCAGAAACCCTTGCAGCGCTAGGAACCGTGGGCTAACACCTACAGAAAACTGTAGAAATCACCCGTTTCTTGTTCCTTGGCCCATAAAATCTTACCAAGCATCCCCCGCCGCCACTGGGCTACCTAAGACTCTTGCCGGGCTTGGTACGAAACCACTCGTTCAATTTTTTAGAATGTTGCACCGGAATCCCCTGCAGCACTAGAAACTGTGCGCTAACACCCACAGAAAACTACCAACATCGCATGTTTCCTTTTCCTTGGCCCATAAAATCTTATCAGGCGTCCCCCGCCATCGGTGGACCACCTAGGTCTCTTGCCAGGCTCATTGCATACCAACTCACATGATTTGTTGGGAATGTTGCACTGGACCTCCTTGCAGCACTAGAAACCATGGCTAACACCCACAGAAAACTACCGAAATCGCCTATGTCCTGTTCCTTGGGCCATAAAATCCTACCAAGCATCCCCCACCACTGTCAGCCACCTGGGCCTCTTGCGGGCTCATATGACCCATATGACCTATTCATATGATTTTTTAGGAATGTTACGTTGGAACCCATGCAGCGCCAGAAATGGAGGGCTGACACCCACAGAAAACTGATGAAATCCCTTTTTTCCTGTTTCTTGGCCCATAAAATACTACCAGGCGTCCCCCGCCACCACTGGGCCACCTGGACCTCTTGTCGGGCTCGTTGCAGACCTACTCATATGATTTTTCGGGTATGCTGTGCCAGAAACCCCTACAGTGCCAGAAACCGTGGGTTGACACCCATAAAAAACTGCTGAAATCGCATGTTTCCTGTTCCTTTAGCCCATAAAATACTACCAGGCATCCTATGCCACCGACAGGTCACCTGGGCCTCTTGCCGGCTCTTTGCCTCACTCATACGATTTTTTGGGAATGTTGCGCTGGAATCCCCTACAGTGCTAGTAACCTGGGCTAACACCCAATGAAAACTGCCGAAATCGCCTATTTCTTATTCTTTGGCCTATAAACTCTTACCAGGCGTCCCCCACCGCCGCGGGATCACCTAGGCCTCTTGTCGGGCTCGTTCCAGACCCACTCATATGATTTTTCAAGAATGTTGCACCAGAACCCCTTGAAGCGCCAGAAACCATGGGCTAACACCCATAGAAAATTACCGAAATCGCCTATATCCTGTTCCTTGCCCATAAAATCCTATCAGGCATCCCCTACAGCTGCTGGGCCATATGGGCCTCTTGTCGGGCTCGTTGCAGACCCACTTGTATGATTTTTGGGAATGTTGCACCAGACCCACTGCAGCGCCAGAATCCATTGGCTAACACCCACCGAAAACTGTTGAAATCGCCTGTTTCGGCTTCCTAGGCCCGTAAAATTCTACCAAGCCTCCGCCAACGCCACTGGGGCCTTTTGTCGGACTCATTACGGACCCACCCGTATGATGTTTTGGGAATCTTGCGCCGGAGCCCCATGCAGCCCCAGAATTCGTGGGCTAACACCCACCGAAAATTGCCGAAATTATCTGTTTCCTATTCCTTGGCCCATAAAATCCTACCAGGCCTCTGCCAATGCCGCCGGGCCCATCTGGGCCTCTTGAAGGGCTCGTTGCGGACCCACTCGTATGCATTTTCAAGAATCTTGAGTCGGAGACCCATGTAGCGCCAGAATCCATAGGATAACACCCACCCAAAACTATCGAAATCGCTTGTTTTGACTTCCTAGGCCCATAAAATCCTACCAGGCCTCCGCCAACACTGTCGGGCCACCTGGGATTCTTGCCGGGCTCGTTTCGGAACCACCAGTATGATTTTTTGGGAATCTTGCGCTGGAGCCCCATATAGCCCCAGAATCCGTGGGCTAACACCCATAGGAAACTGTCGAAATCGCCTATTTCTTGTTCCTTGGCCCATAAAATCCTACCAGGCCTCCGCCAACATTGTCGGGTCACCAGGGCCTCTTGTTGGGCTCATTGTGGACCCACCCATTTTATTTTTTGAGAATCTTACACCGGAGCCCCATGCAGCCCTAGAATCCATAGGCTAACACCAACCGAAAACTGTCGAAATCGCCTGTTTCCTGTTCCTTGGCCCATAAAATCCTATTAGGGCTCTGCCAATGCTGCAGGGCCACCTAGGCCTCTTGTTGGGCTTGTTGCGAACCCACTCGTGTGATTCTTTGAGAATCTTGTGCTGAAGGCCCATGCAGCCCCAGAATGCATAGGCTAACACCCATCGAAATCGCCTGTTTCGGTTTCCTGGACCTATAAAATCCTACCAATCCTCCGCCAACACTGCTGGGTCACCTAGGCCTCTTGTCGGGCTACCTAGGCCTCTTGTCGGGCTTGTTATGGACCCACCCGTATAATTTTTTGAAAATTCTGTGTTGGAGCCCCGTTCAGCTCCAGAATCCGTGGGCTAACACCCAACGAAAACTGTCGAAATCGCCTGTTTCCTGTTCCTTGTCCCATAAAATCCTACCAGGACTCCGCCAACGCAGCTGGGCTACCTTGGCCTCTTGCCGGGCTCGTTGCAAACCCATCCATAAGAGTTTTCTGGAATCTTGCGCCGGAGCGCCATGCAACGCCCGAAGCCTTGGGCTAACACCCATCGAAAACTGTCGAAATCGCCTGTTTCGGCTTCCTGGGGCCAAAAATTCAACAAGTGCTCCGCCAACTCCGCCGGGCAACCTGGGAATCTTGCTGGGCTCTTTGCTGACCCACCCGTATGATTTTTCAAGAATCTTGCGTTGGAGCCGCATGCAGCTAACACCTATCAAAAACTGCTGAAATTGCCAGTTTCCTATTCCTTGGTCCATAAAATCCTACCAGGCCTCCGGCAATGCCGCCGGGCCACCTGAGCCTCTCGCAGGGCTAGTTGAGGACTCATCCGTATGATTTTTTGGAAATCTTGCACTGGATCCCCATGCAGCTCCAAAATACTTGAGATAACACCCATTGAAAACTGCCAAAATCGCCTGTGTCGGCTTCCTGGGCCCATAAAAACCTACCAGGCCTCCACCAACGCTACCGGGCCACCTAGGCCTCTTGTCGGGCTCATTGCGGACTCACCCACATGATCTTTCGGGAATCTCGCGCCAAATCACATGCAGCCCCAGAATCATTGGGCTAACATCCACCAAAAACTGTCGAAATCGCCTATTTCAACTTCCTGGGCCCATAAAATTTACCAGGCCTCCGCCAATGCCATCGGGCCACCTGGACCTATTGTCGTGCTCATTGCGGAACCACCTATATTATTTTTTGGGAATCTTGCACCATGGCCTAACACCCATAAAAATCTGCCTAAATTGCTTGTTTCCCATTACTTGGCCCATAAAATCCTACCAGGCCTCTGCCAACGGCGCCGGGCCACCTGGGCCTTTTGCCAGGCTCATTACAGACCCACTCGTATGATTTTTCAGAAATCTTGCGCCAGAGCCCCATGCAGCGCCAAAATTTATGGGCTAACACCCACCGCAAACTGTCAAAATCGTCTTTTTCCTGTTCCTTGGCCCATAAAATCCTACTAGGCCTCCGTCAATGCCGTCGGGCCACCTGGGCCTCTTGTCGGGCTCGTTGCGGACCCACCCGTATGATTTATCGGGTATCTTGCATCGGAGCCCCATGCAGCCCCAGAATCCGTGGGCTAACACCCACCGAAAGCTGCCAAAATCACTTGTTTCCTATTCCTTGGCCAATAAAATCCTACGAGGTCTTCGCCACTGCCGCGGCCACCTGGGCCTCTTACCGGGCTAGTTCCGGACCCACCCGTATGATTTTTCAAAAATCTTGCGCCTGAGCCCCATGCAGCTCCAAAATCTGTGGGGTAACACCCACCAAAAACTGTCAAAATTGCCAGTTTCCTATCCTTGGCCCATAAAATCCTACCAGGCCTCCGCCAATGTTGCCGGGCCATGTTAGCTTGCCAGGCTCGTTGTGAACCCACCCGTATGATTTTTTGGGAATCTTGCGTCGGAGCCCTATGCAGCGCCAGAGTCCGTGGGCTAACACCCACTGAAAACTGCCAAAATCGTCTATTTTAGCTTCTTGGCCCATAAAATCCTATCAGGCCTCCGCAACGCCGCCAGGCCACCTGGGCCTCTTGCTGGGCTCATTGCGGACCCACCCGTATGATTTTTCGGGAATCTTGAGCGAAAGCCCCATACAGCCCCAGAATCCATGGGCTAACACCTATCGAAACTGTCGAAATCGCCTATTTCCTGTTCCTTGGCCCATAAATTCCTACTAGGCTTTTGTCAACGGCGCCGGGCCACCTAGGCCTCTTGCTAGGATCATTGCGGACCCATCCGTATGATTTTTCAAGAATCTTATGCTGGAGCCCCATGCATCCACAGAATCTGTGGGTTAACACCCACCAAAGATAATCGAAATAGCCATTTTCCTATTCCTTGGCCCATAAATCCCTACCAGGGCTCCGCCAACGCCATCGGGCCGCCTGGGCCTCATACCGGGCTCGTTGCGAACCCAACCGTATGATTTTTTGAGAATCTTGCATCGGAGCCCATGCAGTGGCAGAATCTATGGGCTAACACCCACCGAAAACTATCGAAATCGCCTATTTCGGCTTCCTTGTCCCATAAAATCCTACCAGTCCTCCGCCAACGTCACCAGGCCACCTGGGCCTGTCCTTGGTCCATAAAATCCTTCCAGGCCTCTAACAACGCCGCCAGGCCACCTGGGCCTCTTGCCGGGCTCGTTGCGGACCCACCCGTATGACTTTTCAGGAATCTTGCACCAGATCCCCATGCAGCCCCAGAGTCCATGGACTAACACCCACCGAAAACTGCCGAAATCGTCTGTTTCGGCTTCCTAGGCCCATAAAATCCTACCAGGCCTCCGCCAACGCCGTCGGGCCATCTGGGCCTCTTGCCGGTCTCGTTGCGGACCTACTCATATGATTTTTCAGGAATCTTACACCAGAGACCCATGCATCCCCAGAATTTGTGGGCTAACACCCGCCGAAAATTGCCGAAATCCTCTTCTTGGGCCCATAAAATCCTACCAGGCCTCTGCCATGCAGCCGGGCCACCTTAGGCTCTTCTCGTGCTCTTTGTGGACCCACCTATATGATTTTTTGGGAATCTTGCGTCGGAGCCCCGTGCAACGCCAGAATCCGTGGGCTAACACCCACTGGGAACTGCCGAAATCGTCTGTTTCAATTTTCTAGGCCCATAAAATCCTACCAGGCCTCCGCCTACACCGTCGGGCCTCCTGGGCCTCTTCCCGGGCTCATTGCGGACCCACCTGTATGATTTTTTGGGAATCTTACATCGGAGCCTCGTGTAACGCTAAGATTCGTGGGCTAACACCCACCCTAAACTGCCAAAATCGCATGTTTCAGCTTCCGGGGCCCATAAAATTCTACCAGGCCTCTGCCAACCCCGTCGGGCCACCTGGGCCTCTTTCTGGGCTCGTTGCGGATCCACTCGTATGATGTTTTGGGAATCTTGCACCGGAGCACCATACAGCCCTAGAATCTGTGGGCTAATAGCCACCAAAATCTGTCGAAATCGCATGTTTCCTATTCCTTAGCCCATAAATTCTAGCAAGCCTCCGCCAACGCCGTCGGGCCACTTGGGCCTCTTGCCGGGCTCGTTGCAGACTCACCAGTATGATCTTTCGAGAATCTTACGTCGGAGCCCCTTGCAGCGCTAGAATCCGTGGGCTAATACCCACCAAAAACAAATCGCTTGTTTCTGCTTTCCGGGCCCATTAAATCCTACCAGGCCTCCGCCAATGCCATCGGGCCACCTGGGCCTCTTTCCAGGCTCATTGCAGACCCACCTGCATGATTTTTTGAGAATCTTGCGCCGGAGCCCAATACAGCTCCAGAATCCATGGGCTAACACCTACCGAAAACTGTTGAAATTGCTTTTTTTTGTTCCTTGGCCCATAAAATCATACCAGGCCTCTGCTAACGTCGCTGGGCCACCTGGGCCTCTTGCCGGGCTCGTTGCGGACCCACCCGTATGATTTTTTGGGAATCATGCGTCGAAGCCCCATGCAACCCCAGAATCTATGGGCTAACACCCCCCCAAAAATTGTTGGGCCCATAAAATCCTACCGGGCCTCCGCCCACGCCGCCGGGCCACCTGGGCCTCTTCCCGTGCTCTTTGCGGACCCACCTGTATGATTTTTTGGGAATCTTGTGCCGGAGCCCCATGCAGTGCCAGAATTCGTGGGCTAACACCCACCGAAAATTGCCGAAATCGCCTGTTTCGGTTTCCTAGGCCCATAAAATCCCACCAGACCTCCGCCAACACTGCAGGACACTTGGGCCTCTTTCCGGGCTCTTTGCGGACCCACCTGTATTATTTTTCAGGAATCTTTCGCCGAAGCCCCATGCAACTCCAGAATCCGTGGCTAACACCTACCGAAAACTACCGAAATCGTTTGTTTCCTATTCGTTGGCCCATAAAATCCTACCATGCCTCCGCCAACCCCACCCGGCCACCTGGGCCTCTTTCCGGGCTTGTTACGGACCCACCCGTATGATTTTTTAGAAATCTTGCACCGGAGCACCATGGAGTCCCAGAATTTGTGGGCTAACACCCACCGAAATCGCCTGTTTCCTGTTCCTTGGCCTATAAAATTCTAACAGGACTCCGCCAACATCGTCGGGCCACCTAGGCCTCTTGCCGGGCTCGTTGCGGACCCACCCGTATGAGTTTTTTAGAATCTTAAGCCGGAGCCCCATGCAGTGCTAGAATTCGTGGACTAAGGAAAAATCAATTAAAAATAATTTATTGAGAAAAGCTCAAATTGAACCTGAGTTCAATCTGTCACTTGAGAATCAAAGAAAAATCAATTAATAAAAATTGATCTATTAAGAAAAGCTCAAGCTTAACCTAAAATCTATCACATGAGTAACAAAGAAAAAATCCATAGCGAGTAGCAAGTCTAAAGGGAAATGAGTATGATTTGTGAGAGAAACTCAATCCTAACCAAGTTAAACATGTCGCTTGAGCAATGAAGGAAAAATCAATTAAAATGATTTATTGAAAAAATCTCAAACTGAACCTGAGTTGAATCTATCACTTGAGAATCATAGGAAAAATCAACTAAAAAATTGATCCATTAAGAAAAGCTCAAGCCTAACCCAAAATCTATCACTTGAGTAACAAAGAAAAAAACAATAGCGAGTAACAAGTCTAAAGGGAAATGAGTATGTAACGAAAGATAATGGAGAGAGAGAGAGAGAGAGAGAGAGAGAGAGAGAGAGAGAGAGAGAGAGAGAGAGGAACAATTCTTACCAATAGGGTATTGTATACTCAAATTAGGAAGTCTAAATTAATTCACCCGCGATGCACGTGTGACGCATGTGCAATGCACATAACCAAAAACTAGTCTATTAAGTTGAATTTTTCACCGGAGCAAAAAAAAATCAATAAAAAATTGATCTATAGAGAAAAGATTAAATCTAACTTGAGTTGAATCTATCACTTGAGCAAAAAAGAAAATTCTATAAATAAAAATGATTTATGAGAGAAGTTCAATCCTAACCTAAGTTAAATTTGTCGCTTGATCAATGAAGGAAAAATCAATTAAAAATGATCTATCGAAAAAAGTTCTAACTGAACCGGAGTTGAATCTATCACTTGAGAATCAAAGAATAAATCAATTAAAAAAATTGTTCTATAATAAAACCTCAGGCCTAACCTAAACTAAATCTATCACTTGATTAACAAAGAAAAAATCAATAGCGAGTGACAAGTCTAAAAGGAAATGAGTATATTATGAACGATCATGCAAAGAGAGAGAGAGAGAGAGGAGGGGGAGAGGGGGGGAGGATAATTCTTACCAATAGAATATTGTACACTCAAATTAGGAAGTCTAAATTAATTCACCTGTGACGCACGTGCAAACACGAATCTCGATCAAATAGCGTAGCACGGGACCGCGCTCACGTAACCAGAAACTAATCTATTAAGAGTTAAATTTGTCACTTGAGCAACAAAAAATAAATCAATAAAAAAATTAATTTTTAGAGAAACGATTAAATCTCACCAGAGTTGAATCTATCACTTGAGCGGAAAAAAAAACTCAATAAATAAAAATGATTTATGAGAGAAGCTTAATCCTAACCTTAGTTAAACATGTCTCTTGAGCAACGAATGAAAAATCAATTAAAATGATTTATTGAAAAAATTTCTGACCGAAGCTGAGTTGAATCTGTCGCTTGAGAATTGGAGAAAAAATTAATTAAAAAATTCATCTATTAAGAAAAACTCAAGCCTAAATCATACTCGTGTGCAAAGAGGCAAATTTCAGTAGCTCAGTTAGTTGACTAAACTTTCACCTTATTGGTGAGGCTTCGATTTTCGTCTTGTAATTCCCTCTTTCATTTCCCCTTTGAGGAAAAAAAAACTTCCAAAGAAGATATTCAAGTATCCTCTCAAAAAAGTTATAAAAAACTCTGAAATATGACTTATGACTTATATTTTGGTCAAGGAATCTTCACAAGTTTAGCAGAAAATATCTACCTATTCTCAAACACAAATCCAGAATACACAAATATCATGCTTGGATGTCCCAATGATCCTGTTTCAATCTCAATTATCTTTTATGCTAGACAAAAGTTCATCGTGCGCAAGGTAAATCCGCCCCTGGCTAGGCCCTTATCTCGTTAAGAGTAGCAAAACATCCCATTGTGATAAAAAAGACATGTAAAATATAAGAAGGTGATTAGGCAGAGCAAGACGCATCTTGAACTTACTGACAGCATGATCTTAAATAGGAGGATTTGGAGGTCACAAATTAGAGTAGAAGGTGAGTTAGTAGTTAAACGTTCTCGCTTTTCTAGGCTTGGGAGTCATACTTGGACCTCCTTTCTTACCAGTGGTATTAGCACTATTCTTGTATTTTCTTGTTTGAATTCGATCATCACCTGCTCTTTTTTTGCTTCCATTGTCGCATTATTTTGTTGTTATCATTATTGTTCTTTCTTTTGTATGTTGTGCACTGCTTTCCAATTAGCATTTATGTATTCCCATTTTCAAATTGCTTGAAATGCTTTATTTAAGCCAGTAATCTATTAGTAATAGCCTCTTATCTCTACAAGATCGAGTAATGCATATACTCTACTCTCCTTAGACCTTACTTTGTGAGGTTACACAGGATATGTGATTGTTTATCATGCTGAAATCTAAATTACGCAGACTCCTCACTTTCAATGCTGCACCCATGTCGGATTGTCTAAAAATACAGTACCTTTGGCAAATCCAACACGTACACGCTGACACTTTTAAAGAGTCCGAACAACATAGGCTGAAATACATCTCAACAAAGTTTCATATGTTAAACTGTAGAGTACTCAGCTATTCAGTAGCTATTCTCTTTACACATGAATGAAGAAACCTCAACCATCCAACCGATCCTGTTACAGAAAGGGATCATGAACCCAGGAGGATACATAAATCTATACAACATTCCGAAACCCATTATGTGCAACAAAATGACAATGTATAAACAATCAAGAAGTGCTTTCATAATATATAGCACTTCCATTTTTAATGAGGTAAGAAAAGGAAATATGAAGGCGCGGAGGAAATTCTCTGAAGCAAAACTTCTACTTGGAGAAGAAAGAACAATGCCATGGGGAATTAAACAATTCCACAGGCTCCCAAAGGAGAAGATGCATACTACCCGCAGATCTTTAGGACTTTACTTTTCAGCCTTTCGTTCTTGACTAATCTTTGGTAACCCACCTTTGACCACGAACTTGAATAGCACCAACGTTCTGATCGCTGCTGCTCTCTCCACCACTTTCTGCACTGGTATATTCAGATTTTCTTCGGTGCTTCTTCCTCTTAGAAGTTCCACTATCACTTATGCTTCCATTCAAAAGGGGGTCATCTATACCACGTATGACTCTTCTTGCTGGAGATGATGAAGCAACACCATTATCGTCCTTTGATTTTCTCCCTTTGTCGTGCTTCTTTATGTTCTGAGAGATTTTATGTAATTTTTGAATTCCTTTCTCTACAGGTTCTACTGCTTGAGTTACTGTGAATTTCAAGTCATTCACTATCTGCTTGCAGTACCATAAAGTATAGTTAGCAAGGAGAAGAGTGAAATTCGGAGACAGTAGGCTCGATGGTATAAATTAATGAAAATTCAAGCTTAGCTGAAGAGTAAATTCGAGCAAGATCAAGTTCGAACTGCAACTCGAGCTTAAAGTATATTCTTTTTACCAGATAAGCTTATATTAGATATTCTTTCAACCCAATATTTTCATTAAGAATGTCCCAACATGTTTGCAGCACTCCACTGATAATATAATCTATATAATTTTCACAACTTTCAAGAATCGTTTAGCTTTCAGAAAACATTGATATGATCATTTTTCTATTGAACTAATTCTACAACTATTACTTTAGTATTTTGTTAAACCATGATGATTAAAGTTTTGGCAGTGACAAAAACAATCAATTTCTCACAAGGGACAGAATTTAGTGATACTGGAAGGTCACACGGATGTTGTTCAATCACAGCAGAGATGACGCACCATCTGCAATCATTAGTAATTGAAATAGGTTGACTTGATTAGGACGACGAGGACATATGGGAAAGTATAAAGTGTGTGCAGAGGAGAACACACTCTAAATCCTCGAAATATGATGAACTCCTAGTACTAGAGAAATCGAAAAATAGTAACTGTGAGTGGGAGGAGAAAACGCTCCAATTCCTTGGGATGATCATTCATCTATCCTTGAACTCTGCCTCGTGAAAAATTAGTAATATCCGCAATTGAATGACACTTGAATGAGCTAAAAAGCATACTTGACATATCAGAAGTTGCAATAGAAAGTTATTATGTTTAGACACACTAATAGGTAGCTTCAAAAACAACATGGTCTCAAAGCATAAATAGCAAAGAGAGATGCTTACATATTCACCACCTCCAATGAAGATATCTTTAACACTTTCTCTTATGGTTGTTCCACCCCTATCATCAATGTCTGGTTGAGGAAGACGTAATTTGGTGCGACGTTCACTATCTCTAACCTCGTCAGGATCTACTGGCAAGTCAGCAGATACATAATCTCCAAGAACTGCAAAATCCCCAGTAAAACACTCTCCCATCAGCTCGTATGGCTTGGCAGGGAAGACATAGATGTGAACCGCAGAAGCAATGCCCATCTGTACTGGATGAACCACAAGAGTTGTTAAACTTCTGGAGGAATATCAAAAGCATTAATATATCACATATAGAAACTTAGTGTTTATATTCATCAGTGACATTACACATCCCTCGACCCTCACACCCCGAAGAAACCTTCAGAAACATAAAAATCATGGGCAGGATTTGTGCATGCATTTTCTTCCCTCATTTTGTGGGTAGGGTAGGAAAAGAAACGTGACTTTGAACCCAAATAAAGAACAAAGCAGTCCTGAAATACTCCAGAGTCAACTATAAGAAACCTTGCAACAGGATAAGCAAATTCTGGAGCATTATGCCAGCAGTTAATGTCTAAAAGAAGAATTATTGAGAGCAGCTTTCAACATTTATATGCATCAGTTCCAGTAGCACATCAGTATGCATCATATGCATAGATCAAATGGCACATGGATGCATCAGTTGTAAAACATAAGATGTTGAACTAATGCAAGATCCATCACGTATGATTAAATGTTATCTTTCAAGTTTCTAGCCCCCGCTTAATAGAATAACAAGTAATTTTGTGTGCAATTCCTTACAAGCAATCACAAAAGAAAAATTCCTGATGGCCCAAATAAAACGTTTGGTAATAGAAGTAACAAAAATATGCCCAATTCCAGAACAATCACCTCAATGCATATGATGAAATCTTGAATGCTGGACTTAAACTGCAAAGCTTGAGCTATTGGACTTTTAAGGAAACCAAGTGTAGAAAGCAGGGCTATTGCCAGTCCTTGCCACCAAGTTAAGAAAACAATTGACTTGAAAGTAAGAAACTTGTACAGTGGCTTGATGTGAGATAATTCATCCTTTGTAATAGTATAAAATTGAACTAAGCAATACAATGCCCATGATTGACTGAAATTTAAAACAACAGCCATATACGGATACCTGCACAGCCAAGATAGATAATGTAAGAGATTTTTTGGACAGTTACTTCATTAATTACAAGGTCAAATAAGCATGATAACATGGTATTGAATGTCAAAATATTTCTAGAAAAATAATTATTTATAGGAGTATCTGCCAAATAGATGCAGTTTTATACCCATAATTTGAATATTGAGACCTATGCAGTCACTATTCATGAATTATTGTGGGATACCCTCCTCTCTGGATGGCTGTCTTATATATAACATATGCACATAAAGACATGACAACTTAAGCTTCACCAAAAGTCGCACAAAAGACAGTCTCACACTGGATAGCACCAGGCAAGGTAACATGAAGGAATCTTATTCCATTAGCCAAGGGAAGTAGCAACGGACCATCACTATCATTGGAAAAAAAGAAAAATGTAGGATAAAAAGATTATTTGATCAAAGGGATGGATAGAAGGCCAAATCCAGCTGAAAACAAGAAGAACAAATCAAGGAGCGCGAGCCAGCCTATGAAAATGAAGTGTTTCTTACCCACAATTCCATTTGAAGTCTCCTTCACAATATACATCAAAACCTTCAAGAATCACTGCCAAAGTAGCTGTAAATGCTTTGATTATCATCTGCAGAGTTTGTATAGTATATGGTTAAGTCAAGAGACAAGTTAATCTTGTCTGTCCAAAGGAATAAAGACTCTAAGCCAGGTAGCACACTTACATATTGGACAATTCCAAACTTGATAACTTGGTACACCCACTGACCAAGTTTCCATGGCTTCAAAATATAATTCATGGGAAAATGATGCTTAACAATCCCCTTTTCAGAGCCATGCTCTAGTAGTGGCATCTTTGAACCTTCGCGTCCTTCCCTCTTCATAAATTGTATGGTCCTCTTTTCTCCACCTAATTTGGGGAAAAATGAAGGTCAAAACAGAAAGGAAGAAAGCACAAATAACTGAATGAGTTCATATAAGAGATTTTGGAGACATTTTACTGGTGACTAGTGGCATAGACTAGTAAAAACAAACCGAGACAAAATTAATCTTTGCAAACTTCAAGTAACATTTTAACGGTACAGGGGCACTTGAGAAGACCTTTTAGCAAATAAGGCACACCAGCCTTCATATCAAGCAGTCAAACTTCAGTTGTCGTGCCAACAAGAAACACGTGAGCATGTGTATGTGTATGTGTATGTGTGTGTGAGAAGGAATCTGCTGATGAATAGGAGAACAATGATGAATAGCTATCACATCTTTTCGAGTTGCAAAACAAGGGGAAAAAAATTCTTTCTTTATGCATGACGGCTAGTAGGGTTGCTTTCCTAAATCTAAACATTAGATGGAAGTCAACAAGTAATCAAATTTGGAATAGATAACTTCCATACCTAAACATGCAACAAGATACCTTCCAAAGCAGTACATGGCAAAGGATTCATAGCAATCACGTAGTATCCCGATCTCAACAGTAATCGCTGGATTTACCAATGACACAAACTGAAAAAGAAGCCATATTAGAAATTTAACCAAATAAACTCCTTTGAGTCAATGACAACAACTCTTAAAGTCAAAACGAGCTGAGATCTTCAACAAAATGTTCGCCTTTGCTGTGAGTTTAACTTAGTCTTGTAAGATTACAAACAAAACTTTGTGAAATATATATCATAAATATCAACTTTGAATATCCATGACTAATCCGTCAGTCATTTTCTTTTACTTCACTTTGATAGAGTGTGAAAGTGAGGGCCCTCAACGAGGAATGTCAATGTCTAATATAAAAAGAGATAAAAATCTCGAACACTTGACAAATGTTAATTCTTATGAAATTGAGTAAAGTATGTTTTATTCTCTTTCAAATTTGCATTCTTTCATGTGATTAGGATATGTACCTGTATAACTGTTAGACAATTTGTTGTTATCATATTACATTCACTTTTTCCTATCGGTGTTATCACCTTCAACTAGTGACCAACTTGAAGTCTACTAACACATCTCTTCCTTGTTTTTCCTCTCTGAAGTTTTCACTGTTTATTCCTTTTCAGCATAAGATACTAATGGAACCTGAGCAAAAAACTTATTAGTCTTCTTTTTTTTCGTTTCAGTACCTTTTTCTGATAAAAGTCTATATTACATTTTGCCTCCTCAACGAACAAGGATAGAACGAGCTTAATTACCATCACTGGAATTGATATTAATGAATGATCATGACACCTCATTAATTTTCTTTTATTTTTTTATTTTTTTGATAACTGTGGTGTCCGGGGAAGCAATAAGGTAATCCTTCCTCTCTTTTTCCCTTTCAATACATTTTTTATAAACCTCTACATTTAGTTTTGCCTCCACAAACAAAACAAAGACGAAGCTTTATCACTATCATTAGCCTTGATACTAATGAGTGATCATGACAACTCATCAATCTTCTCCTTTTATCTTTTCAAATAACTGTGGTGTCGGGACTAGCTTGCACACACCTCGACTAATTCCACGAGATACTTGCCACCACCCACCATCACCAAATACTAAGTAACTCTATTCACCAAGGCTAGAACAGATTAGGACGAAATCACATATTTTTCTTTTTATCTCTGCTGAGATATAAACCTGAGACCTCACGGTACTCAACGAACTTCATTAACCACTAAGCCACAGCTAAGGTGCAACAACTTGTTAACTTTTCAATTTGGTATTTCGAGAAAGATTTTGGCTTTCTGCTAATCCCAACTCATATAACTTCAAAAAGCAAGGAAAAAACAAAACAGAAACACTCACTGATTCAACAGCATAACAAGGCACCATCAATATCACTCCAATCAAAAACTTTTGTTCCTGCCATTAAAAAAAACAGATACATATAAACAAATATAAAAACCCATTATTCCAATAAACATAAAACATCAAAAAAAAGGAGAGATTTTCACCTCTGGATTCTTGTAAACTGATAGGTGATCGAAAATGAGATACGTAGAGAGTGCGAGAGTACAGATTACGAAGAACCCAGCAACTAAAGTTGCCCATATAGGTGCTGAATAACCGCTAAAAAGATTCTGGACTATCCGATTCAAATAATCCGATGAAATTGATATTATCCTCTGCATCCAGCTAAGTTTTAGGGTTCAAATTCCTTTAAAATTTTGAAAATGATCAAATTGTTTCTCCTAAAATTGCGATCAAATTTTGAAGGATCGATAAAGGGAATTCCTGAAAATCTTCATCAATTTTCGAAATTGAAGTAGTATCATCATTAACTTTTACAGATTCTCCAAAATTTTGAATCGGTACTATGAATGTTGAAAAACATTAGATTCCGCCTTTTATTCGGATATTCGAAGGATAAAAGATTATATTAGTACTTTATTATTCCTCCATCTTTCTGTAATTGTCTTTTCTTTTTTTTTTTCTACTTGGTGTTCGAAGTTTGTAGAATTTCAATTAAATTTAAATCACACATTGTAAAGTTCATTTGAGACACTCCGAACAAAATTTTTTAATTGTCTTCCTGGTAATATCATACACCATTTTTAAAAAAAAAAATATTAAATGTAGTTTCCCTATTATATGTCTTATTAATTCTTTAATCTTTATCTAGTTATGTGTCTCGGGAATGATTAATGTTAATAATGAAATTGCAAAAATAATTGATGTTTTTTGTTATTTAGATTAAATTATTTTAAAATAAGTATTTTTAGTATACATGATAAATTAAAAAAAAAAACAAAAAAAAGTATATATATTTGATCTCATTTGATCTTGAATGTATAAATATGGTGAAAATGATTCTTAATGTATTTTAAAGTTTAGTACTTTGATCCTAAAGTATATGAGATAAGAGTCAAGATAATTATTATTTTGTTGTCAAAAGATCTTCCTATATAAATAATTTATTTAACCTAATCAAAAATTTTCTGAATACATTAATCATAAAATTATATTTTTCTTTAAAATCTTATCCTTACATTGAATGTCTTCCGTCGCTATTTTCGGTATTTCATGTAGATTCGAAAATTAAACAAATATTATAATAAGGTCTCTTTAAGGATTTATGAAAATTAAATAGATTTTTTCATGCATTTCACATTCTTCTATTTATGGAAAAAATAATTTTTTTGATTGTCGTTGGTATATTTTCTCTATATATGCTCAAAATTTCTCTTTTTGCAAGTATTCTAACTTTTTTTACAGATTAATTTGATCCATTATAGATTTATAGTACAAATTAATTGTTTTTTGCATTTTTCAATCTTTGTGCATGATGCATCTTAGCTCAATTAAATTTTGAACGAATTAAACGAATTGAGTATAATTCATTACTTTATTGATGACGAAACTAGAAAAACATTTCAAAAAGGAAATATCGAATAAAAATCATACAATAACTAGCCAATTATGAAATGACAGGAGACACCATGAAAATATTCATAGATCTTTTTATTTAATATAAATATTGTTGATTATAAATAGGGAGGCTATGTGTTAATGATAATCAATTCATCCCAACTTGAAAGTTCAAGCCGATCCATTAATGCAAAGCCATTGTCCCACAAATATTGCATCACAATTCATATTGGGATTCAACGCACAAAATTCTGTCAAAGTGAGCTTGAATTTCTGAGCTACGCTTACACAGGTGTCACCTAACTCTGCTCCATGAACTGAGTTACAGACCAAGGTAGCATCATCTTTTTCGAAAACTGCATATTATGAAAAAATTAAAAAAAAATAATTAATCATGATGACAATAATTATGTTTGACGTAATTAATGTAATAGTTAGGCTCAACATTAGTTACTCAAGAAAAATCGATTGTATCAACTGCATTCCACCAATAGGTTGGTTGAATAGCTAATATTATAGAACTTTCCCATGTTAAAATTTATGTGACTAAAAATCAATTAAAAGTTTTAAAATAATAACCTCAATTTCAAAATTAAATAAAAATGCTTTAAGAATCTACCTATCCAACCATTTATTGATCCTCAATTTCAATTTGTATGAATCTCTTTTTTATATATAAACTTATTTGGCTAAGCATAAAATTTAAAAGAGGGTGTTTAAAAATAATGAAGGTTATTGCGTTTATGTAGCTGTAAAACTTATTTAAATATGTCATAACATTTTTGTGACTATAAAAACTTTTTATTTAAGATAAATTAAAACATCTAAATTAAAGTATTTATATATTTAATAAGAAATTATTTTTTTTAATAGACTAAAAAAAAACACAACTTCAGACACACAAACTAACCAGCAATTTGTCTACTCTCAACAACGACCAGTGCAATGAGAAGTAAAGAAAGAAATAGGGCCAATTTCTTAGCTGATTTGTTAGTTAATCCAGCCATAATTAATATAGCTTACTATATTTTTACTCTTAATGGAGATTAGTGCGTGTTTATATGAAGTTAATAACATAATTTATAGCCTGGAAAATACATTGGAAAGACCAAAACATGAATAGAGATCAAAATTATTGTTGCGGTAATACGGCCGGCTTTCTTAATTAAGTTCAAAGTGATATCGCATAGGCTTTAATTTATGTACTAGGATTAATTAATGGTATATTTAGTATGGGTAATAATTAAATTAATTTATGTTAAATTAATTATCAAGTTATAAAATTCTACTTGTTTCTTATCTTGCACGTGATGATAGACATCAAATTTGACGGCAGAGAAAGATTTGATATTCAATTCAGGCGAACCATGTAGTGATGTGCTACGTAGTAATTTTAGTACGCTTCACACAAATGAACAAGTTCACAACAAACGAAAAGGTATATCACACTTGTTTTGTATTGCTGACTCATGCGCCTAAGAATAAAATCTTTGCAATTGAAGTGGACCGAGAAATTGAGTAACGAGTCAGTGCTATGAATTAAGTGTCAGCAGATAATTATGCTGTCAATAAGAAGATAGTCCGCATCTTTCAAAACATTTCTATTTCTAGTTAGCACTACTTTTTAGTTACGTCTAACGCACTTAACTAATTATAAAAAAGACCCTATACGATTTATCGATAGTTACCTAATAATAAGGTTCAAAGCTAATCATTTTTTGTATAAAAGTTAATAATCTCAAATGAAGTAGTTCAATATATATTTTTTGTAAGTTAGTTATGTTTTTGATTGATTATATATTTTATAAGAAATTCGTGATAGGAATAAGAATCATATCTATTAAAATAGCAAATATTTTAAAAAATACAAATTACGTTCGCGAAGAATAAAGAGATGCAAAACACCACAATCCCGAAGAAGGTCCAAATCACTCATCGTGAACGCGAAGATAATGACCACGAATGTGACGAATAAAATAACAGATCCCAAATATTAAATTTGAGAAAATTTGCTATGTCTCCAATTAAATCCATGGAATTCGTTAGGAACCCTACATACACAAATTATATATATTATAAATTTAATGTTTCGAGCTCAATTTAAAAATTATCAAAAATTAATTTTAAAGTCTTTTCTTAATATTCAATAAATCGTAATTAAACTCTTGATCTAAAATTTGATAAATCACAACTAAACTAACTCTAAAGCTCAAAAAAGATTAAAATTTCTTCAAAACTCCCACGGAATATATCAAATCTCTCTTGCACCTAAAATCATTCTGAATTTAATGAAATTGCCTAAATTTTAATCCAAACATCCAACCAAACTCAAGCCTATATCAAATTTTGAATCAAATTTATAATTTAAAACCTCAAATCAACAAAACAAATACTAAATTTTATTCTGACAACTCGCTTAGATCAATTTTCATATTCTAAAATTGATGAAATTGACAAAAAATAGGTGGAAGCTTTTGAGGCAATGGGACAATATTGTTATTGTTGTTGTTGTTGATGAAATTGACAAAATTTCATTTTGAGACTCAAAACTCCAAATGATATCAAAACTCACTTTTACAATAACTTAAGCCTTAAAACTAAAAAAAAATCCTATGACCATCAATTTTTTAACGAAAAATTAAAATCAATCATACAAATGGTCTAATTAAAACTCAAAACTACTAACAAAGAGGGTAAAACAATAATTTCTCAAAAAATTTCAAAAATGATCATTGAAGTGTTCACATGAATTCATCCCATTTCATAATTAATTGGTATTTTTATTGTTTTAAAATTTTGTTAATTAAAAATAAAAATCTCATAGTCTTTAAAGCAAAATAATTGTTCAAACTTATTTCTTTAGTTTTCGAATTGTAAAATTTCAAATTATATTTAAAACGACCATTTCTCATTTTAGCACGAATTTTAAACTTGAAACTTCAGTACATTATTTGAAGCTCAGGACCATTTCTATTACTGATGTGATATATTCTTCCATTTATTACCATTATTTGAAACTTACTAAGCTATTGAAATTTTCCTTATAAAAGTTAAAACTAATTACCATTATACTACCAAAAAAAAAAAAAGAAGTTAAATTTAGTATTAATTGCAAGAATATGCATTTTTAGATCTAATTTTACCTCTATATGTCAATCTTTATTTTTACCCAAAAATGTCAACTATTATTTACTAAATTATGTAAAAAAATTAAAAATAAAAATAAAAACTATTATTTACTAAATTATGTAAAAAAAATTAAAAGTAAAAATAAAAACTAAGGATGTGACATAAAGACTAAAGAAGTAACGTAAAATTTAACAAAAATATAAATATTTTTAAAAATTGACACATAAAAATAAAATTGAGTCTAAAAATATATATTCTTGTAATTTTCTCTTAAATTTATCCCCAACAATTAAGGTACATGACTTGCCGTAGGGACTCATCAATTTGCTTATTCTTCTTCTTCTCCAAACAATATGAAGAACCGACGAGAAGTCCAGAGAATACTCTGATGTCACTGACATCAGACTTCAACTTCTCGCCGTGATCCAAATGTCCGTTTACAACGGCTACACTAGCTGCCATCCAAACACGACTCAAATTCACCAGCATAATTTGAAAGTTTTGTAATTTTTTTTTGTTAATATTGATGATATAGTAGAACAAATTTTGAGAGTAAAGTTATTTGATGAAATAATAGTATTTTTAAGAGTTTTATGGGAAATGATTATTTGATTGACGAGAGGGTATTTATATGGAAAAAAAGGAAACGCGGTGTGGAATATGGTGTTTTAATTAATAACACGACGAAGTTTTGCTTAAGCAGGTTTAAAATATAAAAGAAATTAAAAGATAATATATATAATTAGTTATTAGTTATATATAGTAGTATAATTTGATAATATTTATATTAGATTCTTACTAATTTCAATTTATGTTTGTCGATGAAGATAGGAATGTTGATGTGCAATTTTGGACGCATTGTCGTTTGTTGCATATGAGACTCGACAAAAATACAAAATACGTGAGCTTATTTTTTATATACCATATTATTATTATTATTATTATTATTATTATTTTATACTAAGAAATGGGAATAAGTACTGGGATCAACAACCTACTTCAGTTATATGCTTTTTAAAATAATGTCATATAAAATGACGCGGAGAAACCAAATAAATTAGCATATTCCAAGAATCAATCTTGAAGTTAAAGCGCGACGAAAAGAATCCATACGCTAGGTCACGTGATACACACGTGGTCTCTTGTTGCTTTGGTTAAAGACAAGATTTTTTTTTATTTTTTTAAAATTGATTAAAGTAGTAGCCTCTAATAGATTTGATCATTTTGAGATGACTCATGCAACCTTGCTTGCCACGTGTAACACTGTCCTTAGCCGTATCACGTGCCAAAAATTAATATATATTTTAAAATAAATATAAGAAACTAAATAATTTTGAATATATTTTTAGTATTACATCAATTAAAAATAGAGGGATCGAGTAGTTAAATTATATTTGTGTTTGACAAATATGTTGATTTCTAAACTCCATAATTTATTATCCTCTTTCTTTCAATTTATTAATCCAATTTTAACATGACACAACATTTAAAAAAAATTAAGATTATTTTTATGTGATTATAACTTATTTTATTAATAATAAAATAAGAATTTTAAAATTAAATTATTTCTTTAAATCTTATTTGTGAAATTTCATTGAGTATATTCTTATTATTCTTTATAATTATAATAAGATAATATTTTTTTAAATGGACCAAAGAAAAAATAGTATAATAATATAAAATAAGATGAAGAAGATATATTTTTGTTTAGTCAATTAAATTCTAATAATTAGTAATTTTATTCATTTTATCAATATTAAATTTTAATTTATTCAAC
>JAABOM020000012.1:520059-534729 GCA_011800125.2 Solanum clarkiae
CTTACCTTCTCATGACGCATTTTAAATCTGTGCGAACTTAATTCCAAAACGAACAATATCACTAATGAATTGGATCGCCAACACATATTTATTTACTGAATTATGTCTTTAATTTTTGCAGTTTGAATTGAAAAATAGTAAAGCAAATAACAAAGGCAAATTCTCTAAACGACTAAATGGTGAATCAAGGAAGCAAGAAAAATTGATTTTGCAGGACAATAGTAACAAGCAAAAAGAAATTATTTCAGATGGCACTTTATGTAAAGAAAGTCAATTATCAAAACATAATTTATTCAGCCATAGAGAATCCTCAAGTTCTTCAACATCATGTGATGAAATCAAGAAATCTAATACTAGTGTTCATTTGATTATTTTCACATTATTTGTGACTATTTATTTTGATAGGATCTATGCTATATTTTTAACATTATTATGGATTCTATTGTTTTCCATAATGTCCAAGTCAATTTGCAGGACAATGGTAAAATTGTTTTTGGCTGGATGTGATGTAGAAAAACAAAGGTATACTGGATCATGATGTTGTTCTTTTGAGATTTGAAATGAAATGTATACCAATATTTTTTTTGTGAGTTGTTTTTACATATTCTAATTTCTTAGTTTAATTGAACACAAAATTTAAAATTACAACGAACACTGTAAAATCATGTGTCGTGAGAATGGTATTTTTCTAAACATACTTTAGAAAAATTAGATATTATAATTAAGGGTTGCTCATAGTGGATTAGAATATCAGAAAAATTTGACCTCAAAGTTGGAAATAAAATCTAAATAAGTTCCATTTATCTCGTGAATAAATTTTTAAATCAAAATTTATAAAAAAAATAAAGTTTGCCTATGAACAAGCAAATTCAAAAGCTCAAGATCATGGAAAAGTAGAGAGATGTCAAAGATTATCTAAGAGCACAAGAGACACATTTAATTAGACATCTAAGCTCATTTTTGTAAATCATCTAATACTAACATGGTCAGTTTATAGGCCAAAAATCGGGTGAAATTCAGCTTATCATAATATAATCGTCTTAATTAACCATTCAAATTTAGGCAAATTAATAATCAGTAATTTATTAATTCAATTCGTTTTGATACTTCAATTCAGCCATCTAAAGCTAAATTGATTTGGATTAAACATATAATTTCCATAAAAAAAAACCTCTTTTTAGTTTATTATGTTATATGTAGTCCTTTCAAAGAAAAAACATTACCTGGTAATTAAATAAAATATAATAAAACAAATACATTAGTAAAATTATGTAAGGGTGGACATTAACCCATTATTTATATTATTAGATTAATAATTTTTCAGCTATATTTTATTGAGTTCTAATGGTTTAATCGATTGAGTTGGAATGATTGCATAATTTAAACAACAAGTACTAATTATAACATTTTGAACTCACTTAATGTCACGAACTTAATTTGTCGGGAGTGACACTCGCAGTAATTTTTTGACATAAAAATTAAATAATAATGACAACTATTAACCTAACATGCATTAATGAGTGGAAATAAAATTCAATATAGTTTTAAAATCGAGTTCCCAGAAACTTAGAAAATGTAACTACAAAATAAATGGAAAAATACTTCCTAAAATCTGAAAGTCATTGTAATAAATCTTCTAGCTAAAGATCTAAGATAAATTATGCAACTCGAAACAATAAAGTAAACGGGAGTCTAGAAAGGTCTAAGTCGGAAAAGAAGGGACCAAGACTAAGATGAATCCACGATAGCCTGAAAAAATCGATTCACCCTTGAATTAACGATCTCCTAACTAAGGTCTCTAAAAGCTGCCTGAAAATGTTTTGTACTCAACAAAGAAATAGTAAGTGCAGTATTTGCATGCAAAACCATAATGTACTAGTAAAATCACTTGGCCGTTTTTAGTAAATGAAATATGAACAGGAAATCAGAATATAGTAAAGCAACAACATACGATCATATCATATTTATGTCAATTCTTAAATCATTGAACAGATAAACATACTCAATCATAATGATACAATGCAACTATTAATGAATGATTCTTCCATGGAATCCATACCAAAACTATTGGTGTCTTGGTATGATACCCTATCCAATAATTAGTATATTGACATGGTACCCGATTCAAACGTATCGATGTGGTACTCGATCCAATTGTACATATATCAACGTGATATCTGATTCAATTGTACCAATGTGATGATCGATTCAAAATGAAATCACACATTCCAATCATAATAAACTGTCACACCACCAAATTAACTACTTTCGATCTTGAAAATAATCTGGAAAATTTAGGTATTGAACTCTAGTAAACTAAATGTAAACTAATCAATTAGGTTGTTGGACCTACCATACATGAGGATTTAATAAATTAATCATGCACCAAAAAGGTTGTGATCATCCCTTTAGAGCGATAAATACTTTATTATTCTTGATAATCAAATATATCAGATTCAAATTCTGAAAATAAATTTATTTTTGATAAAAAGTATTTTATTCTTCAATGTAATTTTTTTATTATATGAATTCATATTAATTAGACCTCAAAATAAATATCGTCAAACGCTCATTAAAGCTCAAATAAAAAATAGAACTTAATAAAACCAAAGATGAAAATAGAAAGTTTATAATATTGTTTTCTAGTGCTATAAGATACTCCCATTTCCAATTAAATATTTTTTTGCCCAACATATTTGGTGATTACATAAGCCACTAGGAAAAAGTAGCCAAATTATGGTCTAAGCATGGAATTTTTTTTAATTATTTATTTAAAAAGAGTCATTTCACTAAAGTAGAATCCACAAAAAACGTTTTTTTTTTCAAAGAAATACATTTTTAAAATTAGATGCATTACATGATGAAAACGAAAAGCAAAAACACTAATAAGAAAAAGAAAAAATTATGCTACATGATATTCCGTTCTAAATTATATAGTACTTAGGTTAATTGTGTTTGTTAACAAGAAAGTTTCGTTTGATTTATTTTGTGTGTCTTAAAATTTGAATTTTATTGATTTTAAATTTACTTTTTATACATATTAATAAATTTTTTATGACAGGCATATATATAATTTAAACTAAAACTTGAATTTTATCGAACACTTCTATTCTTGAGGTTGAGGATCATTGTTATTTCTTGGCAAATTGTCTGATTGGATATTTTTCAAAAAAATACTTTAATTTCTTTTATATTATATATATTCAAAAAAACATAATACATAATATATATTTTTTATTTAATTTTAATTGACATCAACTCATTTATCCTTATATAACCAATTGGTGTAAAAATGACTTGTTTCGTAATTTACAACCAAAAATAGAAAGGAAATAAAATAGCTAAACAGAAGCTCAAATTAGGTCTTAAATCCTTTTGCTCAACCCGACCCGGTAGGATCTGTTCATTCTCCGCCGCTTCATCGCTGCCGTGCTCCTCCGCCACCAGCAGCCCATAACTCCATGTTTCTTCTTCTTCCTCGAAAACCCCAATTTTCCCATTGAAGGTTTTGCTTGAGCAGAGGTAAGGGCTTACTCCTTTTTCCATACATAGTTGTTAAAGCTCTAAGTGATTCTTGCTTGTTCACTGAAATGACCTCAATAATAAGGAGAAATCAAACCTTAAAAGCAATCCTCAGAAACCCAAAAGAGTATTTTGTTAAGATTTACAAAACCCCTCAAGCCCCAGTTACTCAGTTATTGATCCAAAAACCCTTCTCGACCCATTCCTCTAAATTCCCAGAATATGAAATGCCAACAGTAACCTGGGGTGTGGTCCAAGGGCGTAAGGAGAAGTTGGTTTCACGTGTAATAATCTCTGATTTTTTGAAAAGTATAGGAATAATTCCTGATGAATTGGAGGAGTTAGAATTACCCTCCACTGTTGAAGTTATGCGCGAACGTGTCGAGTTCTTGCAGAAAATTGGTCTCACAGTTGATGATATTAATGAATATCCTTTAATGCTTGGTTGTAGTGTGAGGAAGAACATGATTCCTGTTTTGTCTTACTTGGAGAAAATTGGGGTTCAAAGGTCTAAGCTTGGTGAGTTTGTTAAGATGTACCCGCAATGTCTACATGCTAGTGTCGTAGTGGATCTTGTTCCCGTTATTAAATTTTTACGAGGTCTTGATGTTGAGAAACAAGATATAGGGTATGTTTTGATGAAATATCCTGAGTTGTTGGGGTTTAAACTTGAGGGAACAATGAGTACTTCAGTTGCTTACTTGGTTAGTATAGGGGTTAATCCGAGGGATGTAGGGCCAATGGTAACACAATATCCATATTTTCTTGGAATGAGAGTTGGGACGACGATTAAACCACTTGTGGAATATTTGGTTTCGTTGGGTTTGCCGAAGAAAATATTGGCAAGAATGTTCGAGAAGCGAGCATATTTACTTGGTTATGATCTTGAAGAGACAGTGAAACCAAATGTAAATTTCTTACTTAGTTTTGGACTTAGGAAAGAGACTTTGCCTTCTGTTATTGCACAATTTCCACAAATTCTTGGTTTACCTTTGAAAGCTAAGCTGTCATCGCAACAATATTTCTTTAACTTAAAGCTCAAGATTGATCCTGATGGTTTTGCTCGAATTATCGAGAAGATGCCACAAATTGTCAGTCTACACCAGCATGTGATAATGAAACCTGTTGATTTTCTTGTTGGACGGGGATTTTCAACAGCTGATGTGGCAAAGATGATTGTAAAATGTCCTCAGTTAGTTGCTTTGCAAGTTGGCCTCATGAAAAACAGTTACTTCTTTTTCAAGAACGAAATGGGCAGGCCAATGGACGAGCTTTTGGACTTTCCGGACTACTTCACATATAGCTTGGAATCGAGAATCAAACCCAGGTACCAGAGGTTGCAGAGCAAGGGAATCAGATGTTCTTTGGCTTGGTTTCTCAATTGTAGTGACCAAAGATTTGAAGAGAGATTGTATGGTGATTATATAGAGCCTGAAGGTTCTGGTCCATCATTTTGTATGGGTGGCAAGTTAGAGCTACCAGCCAATGAGATTGTATCGGAAGAGGAAGATGACAGTGACGATGAAACACTATATAGACGCACTGTCTCTTTGTAGTGTGCTTTGTAACAATCGTGAATTGGGTATAAAAGCTACTATCTTTCAATATAAGTTGACTTCTTTTTCTACTTTCTGCCTTTTTCTTCCATTATGATCAACTTGCTTCTTTCTCATTTTCTGTAGTTTGACAACATTTATAACAGTCCAATGCAGCAAAATGATCTTCCTCATCTTTACATCGTCCTTTTGTATTGGTGTACCTTAATACCCCTCAGGATTTACTCTTGCTTTTTCCTAATGAAGTTGCCTCTGTTAAAGGAATTCTCTCAGATGTCATTTGCCTTCCCAGATGCCATTAAACAAGAAAGTATTTCATTCCGTGGATTCATTTCAGATGTTAAACAACAGTTTCTTTTGTTTTTGCTTATCCTTTTACTATGATCGTTCCTGATATTGCAGAATCATATAGCTTCAAAAGACATTCTCATGTAAATAATTTTAACCAGCCTGATTAGTTGAGGAATGGGCAGGCAGCTAATCCCTATGAACCCGTCCGTAGGATTTATGAAGCTGATGTGAAGCCTTATGATACATCAATGTGTATGTATCCTGCTATTATCAGTAGCTCTCAGCCTCTGATGATAAGCTATTTCTACTGTCCTAATTTGCAGCTTGTTGCATGCTTTAATTTACTTTTGTTTAGGCATGTGAATTGAAAAGAGGAGACACTGTTTAGTTATCGACTTTGTAGGCCCTTTTATTCCTGGATAAGAGTAGAATTTCTTCACGGTTGGAAAGCTTTGCAGTATCTTAAAACGTGCAGTCTTTATTAGAACTTGTGAAATTGCAAGCAATTTGATTCATGCTGTGTTTTCTTCTTCTCCTGGAGTTATGTGCTCAGATGTGTTGACATAACACATCATCTTCTTGATTCCATTTTGGGTGAAAGAATTGATCGTGCAGATAACTGAAACCATCTTATCTTTCTCTAGTATATAATGCTTTGTTCAGTGAAAGCAGACATGGTTCAAATGGTCCTTCTGCATTTATGGCTTTTTACGTTTCCATCTGCGTGGAGGGTGGGTGGGTGGAAGTGTTCTATGATCAGGAACTTTAAAGCTTGTAGGCAGAAGTGGCTTCTTTAAGTGTTGAAGGATGCCATGTTATTGGCGGGATCTAATGTTCAAAGGGAAGATGGGGAAAAGCCGAAAAGGAGGAGAAAACACAGGGCATGGAATGTCGCTCCATTCATGTTAATCTGAGTTGTTTGGAGCGACAGAAATAGGAGGTTGGCTTGGCATAAGCAAGATTTGAGATACATGGCTATTGATGGATAGCAACAAGATTGTGATTTTTGATATTAGGTCTCGAGCAATGCCTGTGGCCGAGTTGAAAAGGCATCAGGCCAGTGTCAATGCTATTGCTTGGGCTCCACCAGAGTTGTAGACATATTTGTTCTGCCGGGGATGATGGGAAGGCGCTCATTTGGGAGTTGCCAACTGCTGCAGCGCCTAATGAGATTGATCCTATGTCAATTTACTCTGCTGGAGCTGAGATTAATCAAGTTCAATGGCCTGCTGCACAATGTGATTGGATTGCCATCGCGTTTTCTTACAGGTTGCAGCTGCTTAAAGTATAAGGCGATCGGATGATTGAATTTCATCTGTAAGACAACAACTACCACTGTTTTAGTATGTTTAGATGTTATTGTGCTTCCTTTTTGGACTGCTTCACTGTGTCATCATTTAGATAGTTACAACTTAATGATTGTCGCTTCCATTGCTTCAGTTCTTGTATTATTTGTCGTTATTATAGCTCTCTTCTTCTTTGTTTTTAGCATGGCTTCTTCCCTATTGTATTTTCTTCACATACTTTCTTTTTTGCTACACGTTACTTGTGCTGAGGATCTATCAGAAACCACCTCTCTACCTTCGCACGATAGGGGTAAAGCTGTGGACGCATCACTTCTGTCTAAAAATATAACTATATTTTATAAAATTAAAATTTCAACACCTAAAAGTAATTTTCAACACCAATTTTGCCCTTATATTTATGCTGTTTATATGTCTGGCATCTCAAGAACAAAATCACAGTTGAATAAATCTGAGTTCTTGAGTCTATGCACAATTCTCTCTGAATAATTAGAGCATAAAACACCAAATATTCATGTCATAAAAACTTAGCTTTTAAAATTGAAGCTATCAAAAACAACAAAATGCATATAAAAATAGCTTTATTAGAGAAGCTAGCTCATGATTCAAAGGCGAGTTTAGTATTTGAATTTTATCGATTCTGAACTATAGGGTAATTTTTAAATACATTTCTTATATATATTACTAAATCTTGTTACAACATACATACACAAAATTTAAACCAAACCTTAAATTTAATCGACTTCCAATCAAGACGTAGATAAAAAAATATGATGTTTTATAAGAACTTGGTCCATTGGAAGCTCGTACCACCTAGAGCTTGATGATCATCGTTATTTCTTGCCAAATTGCCAGATACTACATGAGATATCTTTCAGAAAACACTTCAATTTCTTCTACACACGTATAAGAAAACCACACAAACTTCTAATTAGAAAAAATAAAAATGCACATTAATCCAAATTGAAATTAATTAAACATATTATTTTTTGAATTCAAATTATTTAACTTACACAAAAATTAGACTTGGTTTTCTCATTTTTCCCTTGAGCATCACAATAATCTTTTGTTCCCATACGTTCATACATTTGTTCCTTATTTTTTCGACGAAACAAACGTGGAAATGACAAGCCAATCCTTCTTGTCCATCTCTTTTTCTAAGAAAACAAAAAAAATACATGCTATAATATTGTCTACTTAAGAATTTTTAACGTCAAATTAGAACTTAGCGCAAAAATTTCACATTTCTGATGGCGTCCTGACATAAATATTCATCAAAAACATGTTTTTTTAGTAGTACATCAAAATAGGAATAAGAATTTACCTTTTGCTTCTGTTTGAACGTACAATCTTGAGGGCGTGTAGAATTATCTTGTCTTAGCTTATGAGCATAAGCCAAAAGTTGTGCACGACGATCATACCCTCTTGTTCTTGATGTGCCCTTAACTTCATTTGCTTGAGTTCTTTTCAATTGATCAACTCTATATTGTGAATTTATAGTTGATGAGGATTCAACACAAACACTAATAATCACCCCTTTCCATGTCATCTCCAACGATTAACTTTCTCGATAATCAATATATTCTAAGAAGAAATTAAGATTGAAATCTTTCCTTTTGTTTGTTACTTGTATTGATTCTATTTGTACTGAACTATTGAATCGTGACTATATAATATATTTGTTATTTAATTACTCGATAGAGTCTAGAAATGAAGTTGGAGTAGGTGAAATTTTCCAAATTTATCCATATGTGTACAACGAAATTAAACCACTCCGCTAAAGTACTCCATGTCAACTAATTTTGATGTAACATAAATGTTATTGGGCTATCAATTTTAATTATTATTATTGTTGTTGTTGTTTTAATTAGTTTAAACGTCTTTTTTGACTTGGGAGGTTGGTCTATTTTGTTCCCTAGAGAATATTGAAAAGATATTTATTTAAATTTTGTGAAATTGGAGCACTTTTAGTTAAGCCTTATTAAATAACCTACCAAATTTAATTGAAAGTTAATTTAAGTTTACGTTTACCAAATGAGAAGTGTATTCTGACATAGTAATAACATATTCAATATAATTTTATAAGTGAAGATTTGCATAAGATAAAATATATGCAAATTTTATCTTTTATTAGATGTAGAAACTATTTTTGACTCACTTTTGACTCAAACAAATATAGATCAAAATTATGATATATAGAAAGGAGAAAACCCGACAAAAAATTAGTAGCTATATAAATAGAACAAATGAAACATAGATTATAGTGAAAATTAGGAGTAAAATACTATGGGTATATTGATTAAATGCCACAACACTTGGCTGTTTATTACCGTTCTATCCTTTTCCTCGGCTATCAAATCATTCTATCTAGATTCATGTTCTTCGTAAGATAAAAATACTATATGTCCTATTTAATTTCTCCCTGTTAATTATTTTTCAGTATATTTCTACCTCTCCTAAAACTTACTATAGTGGATTTCTCACACTTTTACTCTTTCTCTTCATATATCCAAATCATTATCTCAGTTTCACTTCCCTCGTCTTATTTATCTTTAATTCTTGGTGATACGTTGTTATCACACATTATCCCCACTCATACGTAATGTCAACATAAACCGTATAACACACTATCATTTCTATTAATCTTTCCATTTTAATTTCTTGACATCATTTAACTTAACACAAAATTTAAAAAGAAAAGAAAGACTTTTGAATTTCTGATCTAAAATAAATATTAATATTTGTGTGACTATGACATTTAATTAAGTATAAAAAGAAATTTTAAAGTTTAAATATATTTTATTATGGAAAGATAACATTATTTTTGGAATAAATTAAAAAAAATAATGTCACATAAATTGAGACACAAAAACAACAAAATAAACATAATATATTTCTTTTAATTGGAAGATAAAATGTAACATAGAAAATTGATAAACAACAACATACCCCAATGTCTCAAAAGCTCCCGTCCATTGCAGAGTAAGGGAGAGTCGGATGTAGCAACTTGACTCCTATGTTTAAAAATATAGCGTGAGTGTTTCCGGATGACCCATGATGAGCGTCGAAAGTTGCATTGACTAACTGCTAATTCACAATTGAAAGAAGCGTGACAGTCTAAAGAGCCATTTTGCCTTATTCCATCATACTCTAAAGCCAAAAAATAGTGAATCTTTGACTCCATCCGACATTGATAGAAAAAACATAGAAAATTGATAATAAATAATTTTTAAAAAATGAACTATTAATTTCTATTCAAATTGTATGTATTCATAGAAGCTATATATTGATAATTATGGTCTTCGATTAATCACATGCATACTTCCATTAATTCATTAGGTATGTATATTGTCCCCCACGTATCTACATAGTTATATGGTAATTATGTTCATTAAGATTCGGACAAATGAGAGAAAATGACCTACTCTCTTTGACTCGTGTTTAGTGATTGTAGTCCAAATTTTGAGAGAATTTTTTATTTTTTGATTATGAATTTAGATTTAGAAGATTTTAATTTATTTATACATTCAAAAACTACATAAGTATTATAAATAATTATGTGTAATATCATTCAAAATATTCAAATGCACAGGAAGTGAAATTTCAATTGTTGTGATAGTTACCGAATGAATCTATTTCATTTTAATTTGATCTAAGAGAAAAAAATCATACTCTATAGAATTTGAACCTATGATATCGGATTCCTTTCCTTAGACTGAGTTGGTTTTGGATGAAAGCAGATTTCATCTTGACTTTAATCGGAGAGAGGTACGAGGTCTGAGTCGATCGATATGATGAACGAAAAATCTAAAATTGTTGCTTTATTGAAGTCCCTCATAGAAGAAGAATTGGTTGATCGATGTAGAAGGCTTATTTGTTATCGTATTCCCCCCCCCCCCTCCCCCCCTCCCCCCAACACACACACAAATGAAAAATGATAACAAAAAATATTTATTTATTTATTTATTTGTTAAAATTTAAAAAATGACACATAAATTCAAATAGAGACCAGGAAATATGCCTTTGCTAGATCTATTAGTAAGAAATAGAGAAAAAGATCAAAATTGTCCCTTATTTTTAAGTTAAGAATCAAAGTAGTCTTTGTTTTTTAATATGGAGCACTAATAGTCCTCCATGTTTCAAGAATTAGTGCACTTTTGATATACTTGAAAATTTTTATCCAATTTTTAACGAAAAACTTTAACACCATTGCTAACCAAATCTTCTCCTCCTTCTCCCCTCATACATCCTACGGTACCCATATTCCATAATTCATAACTTAATTCCACTCCATAAGACAAACAAAATCAATCTAAAAAGGCTCATATTTGGATCTACATAGAACAATGAGAAACTAACTGTGAAATAAAACTTATAAGGATCTACATAGAAATCAACTGCGAAATAAAACTTATAAGGATCTACACAGTACAATGAGAAGTTCAAGCAAGCATAGGAGGCTTTTTACTGATTATTCCAAAAAAAAATATATAAAATATTGCCAATAAAGTCAGTGATGACTTCCGAATATACATGTTGAACTCTTTAAGATTTCATTACATATTATTGTTGTCGATTTTAAGGGGTATGACATAACCAAATACTTAACAGAATGTCGACCAATTCATCCATATCCCTGCCACACAACACTCACAACCCACTTCGCAGATGCATGAAGCAAAAAGTATGAAGTTTCTAGGAGAACAATATATATATATATATATATATATATATATATATATAATATAAGTTCAAGTACAACACACATACATGTCAACAGAAGTTCAGAAAAAATCAATCAAGACGACAGAAAAAATTAAATATTAAACTTTCAATTTGAGGACTTTATAAATATCAAGACATACTACAGCAAAAATGTAGCAACAAATCATATGCTAACTGAGATACATGACTTGATATCAATGAAGCATTGAATCGAAGTGTTGTAGGAAATAAGAGTTGGATTTTGTAAGCTTTCAAATACATGATCGAACACCTTTGAATGTAGATAATGCAGACATCTTATAAGCTTTCAAAAACACTTCTCAAAGCAGTTGTCCTTTGATCGAACACTTTGTGTGCAATAAACTTGAATGCAGATAATGCAGACCCTCCCAATTAAATTCAATTGGGAATTCTAGTTAGTGTGTTATCAACACTAAGAGATGATCACCATACTCTCAAAAAATAAAAAAAATAAAAAAAAATGTTCTTTAAAAGTAAGGACATGCAAATGAATAAATTTTATTCTCCAAATATGAGCCTTTTTAGATTGATTTTATTTATCTCATGGAGTGGAAATTAAATTATGAATTATGGAATACGGGTAATGTAGGATGTATAAGGGGAGAAGAAGGGGAAGATTTGATTAGCAATGATATTAAAGTTTTTCTTTAAAAATTGGATGGAAATTTTCAAATATATCAAAAAAGCACTAATTCTTAAAACATGGAAAACTATTAGTGCTCCATATTAAAAGATAAGAATTACTTTAATTCTTAACTCAAAGATAAGGGATAATTTTGATCCTTTTCTTGTAAGAAATAATTTGGTCTTAACATGATTTCATTGTAAAATTATTATCAAATCAATGGAGAATGTAAGAATTTAACAAATTAAGGTGTGCTCTCTTTCACATATACTTGG
The DNA here is from genome assembly GCA_011800125.2 of Solanum clarkiae. NCBI lineage: Eukaryota > Viridiplantae > Streptophyta > Magnoliopsida > Solanales > Solanaceae > Solanum > Solanum clarkiae. The sequence goes on from JAABOM020000012.1 coordinate 532,379, forward strand.
TCAAAGCTAATTATGGCCATATAACTATTTTTTTCAAGTTGATGTGATTGCTAGCCAATAAGCATATTCAACAAAAATTCAAAAGAAATGAGGTGGATACTATTCCAATATTGTGGCCTACAAATTACAATCAAAAGTCTAAACAATCTCTAGATATTTATTTAGTTATTAATTAATTATTCAAAAAATCTTAAAATGTATAATGACACATAGGAAATAATATTTTATAAGTAAAATTTGAGAAGCATAGTGAAAAAAAAAATTGCTATCAATTGAATTAATTCTAAAGTTGTAGGTTTGATAAGTCATTAAGAGATCAAGGTAAAAATGATGGGAGCTTTCGGAAAAATGTAAATTGATGAGAGAAACAAGAGTGATAGTAAGTAATATGTTCCTAGATCAAATAAAATATATTTTAATTTATGTGATATTATTTGAATTTCGAAAGTCAAATAATTTAATTTTAATGATAAGTTTGAGTATGAAACTTTTAATTTTTTAAAAATAAATTCTATATAGTTGAATATTATGTCATAATAATTAATAATTCAAGCTATATACAAAAATATGACAAAAGATATAATTAGAAAAATATCTATTTGGATTTTGAAATTTAAAAACATCACATAAATTAGAACTAGAGCATATCAAAACTCAATGTAAAAATCTGAAAATATCTCAAATAAAATAATAATATGAAAAGATAATATTTTTTAAATACAAACAATTTTGAATATATATGATTCTACGTGTATTGCCAAACCTTGGCCATCCATTTCCCAACTTTGATTTTTAACCACTTCATGTGATTCCTTCTTGTAGAACAGGTGTTTATCATCCATTTAAATTTTATAAGATTCAATTTTTTTTAGAAAAAAACTAAATTAAATTGAAGTGACAATCAAATTTAAAAGGTAGATAGTAACTAGTACCAAATTACCAAATAAAAAAATAGTAACAAGAGATACTTCTCTCTGTCCCATTTTGTATACTTTTCTTTTTATTTAATCATTTCCAAAATGGATAATACATTTTTATATTTACTACTTCCCCATTTTTTTTTAAAAAAAAGACCTATTTTTTGTTTTAGTTTGTTTATAAATGAATGACTTCTTTCCTCTTTTGATAATTATTTTAATTTCAACTCTCACGTGACATGTTTAAAACCACAAGATTAAATTAAAAGGTATTTTACTACATTTGACATAACTTTAATTTACAACCATAAAATCTTCTCTATTGTCTTAAACTCCATATGAAGTCAAATTAGATTAATTTTTTTATAAACAAAGAGAGTAACAATTTGACTTTAAAATACCTATTATATTCTTAATGAAGTAATTATAAATTATAAATATTTATAATTTATTAGTATCAAATTAAAATAACTCAAATAAATTAAAACGAAGAGAATATGCCAATGTAGAGGTGGTGGAAAGAAGTGGTACAAACCTAGACTCCCTTAAATAATAAGAGAAAACCAATTAGACCTCTAAAGGCAGAGGGGTCCCATATATACTTGTGTTCTGTTTTTGTCCATCAAATTTTTGTCTGCATTTAAATACTCTAAACTCCTCAAGGCCATAAGATTTTTAGACCTAGTTAAAAATATTCTTTTTAGAAATCTCATGCAAGCTGACACTAAACACTAAATACACATATATATTATACTTTACTTAATTTGTTAGATGTCACTTTAACCATTATTTTGTTTGGTATAAAAAATGCTAAAAGATAACAAATAATGCAAATTATTTATACATGGTGTCCTAAAAACAAATTACACACGATAAAAAAAATAGACCCAATTAACCAAAACCGTCTAAAGATGGAGTGGGATAAGTGAAATCTTATCCTAATAACCAATAAATGTGATTTTTTTTTTAATAATTTACAACCAAAAAAAAAAATTAGCTAAACAGAAGCATCAAATCAGCGGTTAATCAAACGGCTACAAACTCTGATTGCATGATAGATCAACGGGTCTTAAATCCTTGCGGAGTATGCAATGTCAACCCGACCCGGTAGGATCTCTTCAGTTCTCTGGATCTTCAAAGGCATTCTCATTCTCGTTGAAATGGAGACGACAGACTCCGCCGCCGCCGTCGGCGCACTATTTTCCCGGTGTGATGTTGAAGCTCCACTATCATCCTAATTATAACAAAACAATTAAAATAAGAACTATTTAATCAGGATTTAATGTTATAATAGAATATATAAAGCAAAATTTTCATACATCTTCATGCATTCTCTTCAAAGAAAAAATTTCCGTTAAGGATTGGTCACTGCTCGAGAAACTCGCCGGCGGTGGAGGCGAAGTTGATGACCACGGAACAACCTGAAAATCCTCC
>JAABOM020000012.1:547347-565937 GCA_011800125.2 Solanum clarkiae
GAGAATGATAGGATAATATAACCAAATTATTCTTTGAATATAATGAATGTAATGTCTTGAAAAATATGATAAAGAATAATAATGAATGTAATGTCTTGAAAAATATGATAAAAAATAACTATAATTAATGATTAATGATAATAATAAATTAAAAACTAAATGTAAAATTATCTCTTGATCTCATAAATTGAATAAGTATTATTAAACATACTAAAATAGTATTGTGTGCAAGTAAAGATGGACAGACGGAGTGAATTGAGACGATGCATAAGATGTGTTTGATATATTTTTTATGAAAACAATTTTTTTAAATGAGAAAATGACTTTTTTAGTGGAAGTAGGTATTGTAGAATGAAATTTTTTCGCACAGCGGCTAACGAGATCGGTAGTCTTGTTATACGATCTGCATACTCCTTTTCTATTTGATCTAACTTTTAGAGTGAGTTAGAAGCAAATTTTAATTTTACATGATATTAATTCATGATTCATCTCATCCAATGTTGGGTCCCAAATTAACTTTGCCTATGCTCTACCAAAAAAAAATAAATCAAGATTTAGCGATTGACAAATATTTTGTAGTTAAACAACAAAATTCCTGCTAATTCTATTTAGCGATAAATTTATGTTAGCTACAAGCTTGATAGCGATAGACTAATGACGAAGTTCATAGCTAATTTTAATATTTTTAAGTAAAGACACATCAAATATATAGCTCAGATGAGCGTGAAATAATATGTTGAAAAATAAAAAAACTCCCACTTTGATGATCATTGAGAGGTATGATCTCTTTATAAGATGTGTCCTGTTCACGTTCTCCCATCTTACACCCATCCCCACCAGCCTCACCACTAACCCCATAGCACCCATCTAATTTCTCCGTTTTCTACCTCCTAATTATATCATTTTAAAAATAAAGTAAAAGAATCTATAAATTCAATACAAAATTCAAATTCAATAAATTTTAAATTCTCACTCTACGTAAAAAGGCTCCAAGTTATCCAGATTGTGATGGAGCAACCAATTATTGAAGTAAAGTAACCTCCTATCAACAAGCAGCTGGCTGGAACCATAGCTAGGATACAAGTGGAGCAAATTTGGCCTATTAATAATCCCTTCTACTTGATTATTAAAGTATCTCTCTGTATGGTTATAATTTAAATAGTTGGTTCCATGTTTTTTTTTTTTAAGAACTTGAAAGGTCACCTCCCTCCTAGACTAATTACACCTACTGCTACAAAAGTTATATGAAAAGTCATATAAGTTATAATATTTTTCATATCAATATGATTAAAAATATATAATTTATTTAAATAATTTTTTACTTTCGAAAAAAATTATTACAGTATTTTGGATTAGAGGGAGTAAAGTTCAAGCTACACTCATAAAATTGATGGTCTAAGATTTTTGTGGAGTACTTATTATATTACTCCCTCATATTCGATTTGTATGATTTGAATTCAAATGGAGATCAAAATATTCGCTGTGAATTTAAACATATAATCTTCATTTTTTGCTCAGATGAAATATACATGTATTTATATAGAAACTACATAAAAGTATTATAGTTAAAATAGTTAACCATTCAAAGTATTAGAAAATATTCAAAATAATTATGATAAAAGATATCTTTAACTATTCAAATAATAACTAAAATAAATAAATTGAGAAAAAGAGAGTATTCAAAAACAAGCGAACTCACGTGCAATGTAGTAGACTTCATGAGGAAAAAAGAAATTAGAGTGAAGTCAATTATTGTAACACCTCGTGAAAATTTACTGAAATATTCCTAAAATGTATCGTCCGCGCAATACGTCTTCCAAAGCTCCGATAGGAAATTCGAGACCGGATTTGCGATCAGCGCGGAAAATCGAGTCAAAAGATGGTCTCGACTCGGCTTTAACGCGAAAAAATGCGAATTATTTTTTTCAAAGAAAAGCCAAAACAGTGAGGTTCTGTGTCCAGGTCGCGATGCGCCTGGGATGAGGAACCACACTTCGAGTTTTTCAATTTTTCTTCGACGAGGAACTGATTCGCGAAAAATCACCAAAAGTAACTGGATCGCGTCGCGCACCAGTGTCCCAAAAATGTGATTTTTGTTTTTAACTTCGGGAAGGGCATTTTCATCCTTCCCAATATATTCTTAATTCCCAAAACGAGTATTTAAGCTTAGATTCGTTCGAAAGGGTTTCATAACCCCATATTTTCCTTAGGTCTAAACTATGTTCTAAGAGAAGGAGAAAAAGGAGAGAGGAGGATTTCGAGTCCAGGGCCAATTCGTGCAGGAAAATTGAGGATTCTTCAAACTCCAGGTATGTAAGGCTAAACTACAAGTATGAAATTGTTCTCCCATGTGTCCCGTAGATGGTCTTAGAAGTGAATCGAAAGTTCTTGAGTCTACATGCATGATTCTTGATTATGTTCTTGAGAAATTATATTTATTGTATGTATTTTTATATACGTTGATGATCATCGTAAAACTTGTTTTCTTGAATTGAATATTTCATGAGATACTACATAACCCTACTTATTATTTTATTGAGAATTTGCATGAACGAAGATAGAAATTGAGTTTCGAGCCTTGATTGAGAATGTCGACAGAGATGGTGATTTGAGAATGTGAGAATGATGATAGCTTGTCAGAATTTGATAGTCTCTTGAGTCTCCATAAGTAACCTCTAATGATGGGCCTATTCAATTGTTCCCTAATAATAGTTCTAAGTCCTAAGAGGAGTGTATTGATGACTGAAGTAGATGGGATTAGTGCTAATTGGATTAAACGAGGATTGAACCTTAGCTTGAAGATTAGTTATACTCTTTGAGTTGATAGAATGATGGATGAGATGATGATCCCGCTTAAGAGGGGGGGGTTGGCTGTGTAATAGCCCGGCCTTAACAGACTATGAGCTTTCTTGAGTCATGGGAGGAGTATTGGTACCGAAATAGGTAAGAGTGAGTCCCACTCGAACTCATTAACTACGTGGCCAGCATAGGAGAGGATTGGACCATGAAAACAGATGTTTCCTTTGTCCCGCAAAGGACTTGACAGACTTCTTTGGGATCCCTGACAGACTCGTCCTTTACCCCGGCAAGGTGCTAGACGGTGTGGCAATGACATCTCTTTGTTGTATCACTTTTGACTCATAGGGGGTGATTGTCGGTTATAGAAACTCCCATTTAAGATTCCTTCTTGATAGTATTCTGATGTTGAGGTAATGGTATAGTGTGATGGATGTGATGGGTCATTTGTCTATTCTTTATTCTTTCTTTAGATAGACATTTGACATGTTGATTGCTTTTTATATTGAGTTAATTGTTATTATTATATTATTCTACCTGTTTCCGGTTTAACTCAGCTATTTTACATACAAGTACGTTCCACGTACTGACGTTACCCTCTGGGACTGCATCGTTTTATGATTTACATACATGATTTGGAGATCATCAACAGGTGCACCGTTGAGAATCGAAGAAGTTCAGCTGATTTGGTGAGCCTCCCTTACTTCGGAGGAATCCCTTATGTTTATTTTCACTTGCCTTAGAGTTAAATTGATTAGCTTTATTTTGATTGAGGTAGTCATGAGTCTGTCATTGGCACCACTTGATAGTGATAGAGGTTTCATAGACTAGAGTCGATTGTTGATGTAAGACTGTGAGTTAGTTCTTCCTACTAACCTCTTTTTATAATATATATAAAATTGAGAATTGATGATAATGAACCCTCCTTATCCTTTATGTCTTCCGCTGATAATAGAATGCTTAGATGAATGAATGTGATAAGACCAAGTGGTTCACTTGAGGACTAGCAATAGTCTCTGAATGTCAGTTACATCTAGTGTACCCTCCCGAGGGTGACAATTATTCACCAGTCTGGATTTTTTTTTTTGCTTTAGCAGTATAAAGAAAATAAAATCAAAATTTATAGTTTGTGAATTTTAATCCTAATTTTGATTCCAAATTAGATTTTCAATTTTAAAATGAACCTGCTATAGAAGAAAATCTATCACTCTTTCAAATCTCACATACCAAATCTAACAAAAAGATATGCAAATTCAAAATCTAAGAGGAAACAATCGAGTTCGTTTTGAAGGCGTATCTAATATTTAGGTGCAGAGTTAGGTGTTTGAAAACGAGTTTGATCAAATTCAATATATTTGTATTATAAAAATTATTAATTATGTACAAATTTTAAGTTTAAAATTCAATTAATAATACTTGAATTTATGTTTTAAATTTTAAAATTCATAAAATTAGAATTCTAAAATTATCAGCTAATCATCCCACACTTAGTAGCTAGCTCGTGAGTATGGTGAGAGAATTTTTTTTGAAATAAATGAGACCCTTATTTTTTAAAAAAAGAAGGATGAGATAAAGTAACCTTCATAAGAAAGCATTTTTTTAATAAGTAATTAATTATTATTAAAAATAAAAATAAAAATGGGTTAAAAAATTAAATTGGTCGGTGATAAATTTTTGACCAAATGTCTGTCTGTGTCAGTTTCGAGATCTGTAAACTCCAACCCCTTTTTCATTTTCTCCAATCTTTTTTTAAATTAAATTATTGGCTTGGACCATAAAATGTAGCTTTTCTTTTAAGAGAAAAAAAATACCAAAAAAAAAAAAAAAAGAAAAAAGGTCCCCTTTTAACTTTGAAAAAATAGAATAGTTTTATTTTTTTGTTTGAATTTAATTAAATTTGTTCTTATTATTAGTAGAATGACTCAAATTTACTCCTTCACTATGAACAAAAAGGAATAAATTTACACTATTTTAATTTGATCACAAATATGCTCTTATCATTGAAGAATTTGTTCATCAGAATCAATGACACTCAATATCTTATTTTTATTCATTTGAAATATATTTTATTATTAATAGGATGAGGTCTCGTATTCGAGACTTGGAAATAGAAAAAAACTTGTTGAAAACGTCACCTCCAAATGAGCTCTGTAGTGCATGATTTATATTTAGTCGAGGCTCAACGGACTCTGAACACCTGAAGGAAAACAAAAAATACCTTCAACCAAATGACGGTTAAGTGATATTAAGTGAGTTATGGTGGTATAACTTTTTTGTTTGTTTGATTTAGGATATTATTAAAATAATGATAAATTTCAGATTATTTAACCCATAGAGAAGGAGGAATTACTTATCCTCCTTATAATCTCACGATAACAGTGGTGAAATCAGTATTTTTGTCAAAGGTGTTCATACTTTTAAAATATGAATAGTGATCTTTGTATCAAAGGTGTTTAACAATTGACATATATCTAAATATCTATATTTAACCTATACATTCAAAAAAAAAATTCAAGGAAAAATGTTCATCTAATCACACTTCTATGAATATATTCCCGCCCCTGCATGATAATTTGATTTTGAATCAAACCGCCCCAAAAGTAGGCAGAAGTAGGCAGCTTCATATTATTTCAAACAAAATTCAAAAATTATCGTTCAATTGAGCTTCTAGAGGAGTTGTGACAAACTCACTCTTACTCATATTGCTATTAATACAAATTAATAGGCCATGTGAAAATGTTAGATTTATATGAACCAAATAATTTGAATTGCCTTCGATCCTAAGAAGAATCGAATTACAAATAAAATATGCCACACTAATTGAATTTCATTTTAAATTTTTGTACGAATCTTATTTTTAAGGATTTCTTAAATTGGTTCCATTTCATTTCTCTTTGTAGTTGATATTGGAGTTTTTCTTTACACGATTCTTAAGAAATCATTGATAAAAATAATTTTATTAATTATTGCATTCTTTTAAGTTGTAAATTAAGAAAACAAATATAATTAAATAAAACTGCAGCGGAAGAAATAAGATTAAAGTTTATACATTTTAAATGTTAGTCTGCTTAAATTATCAAATTTCAAATTAAAATTTATAAGTATATTCAATGAATTTTCCCTATTAAATACTCTCCCCCCATTTTTATGTGACACCTTTTGACTTGACACGATATTTAATAAGAAGAGTAAGATTTTTGAAACTTGTGAATTGAGATCCATTTTATTAAGTGTAAAAGGAAAATTTTAAAATTAAATTATTTTTAATTACAGTAAAATAACATTCTTTTTGAGACGATAAAATTATAAAGTTAGGGACAATCTCGAAAATATCAGGGAAGCAATAAAAGTCTAAAGGCTATTCCCCTCTTTCACACTCCATTAAATGCCAAATAGAAATTTAAAAGAAGCCACTTTATAATGTTATCGTAGATGGAATTAAAATTTAAAATTTAGATTCGTAAATTGTTATGGTATTAATAATTAATTAGTTTTATTAGATTTATAGTTATATGTTTATAAATTTAAATAAAAAATTTAATTAAAAAATATATCGAGTATATCTGTTTAAAATTCATTAGTTCAATTATTTAAATGTCAACACCATATCGATTGACTTATTTAAGGGAGGAATAATCCCTATGAGGGATTTCTCCATTCTCATTAATTTAAGCTAAAATAACTTATTAACAAAAAATTTTTTATTTATCTCACCACGATTTTTAATATTGCCTGAAAGACTATATTTTCTTGGTGTTCTTAGAGGATTTGCATTTGTTCCCAATTATTAATTTCCTCCATCTCAATACAATTATATTATATGTGAGTTATAAGTAGTTGGACATTAGTTTTCACTTAGAGAAAAGTTTTGAAATTTTGTGATAAAAGATTATTACAATTTCGCTTTGAAATATTCTTCACATAAAATTTTAGTTAATTTTAAGTTTACATCAAATTAAAAAGAAAACAAATGAATTATCTTTGAGTAGTTATATTTAGTGAGCAACGATTTAATTTTAACCTTCTCATTTTACTTTTGAGGAAATGTTTATTGTCACATAAATATTTAATACTCTCTTCATCTCAAATTAATTAAATTTTTGACACTTTTTTCAAGGTTCAAGACAGTTGAATTTTTCAAAGTTTGAATGTTTAAAACTTTTTTTTTCATACTTGCCCTTGCATTAATTGAACTTTTATATTTTCTAAGAAATAAATTATACTATATATTTATGATTTTACGAAGGGCAATAGTGAAAAGTATTGTGTAAAATTTGTTTTTGAATGTTTTTCTTAATATGTGTGTATTATCTCATAAATTCAATTAGTATGAGACAGAGGAAGTATGATTTTAACTTTTTTTATATGTTTTAAATATCATGTCTAATTAAATACCTTCACATCAACTTTGAGTGAATTTTTTTTTTTAAAATCCTTTTCTAAAATCTTTCATTTTTCTTTTTGACCTTTTTAATAATTCAAACTCACAATTTTAAATTAAAATGTTTACCATATAATAACTCATCCAATTTTGTAATTATGTCATTCTTATCTTCAAAGCTCAAAAAAGACATTTTCTGGTCACTCAACTATTTACCTTTTTGACTGTGATTGATGACTTTTTCACACAATTTCTTAGCTGTTTTAGACTTTTGAGAAAAAATTTCTTGGTTCCCCACTAAAAGGAATCCTAGATACACTCTCCGTGTGATATTATTTGGCTTGATACATTATCTTAAAAAAATAAAATTTTTAAAATTTATAGTTTAAAATTATTTTGAGATATTTATATAGTTAAGAATCATTTTATTAAGGGTAAAAATAAATTTTAATGTTAAATTATTTTTAACTAAAATAAGGTGATAATTTTTTTCAGAAAGACTAAAAAAATATGATACATAAAATGAGACGGAGAAAGTAACATAAAAAAAATCATAAAAGATCTCCGTACAATTAATCAGACATCATTTCAATTCTCCTATAAAGCTACAAATATCGCATTAAGAATGAAAAAATTTTTGAAGCTTGTGATTTGAAATAAATCATTTGTATGATTATAAATAATTATTTTATTATAATTAATTTATATTAAATATAAATATGTGTCTGTGTATTTTTGGATTGGAGAAAAAATAGAGACTTTCACATAATTTGAAATGGATAGAGTATGTATTTTCATTTTTTATTCACGATGTAACTATAAAATTAATTAATATGATTTACCATAAATATCATGCGTATAAGTTTATCCCGACTTTTATGTGAAGGTGTTAATGTTTGAAGAATCAAATATTTTTTTATTAAGATTTGGAAATTAGGTCCAAATGAGTTTTGTAATCTTTGATTACTAATAAAAGCTTTAATTTAGTTTTTTTAAAAATATTTTTTTATTACAATTCAACTTTTCTTTTACAAAAAAATACTTTGAATCATTAGCTATATTTGTTTGTAAGAATTGTCATATAAATTTTATTAAAATTTTTAAAATAATACATACTTAAATTTATATTTAAAATTAAATATTTTAATAAAATCATGTTGCGAATTCAGTCACATAAATTGAGACTGAAATGATAATTATGAATATAATATTCCATTTCATTTTTGCTCACTATACTCTGTACTATACTATATCCACTTCTAGTCATCTTGGTGTATTTTGCTTTTACACCTTTTCACACTTAATAATTACTTCTTCCGTTCAATTTTATTTCACCCTTATTTTTTATTTATTTAGCATAAAAATTAAAAAATAGTAAATAATAAAATAATTTTAGCAAATTATCCTTTGAATATAATAAATATGATGTCTTAAAAAATATAATAGAGAAATGACTATAATTAATAATAAGGGTAAATCAGGAATTAAGTGTAAAATTATCTCTTGATTTTATAAAGTGGACAAGTATTGTTGGACATTCCAAAATAATATAAAGGCCAAATAAAATTGGACAGACACGGAGTAATAAAGTGGAGGGGTGCTTATCTATTTTAAAACCTTAAGACAGTTTTTTCCTTCTTTTTTCTCTTGAAAGGTTCTTTGAAGTAGTTCATGAAAAAATGTCTAAGTTTTTTGGAATATTTGCATGCTTAGTGATTGTGGCTTTAGATGCTGTAGCTGGTCTTCTTGGAATTAAAGCAGAAGGAGCTCAAAATCAGGTATATACATATTATCTTATGGAAATTTCATTATTAATTGTACCAAAAGTTGCAGCTCCAAGAAAAATAAAAAGAAAATAGAAGGCTTCCATCAAATCCTTCAAGCAAATGTAACTATTTCATCTTTTTTTTTAAAAAAAAAAAAAACTAAGTCATATACATACACATTAATGTAATATTTTTTTATGTATTTATTTTAACCTACTATAGTTAAGATTGGTTATCATTTTTATCATAAGATTGTGATTTTTGACAATCAAGTTATGTGGAATATAGTATGTCAAACAAGTCACTCTATATATTAAGCTTGATATAATTACTTTGAAAAACAAACTAATAACCTCTGTCTTCAGGGGTGGAGTTATATATTTTTGTCTTTCTGTTCGGCATAACTCAATAGTTTTAACTTTGTTTAATTTATTTGTCTTATTTTTCATTTTAAGCCATTTAAGAGAGATTTTTTTTTTCATTTTTTGGCTACCCTCAACTTCCATATGAAGTTTCAACATATTTTTATTTAAGACCATAAGAGTTTTCTTTACTAAATTTCTAAAAAAATTCAAATCCTGTGTACAAGTTCGACAGAATCCAATAATTTTTATATTATAGTTACATAAAACTTAAATCATTTATCATATTACCTATCAAACTATAATGTTTGTCATATAACTTAATTGAGCTCTTATTTTTGTTTGTTTGGTGTATTGTATATTGAAGGTAAAACACTTGAAGCTATTGTTGTTTGAGTGTAAAGAGCCAAGCCATGATGCATTTATTCTAGGTTTAGCTGCTGCTGGTCTTCTAGCAGCTGCTCACATTCTTGCTAATCTTATTGGAGGTTGCAACTATTGTTATTGCTCTAGTGAGGACATACAAAAAGCACCACCAAGTAGACAATTATCACTTGCTTGTCTTATTTTCACATGGTATGTCATTAAAAACTACTCAAATTATTTTACCAATTTTATCACTAAAGTTAGAAAGAAGCTCGTTTTGGTCTGACATAAAATTTAAGAAAGTGAAAGAGATATTTAAAATTTATGAATTTAAATAAAAGATACGGGCTATAACAAAAGAGATATTTATATACATAATGATGACAGATTTTTCTTTTAGCAGCAATATTTATTGACGCAAGAATATCTAATAGCAATTGACTTGATGCCATTGCATTTAAAGTCGTTAAAAGCCTTTAGCGACATTGGAATATATATTAAAGAGCTAATTGTTAATACCTAGATTTATTATTATCGCTAAATATAATGTCGCATGCGAGATAATTATGTGATTGCTAGCTAATGAATTCTTTATTTGTTGTAGTGGTACTGCAACGTCATAATCTTGTGGTCTTAAACATATATAGAGTTAGAACCAAAGAGTTGTAAATAAAAAAGTACTAATATTTTTTAAACAGTCTAAAGGGTCAAAATTGCCCTTTTGCGAAATAGATCACTTATACCCTTTATATTTTGGGATAAAAAATACCCTTATTCCAAGGGACCATAAATGTCTTTACACTGCCATCCTTGCCACATGACAGTCCATGTAGACACCCACGTGGCAATAAAAAGTCAAAAAATAACTCAAATATACCCTTTAACTTTTATTTTATTTAGAGAAGTTCAGAAAATACAAAGACTTTAACCTCTTCGAGCCCCACACTACTTAATTTGAGTCTAGGATAAAGGAAATTGCTCCAATCAATAAGTGTTACCGTGATTTTAGGCTAACATTCTTGGTATATGGTGTTAGTAATATATCAAAATGTAAAAAAGAATAATAACAATAATAATAATAATAATAATAATAATTTTTTATTTTTTGCAATTTTAAATCAAGAATTTGAATCATATAATAAAATTTGTACTCTTATAAATATACCATGTTATTCTTATTTCCTTAATTTTTGTTAAGTGAAATATACTTTATGATCATTTGGTAATTTTTTTGAATTTTGGGATTTTAGGATTATAATGGCCGTTGGAATGGGAATGCTGGTGATTGGCACAATGTCAAACAACAAATCTAGATCTACTTGTGGTTTATTACACCATCATTTCTTCTCAATTGGTGGAATTTTGTGTTTTGTACATGCCATCTTTTCTGTGGCATTCTATGTCACATCTACTGTGACACTTGCATAGTGTCACGTTACGATGCATGGCGCCAAAAACTCACTTTGTTTGATTAAAGTTTTTTAACGGTTCAGTTTTATATGGATATTCTAGATCATTTGATGTTTTCAACTAATGGTAATTGCATGATTATTGTTAATTTCATGTATATCTTCGTATAAAGTATAACTCAATTTTATCTGCTATAACGATACAAAGCTTTATGTTAAATTTTATACCATATGAGTATATGACAATTAAGTGACATTTATCCATACTTGGAAGATATTTATTGATTAACTAGTTTACATATCAACTGGGGATGTAGCTCAGATGGTAGAGCGCTCGCTTAGCATGCGAGAGGTACGGGGATCGATACCCCGCATCTCCATTTCTTTTGCCATTTTGAAATCATTTCAAAATTAGAGTATTTAGCCTTTTCAAGGTGATTTTTGCTATTCACATGGAATTTTACATGACCGTGCTATTTCAGTCATAGCTACTAGACTTTCGTCATATTTGTTATTTCGTCATTGTCGCCTTGGAGTGGAGGGTTATCAGAAACAACCTCCCTACCTTCACAAGATAAATGGATGAGTAAAATTTGCGTAATCCATACCCTTTTCAGACTCCATCTTGTGAGACTATACTGAATGAATAAAGAATTCAATATTTTTTATTTCAGTTAAAAATCGCCAACAATCAAAGTTTTGTTCTATGACAAGTGCACATCCATGTCGTCATTATCAAAATTAGACATTTTTTAAACAAGAAGTTCTCTCGATCAAGATATCCACGATCGAATAAATCATACATAAAACAGAATTAAACAATAATTCCAAAAAAAAATCAACGAATTACATAAAGAACAACATCATAATGACAACGCCAAATCCCGCGATGGAACTAGCAACAACACTAATTTTCTCAGCAGACGATGGCGTAGATGGTGATGGTGGCGATGATGCAGGCACAAAATCACTAGAAGGAGGCAATGTTGGAGTCTCAACAGTTGTTGATGATGGACCATTAGCAGCAGGAGATGTTGCAGGGGAGATTTTAGGTGCATTTTTCGGTGATGGTGATGAAACAGGGGAGATTTTAGGTGCAATTTTCGGCGTTGGTGCTGAAACAGGTGATGATGCTGATGGAGGAACTGCAGGAGGTGGCGAAGCTGTGGCAAGTGTGTTAACTTCAAGTTTCATTCCTGAGGCACAATGTCCACTAGTTCCACATATGAAGTATCTCTTGCCTGTAGAAGATAAAGGGATGATAGTCATCCCTCCACCATTTGTTGATATTGCATTTGTTGTTTGACAAGAATCATGATCAGCTTTTGAAACTTCAAGAACATCATGGTTTGGAGTGTACACAAAAACTGTCAATGAAGAGGGAAACAAGATTAGAAAACATTTGCGAGAATTGAGTCGAGGGTCTTCTGAAAACAGTCTCTCTATCTGATTCTATGAGCTAGTGGTATCTGGTAAGATCGGCGTACACTCTACCCTCTCTAGACTCCACTTGTGGAATTTTGTTGAGTATGTTCTTGTTGTTGTAGTTTGAGAATTGACAAGCATACGTGGAATTATCAATAAAGATTGTGTTGGAATTAATAGTGTCTCTAGACTTGATAGTACTCAGGTTTGATCCCTAGGTATATCTATTAGGAAGTGTCTCCCTCTTAAATAGGTCTTATGCAATGTGAATTCAGATTAGTCGAATCTCTAATGCATATACCAAATATCGAGTGGAAATCAAATAAAAAAATTATGCATGATTGTTCATGGATTGATAGGGTCCTTTCACCCATAGTGTGTACCTTAAAAATAACAAAAACTCCTCCTTTTTGCGAGTTTAGATGAGGGTCGAGATAGGGATGTCGAACCTTCTTAATACAAAGCAGGGTGAGTTCCAAAGAGGATCGCGCCAACTAATACTTTGACTATGAGAACGCGAATTGACGTCAATCTCATTTTCTTGTTATTGGATACCAAAATAAGTTTCACCTAACAATCCTCCATAGTTGTCTCCCTAAAGAGGAGGCCAACCAAGAGAAACGAAACTCCACGATATACTAAGAAAAGTACTAAACATCTATAAATATTTGATTGTGATAAGTCAATAGATCGTTATAAGAATATATAAACTTCAAATTCTGAATCTGCCTCGGACGTTATAGATTAACGGGAGTGACTTACTCAAACTATCACCAACTATGAAAGTTTGGGATGCAGCCCATGTTGTAAGATCAGTGTTGTCATCCCATCTACCATTAGGAGCTCCAACTGTATGATTTGCAGCCATGGTAGAACCAAACACAATGGCTATGGTAGACAAAATCATTAATATTTTAACCATTGCCATTTTTAATCACCAAAAAAGTTATAATTTGGATGCACTAACTACTACAACACTTGTTAATTTGGCTATATTTTGAGAATTTGTGTTTCTAATTTGTAGCAAAATTCTTCTATTTATATGTAATTTTTCTTATGAAAGAGGACATAAATATGTAGTTTGACTAAGATTATTATATTTAATATTCCAAAAACGCGCCAATGACGGTGATTTTTTAAAATAATTTGGTAGAGATACTTATAAGATATGTATCACTAGCACATAAGTAATCAATAAAAGAAAAAAAGGAATTAGCACGGTTTTTAGAGGTGAACTCAGAATTTTAACTTAAGATTTTTGAATTCTATGATCATAATCTCAAGTGTTAATAATTAAGTTCTAAATTTAATTTTTGTACACATTTAATAAATTTCTTAATACAAATAAACTATTTGAGCAAAACTAAACACGTATCGAGCTTCGTGCCTGGCTATTCAATGACTACTATCTCATTTAATATTTGGAGTTATTTTTGCAAATTGCAATTAATTAATTATGTTTTTTTTTTCATGTGACAAATAAGCTTGACTTAGTAAGAGCATATTAGAATCGTATATTTGTGTTGGGTGTAATTACACGTTATTGACTCCTTACAAAGTCCAACGTATCATAAAGAACATGCTACAATATGGAGTATTATTATATATATATAAAAAAACTATATAATTTTGAATGCTTCAATCAAATAAAGAATATGATTATATGAAATGTATAATATGTGATTAACAAAGTTGAGAAAAAGCCCCTTCAAGATACATTTATAATTATGTGGTTCTATCATAATTAGAATCTCTTAAGTATTTCAGAGCTTTAAAAAAAAAAAAATTAACAAGAAAGAATTCGATTTAAATGGAGTATAAGTCTTGTCTCTCTTCTTTGTAAAATGAATGCTTAATAAAGATTTATTAAAGATTGTACCTAATCAATACAAGATCTTAATTCTTTTTTAGGAAGGAAAAATGGAAAAAAAATCAAATCAGCACCAACGAAGTGAAATATAAACAACCAATCAATTGAGTTACTAAGATTTCACGATTAATACAAAATTAATAAAAGTGAATGGAGGGATTAATAAACTTATTCAAATTTTTAAAAAGTGGTTGATACAACTTTGTTGACCAAGAAAAACACAATTTTGGAGGCTGTCGTAGTATATGTGGATGCACGTTCAAGTTCTAATTAATCCTATTTATTAATTAACTACTTCATTAAATCATGGAAATAATTTTAGTTATTTATTTATTGTTACTATATATTTGCCCTTTTCAAAGACAATGGCTGGATTTTGAACTGACCAAACTAAAATTCATAAGATCTACTCGAAACAAATAGAAATATGACGCATTTGAATGCACATAAGCAATTAAAAAGTATATGGCCTAATAAAGTATTAATGCATTATTGAAAAATGATATTAGGAATTTTTGAATTATGTTTCTTAAAAAAAAATGATGCTTTATAAGTTTGTTTAATTTTATTTGAGTCTGATTATCCCTAAGCCCAATGTGAGTTTTTCTAGTTGGATTTGCTTCCCGTCGTCATTCAATGAGAATGGATAAGAGACTCGTGGTGTTGAGATGAGGGGACAGGAATGACTGTATTTCTTGGAGCAAACTCCGAGTGAATATGAAGCGCATGGATACAGATTATGCCTTGAAATAAAAGACAATGTCGAATCTGCTTTGTCTTAGTTTGTTCAATTGGTTAAGTTTTTAGAAAAATATTTCCTCTAGGCAACATGTGATTGGATGTAATGACATAATTTTTAACATATTTATTTGATCACGTAATTACTTGATCAACGTATAATTTGATGTGATCAAAAGAATGTAATTACAGCCTATCATTTTTCATATGGGTAGAAGTAGCATGATAGAGATTAGCAAAGTCATTAGGAGTAAGATTAATTGTCAAAATAAGAAATGAAGAACTCATCATGGCATTCTTTTTAAATTTTTTTATAATTTTTCCACTAAAAATTACTGTGAAACTCAGGCAATTATATTTGGTGTCAATTGGTGAAATGAATAACACTATGGCAATTAACAAATATCAACTCCCCATAGCATCTCTAAGGTATATATTGTTAATACAACTTATCGAGTTATCAAGCTAAACTGCCTTCGATAATAAAGTTGATCTATGTTGGCCACCTCGCTTTCCAAGGTCTTTTGTTTCGGGTTATTTTGATAATCAAGGTCATCTTGTGGCTAAGCTCACTCCCTATTGTTATTTTTGATTAGGATCCTTGGATTGAAGGTTAGGTTTCATGTACTTATTTGAAGCTTCTTATTTACACAAAATAAATAAGGTAGAGAATCAAGGTCAAACACCGATCATCTCAGCAAATATAATTTAGGTGAACGGGTATTCAAATATTAAGTAAATAATCTCTTTTGTTAGATTAAAATATGCATATAATATTTCGCGATGGAGAATCCACCAATAGAAAAATGGTAACAACTAACAACAACAACATGAAAAGTCCATGTTGCATATTATTCAAACTAAATTACATCAACATTGAACTTTTATTAGGTCAAAGTCCTCGAAACACAAACATACTTGTGCGTGTGATTATTTATTCAACATTCATAATACTATATTCTAATTTCCAAAGGAACATTTTAAGTATAGAAACGGTACAATTCATACCTTAAGTTACAACTCCCAAAATAAGTTCTTCCCCCTTTTTTTCCATCACAACATTTTGGAAGTTCATTAATAATAAGATCATCAAGACACTTGTTACAGTCCTCTTTAGAAAGATCCCTTGTGCATTCAACCGATCCATACAAATTTTCATTGTCACCAATGTCTATTTCTTTAGTTGCATAATAATTTTGTACCCCTAGAGCTTTTTCAGTTAAGCATACAAACATTTCCCTAAGCAATGGATTATAATACTTTGTATCATTTACTAAATAAGGATTCCACAAGGAAAACTTGTACTTAGTATCGATTTCTCCTCGAAAACAATCGTCTGAATATTTCAAAACACAAGTATCGTACCATACGATGGCTTCTTTATCATATGGACAACGTTTAACGATTTCTTCACTAGCAGCTAACACACAGGACTTGCAATCGTCAGGTGAAACATCACCACGACATTGAGCAAGTCCATGTGCTCGATCGGGTTTTTGCCCCATCGAGCTAGCTGAGAACCCCGTTAACGGGGTTTTTGAGTTGAGATCAGCTAAGAGATCTTTCAAGTTTTGTTCATAGGGACTGTTGGCTGCATAGTCTCCAGATTTTGAACAAAAATGGAAGAGGAGATTGACGGAACTCACTTTTTGTGCAAGAAATGTAATGGATGTAAGGAAACATATTAGAGCAAAGATTGGTTTTGAGGAAGACATATTTTGTGGTATATTGAACATCATATGGTGCACCATTTTATATAGTAATTCAAGAAGAGGGTAGAACTAGCTATATATAGCTTGCAAGGGAATGGACCATTTTGATGGAATTATAAGTTACATATGGTAAAGAATTACCCAAGATAACATTACTTGAATTAGATCTGAAAAGTAATCTAAATTTGAGAGATCTTTGGGGTGAGGGTCTTTTTTTTTTTTTTCCGGTATGATGATTTTTTAGTATCCGACTTTGGAGTATTGATTAATCTGAATTTGTGTCGCAGAAGAGTCATTAAGGGAAAGTGCTCTCTACCAAAATCTTTTATATTTCAAAGCCTGAATGCAAGACTTCTGGTCAAGACTGAACATGTCATGTCCTGGGAGTGTATCCTTGGCGTGCCTGACACTTAGAAATTGTTATCGGTCCCCAAGTGAATCACTTGGCCTGATCACTAGTCCATTTAACAACAGAAGACACAACAATCAAGAAACAACTTCAAGAAGAGTAGTAATCAAATAACCCTATAGATAATGGCCAAGAGCCAACCAATCCAACTCAACTCAATCATAAGACCAACATGAAAGAAATTAGTTAAAAGTTAAAGACATCAAATCTATTCATCAATATCCAATCTATAAAGTCTCTATCATATCAATATTGTCTAAGTGGTGTCAATGACATCTCCATAACTACCTCTAATCAAAATAAAAGGGGCTAAACTCAAGCTAGAAGATAAATATGGTATCCTCCGAAAGCAGGGAGGACTCACCAATTAGTTGAAGCGAATAAGGCCTCAACGATGCGCCTGTTGATGACCTCTAGTACTTGTCTCTACACCATGAAAAGATGCAAGCCCAAATGGATGTTAGTACGTGAATGTACGAGTATGTAATATGACAGAATGAAACATCCATCAAGGAAGAACAATATAAACTCAAACAATCTCAAATTAGGAAGACAAGAACTTAATCAAAGTGTCATAAGTCTAAAGTAGGAACCATATTTAGATGATGATCAATCATATACAGTCCAATCCAATAGTTAGAGTACTAACAACGCCTAATTAGAGTTTCTCTTATCCGACAACTATCACCTATGAGCTGATAAGATATAACAACTGACGTTTTTATCGCGTCCATCCAATGCTTTACTAGGATAATCAATCAAGTCCACTTTAGGGATAATAAGGATCAATAATATTTATCAGTAACTACGTACCCCCTTAATATTCATATAATAACTCGAATCCTTCAACTAATTAGTTTTTTAAAAGTTTTTTATTAAATTCAATTTTCCAGTAGTACGTAGGTGTTGTATTAATCCCAAAATTCAGCACCAAACATATAAAAAGAGGTGATTTTTGCCCCCAAAGTCAAAGCTGCAAAATAGAACGGACTTAAAATTAAGTTCTAACAACTTGAGTCTAGCAGCTAGTTGTTACAAGGATCATATAGTCAGTGTGATGTTCCTTTCTTGATCTTTATTGAGTAGGGATGGACATAAATATATCAGAAAATCGAACTGAATCAAACTAATTCGGTTTTTTGGTTTGATGTCAGTGTTTTTCTTTTCAAAAGTTCAATTTTTCGGTTCGGTGTTTGGCGTAGGGGTCTCAAAACTTCGGTGCACTGAAAAATTGAATTTTTATTTTAAAAAATTATGCATACATATATATAAATAAATCAATTAGCAATTAAATCATTCATGAAACATGTCAAAGTAGCAACAAATTTATAATTCATATAGTTAACTTGAAATATT
>JAABOM020000012.1:600215-611416 GCA_011800125.2 Solanum clarkiae
AATTTTTAAAAATATTTCTAGTTCAAATTTTAGATCGGAGCGAGAGCACTTTGACTTTACAAATTACATTTTTGAGCCGGGTTGTAGTTCAAATTTTTAAAAATATTTCTAGTTCAAATTTTAGATCGGAGCGAGAGCACTTTGACTTTACAAATTACATTTTTGAGCTATCTCGAATTTCTGAGTTTCATACTAGAATTATAAAATATATCAATTTCTCACTAATATTTATCAAAATACATTTAAACTTTTAAGTATTCATGATATTTCATATAAGAAGAGCGAATAGTCCATAATTTAATATCGTGATAAAAATATGATGATAGTAATTCAAATGTGAAACTCAAAAATCAAAATATTCTAAGTGTTGTTTTTGGTTATGACTTAAAAATTGGTTGGCCATGAAATGAAAATAGGGCGTATCCATTTTCCACCCTCTCTCCGCTTTTTTCTTCAATCGAAGCTTCCTCTGCAAGATCAATATCTTCTAGAAGATTCTACAACAGCGGGGAGAGCCTGATCAACGAACAAATCACTGAATTCTATCAACTTCGAAGACTTCTCGGATGGATGATTCTACCCAGGACGATTTCGTCCAGTTCGTCAAGAGAATCGGGACATTTCTTACTCTCAAGATTTCTAATCTGGTATTGTTTCTCTTTCTCTATTTGGAATTTAATTTCGTCCTTTTAGGTTAATTGAGAATTAGTTGTATGTTATTGTGTTGTATAAAGAGATAATGGCTGAGAGCAAATTTGAACTGTCATTTTTTTTTTTGGTGATTTTCAGATCTCAACTATCAATTATTACTATTTGCTGCCTGAACTATCACCTAATAGAGTAGATGTTGATAGTTCAGATAGGAAAATGAAACAACTCATAATTCGCCCAGTCATATATAATAGTTGAGCTAGGAAAGGGTAGCATGGTGATAGTTTAGTAGGAAAAGGAATAGTTGATAGTTGGTGTTGAAATTGGCGAATAGGTTATAATTGAGGTTTATTTTTTACCATTACCTCTTATATAAACAATTTTTGTGAGGATTCGGATACTTTAGGTAGTAAAAGTGAACAACTCATAATTGGCTTAGTTAGGTTTGAGCTGTGTTTTAATATGTGAATGGTGATAGTTTGGGTACAGGGAACATTTTGATAGTTGGAGTGTGAAACTCGCGAAAATGTGATAGTTTAGAGTCGTTTTTGACCATTACCTCTTTATATAAACAATGTTTGTGAGGGTTCAGGAAAGATTTGATGATAATCAGTATTGTTAAAGGCTTGACTACCACATGCTTAAACCTTGAAAGGAGACCAGTGCTTCAGCTTTTCTTAGGTGATGGTTTTGCCTGAACAAAAGTTAGTGGATTTGTACCTTAAAAATCCATTCAGGTTACATATGATTAGGCATCGGTGGAAATATAAAGAGAAGAAAATTAACTACGTATGAAATGGACCAATTCAAAGGAATAATAGGTCAAGATCATGTGGTTTATTGTGAATTGGAGAGGGGAGAACAAGCAGATGTGGAATGTTTAATTTTGATTGTTCCAGGGGCTGTATCATGATAAGAGGCAGAACTAGTGATTTTAAATCGTTAAGAAGTATAATTGAAATGGACTTTTTGCTGATAAACAATAATATTTAGAAATTTAGTATAAAAAGATCAGTTACTAGTCTAAACTAAAAACTTTAAAGTTGCACAGTTGAACTTCTATCAGAAGTTTAAATCGATTTTCTACCTTGCTTTGCATTGTTAGTAATAAATATATTTCATTCATTTGTAGTTTTTTGAGCTCATTTGTCCATATAGTTGTTGTTCCTTTTGTAGTTATTTATACTGCATTACCTTTATTAAAGAAGTACTGAAAACACCCCTAAACTTGGTGTAAGTTATTAGTTTCATCTTCGAACTATTGACAGTCTTAAAACACCTCTGTACTTGACTAACTAAACTAAAATACACCCTGATATGCCACAAGTGTTAAAAACACCCCTTAACTTGACAAGAATTTAGGGGTGTATTTCATTCATGTTGCAAGATTAGGGGTGTATTTAAGTTTAGTTAGTCAAGCAGGGGGGTGTTTTTAACACTTTCAATAGTTCGGGGATGAAACTAATAATTTGCACCAAGTTTAGGGGGTGTTTTCACTACTTCTTCTTACCTATATAAATCCTTTTCTCCCTCATTACATTTCTTCACTAATATCCACAGTTTATTTCTGGTTACTGCTTAAAGTCCCATAGATTGCTAATGGTTTCAACACACTTAACTTTGACAACATGATGGTAACATTTCATCTGCAGTTCTGATAGAAATTTTCTGAAAATCATTGACTTTGTCATGTCCCAGTACGTTGCACATAGTTTTAAGATGACTGCCAGATAGCATGAACAACATCGAATTGTAGAATTAGATAACCGCACAATGTAGAGTTTCAGGACTTCTGAAATGTGACTGCCTGAATCTTTTCTTCCACTTGCAAAATTGAGGAAGGCAATAGATGCAGAATGAGCAATTTCACAACCAATAAACTGTTATTTATCTAATTATTTGCAGATATAATCTTTCTCATAGGGAGTAGTGTTACAATAGCTCTTTTTTTAAAAAAAGAAAAAAAATCCTATTGCATTCCAAAGAAAATATGTTTTAAATGTTGTGTTACTTTCTCTTAGATGGTGACAGCTATTTGTTCAAAATGCAGGATTCAAGATCTGCAGGTGCTATAGCAGGTCTTGCATTTGCAATAGTATTTACTTGGAGAATATTCGGATCACCTAGTGGACCACAGATGAGGCATCCTAAGCGACAAGCTCTTACACCTGGTAGTTCTGGTGTAAGCAGTCAGTTTAGTGAAAATATACCAACTTCAGAAGTTAGCCCCCCTTCAGAGGATTCAAATGCACAAAATGTCATTGATGAGTTTTTTCAGCCCGTAAAGGTAGACAATATTTTCATTTTTCCCTTACCCTTTTATCCATATATAACTAATGGATAAGTGACTTCGACTTGTTGCTTTGCAGCCAACTCTCGGGCAAATAGTTAGGCAAAGACTGAGTGAGGGGAGGAAGGTATCTCTCAATGCTTCTGTTGTTGCTATTTATTTAACGTACACTTCTCCCCATCTCCAAGGCCTCGTGGTTGCAAGTACATATTGGATGTTCAACATACATTTATTAATTTAAGGATAATTTGAGATCATGAGCTGCCTAAATTTGTTCCTTGTATAAAAAGTTTCCGTTCTTTCTACGTGTCTTTGTCAATGAATTTTTTTTCTTCTTCAAAATATAAAAATAAATAAGTAAAATTAAAAAAAATTAAAAAATGGTGTTTGTGAAGGTATTTTTAAGCTTTGTTTACAAAAAATTTTGTTTGCAATACTGCTTTTTGTAGTTGTAGTTTGGGGGTGTTTTTTGAAGAATGTTTTCAAGAAACTCTTCATGCAAAAAGAACCATTCAAATTTCAAACACACCTAAAGTTCACCAATTTTTTTTCAATTATTTTCCAAATGGCTACTTAAATTCTGGAGATAATTCTCGGAATAGTTTGTTTATGCAAATAGGATACACTTTACACTAGTTAAAGTGAATAGAAAGATTTCAAATGTGAAGGATTCACCAAAGATGAGGCCAAGCAATGCACTAACAAGATTAACTATTATTCTATTCCGATAACACTGTCCACATAGGCCTTAGCCCACCATTTTGCTCTCAGTATATTTACTCAATAGTGAGTAAGTGCATGAAGATGACGGTTGACCTTTTAACAAATTTAATGCTTCTGTAGGTTTATATAGACATAGATTACATAGGAATATCTTGAACACTATATGGTATAGTTTTAAAATAGAATCTCCTAGATAGATACTTAAGTTTACCTAAAACTAGATTACAATTGTTTGTATTTGCCATGCTGCTTTGGTGTTCGGTGCGCCTTCACGGGAATAGATCATATGCAGATGCTAGCAATTCATTCTCAAAGAGGATATTGTCTTTTCATCTCTAGAGGGTCATAAACTAGAGGACTAAGATGAATCTTTCCCAGGTCTGAGTTAATAACTTTGGTGGGATGATTTCTACTAATGCGTTCAAAGGCACAAGTAGCCCTCCCCCCAAATTATACCCAAAATCCCAGCCACATCTAAACTTAATTAGGGTCCTATTACCGCCTGATCTAAACTGCCCTAAATGCTGATGTGGCATAGAGAGTGTGCACACTCTCTTTAAGGCAAGTGAAGTTTACAAAAACAAATTTTAAAACTAATTAACATGTACAAGTGTCTTATTTTAATTCGACATTACTCAATTAATTACATATAATTAATTAGACTCCTTTATCTTCTAAACCTCTTCTTCTCTTTGAAATCATTTTCATCTTCTGCAACTAATCATCAAAGTGCAATCTTGAAACAAGCATACATTATGTGAAAGAAAATAATTCCACTCCAAAACAATATGTACAAACAATTAATGGTTTAATCATTTTCCCAAAACTTTCCATATATAGAGGAATTCCAAAGCACAGGGAATGATTTCAAAACAGAGATTTGAACCACTATTCTGCTGCTAGATTTTGCCTCTATTCAGGTGTAAACACCATGTGAAGCCACCACTCCTCCACTTCAAATCAGAAAATCAAATCTCTGATTCTTTTCTGATTTCTCCCTTTAGAACCACCATAGTTCGCCGCTAAAACGTCATTCCAGAATCGGAGAACACCACCCCATCTCTTCCATCCAAGTCCCCGGCCCAGATTCAAGATCGGAAGATGAATGAGAACCAACGTCGTCTCCGGACGGAGGGGAGTACATGTCATAGCATATTTGGATCAAATGGAGCCTATGCACCCCTGGGATTAGTCGGGGTTCAAAGAAACTTGGACACCCGGTGCAAATCAAAAAAAAAAAAAAATCAGTAGAGAGAAAAAAATCAGGAATGAAGAAAGAGAAAAAGGGATTCTAATGGAAAAATTTAATGCTTAAAAAAAGTTGAAGCGCGTGTAATACACACAAAGGGTACTCATTTGGTTATGTAGGACATGTCAGCATCTAGAGTGGCATTTGTTCCATTTTAAAATAGGTTAGAGTAGCAATAGGACCCTAGTTAAGTTTAGATGTATTCTTGGGATTTTGGGTATAGTTCGAGGGGGTATTTGTGCCTTATACTTTTCTCTTATTGTAAGAACAAGACATTGTTGGGACTATGCTTGCCCTTAAGTACATATGTAGACATCAAAGTGAATTTTGAGTTATGTCATTTATTATAGTTTTCTTACTTTAATGATTTACATACCGAGACAAGAAATTGAAGAATATATGCATAAATGCACTTGGGAGCATAACGTACAACCATATAATGTATAATGTATGAAGTAAAGAATTAAATGAGTAAAATGGTTGGTGGGCCAAATTTGTATTACATGTGATGGTTTGTTTGGTCATTAGGTGATTGTTGGATGACAACTTAAAGGATATTTCTGGCTCACGTTTCAAATGGCTTAGGGATAGGATACAATTAAAATTACGTTTTGTTCATTAAGGGAGAAATAAGAATATAGAGGGACCTTGGGAGGCATTAAGGGAGTCAAAGCTACTATCTAAATTGTATTTTTTGGACATCACTAATTAAGGGGTATTCGGAGAAGAAGGACACTATACTTTTGTTTTCTAAGGAAACAATGAAAAGTTAAGAGGAGTCTTCTGTATAATAATCTTAAAGTTTAAAAAATGTCAATACGCATTATAAATCGTGATTTCTGAATTTACAGGTTATATAAAAGATTTGTCTTAGTTTTTCATTGTTTTCTGAGCTAACAAAGCAATATGCATTGTGTCCCTTTTTGAAAAAGAATCTCCTAAATAGTGATGTCCATAGAAGATGATTCAAAAAGCCGCTCTCACCCTACTTAACGCCTCCCCCAAAGATCCCTTTGTATTTTTGTTTCTCTTAATTTAAAAAAAAAAACACAATTGTATTTTCACTTCTTTTAAGTCATTTAAGACACGAGCCAGCAAAAAGTTGACTTGGTCCCATTTCCTTCTCCTCTGCATTTTAATCCAAAGTCATCAAGATGTCATATCATCATTGTGAATTTGGCGAACTTAGCCACTTATTTAATTCTGTAACTAATGCATTAAGAATGTGCTACGATAAAACTCTAGAAGAAGGGCAAGCCCGGTGATCTAAAGCTTCCGCTATACACAGGGTCCAGGGAAGAGCCCAATCACAAGGGTCTATTGTACGAGAAAACTCTAGAAAAGAGTGATATAACATAGACTTAAGGTCACTGTAAGTGTCATCGAGAATCAATTTAGAATTATACCCGGTAGATCCATGATAAGCTATATTTTTGCTTAGTAGATTTAGAAATTTTATAGTGAGAGAGAAAAGGATATACACAGGGTTTATTGACTCAGAGAAAGAATTTGATAGAGTATCAAGAAAAGTCATTTGGTGGCATAGGGAAAAGATTAGATTCATGCCAAATATTTAGATGTCATAAAAGAAATGTATGAAGGATCCGCCATTAGAGTGAGAACAATAGAAGAGAACATAAAGGAATTTCCTATAACCGTGGGTTTACTCTAAATATTCATATGCTTGTGGACTTATTTACCCAAGTTATGAATGAGCAAACCAACACAATCAAAAATGAGGTCCCATGATCGTGGTGTATGTCATTTGCTAACAATGTTGTACTAATTGACAAAACCACTGAGGGTGTAAACCAAAAGCTTGAACTATGGAGAAGCACTTTAGGAAGTAGGGGTTTTATGATAGGTACAACTGAAACTGAATATATGCATTTTTAATTTAGTCAACATGTGAAATTGAAGCTGAGATAAGATTAGTTAGGATTGTGATGCGCAAATACAAACAATTCAAAGAGTAGGCTTATCATTCCAAGAAAATGAAATGATGAGGAAGATGTTACACGTAATCAAAGTCGGATGAGTGAAATGAAAAAGTGCTAGCAGGATGTTATATAATATTTGTAAGACCAACAATATTATATGAAAGTGAATGTTACATTCACAAGATAAGTTGCAAAGATGCAGATGCTAAGATGGATTTGTGGTAGTCAAGATTAGATATGATTGATTAGCTATAATGTAATCGGAGAATGTGGTTTGAGATGTTTGTCATATTTCAACTCTAGATGCACCATTCGATAGTTATGAAATCATGGTGAGTGAATATGGAAAAAGTGGAAGAGGATTTACCAATTACTTGGGAATATATATTAGTCACATTAATATATTTAATTTTGGTATATGCTTTCGGAAACAACCTCAACTACCTCTATGAAGTTGTGAAGTTGTGGTAAGGTCTGCATACACTTTGCCTCCCCATACTCCACTTGTTGGAAGTCATTGGGTAAGTAGTTGTTGCTTTCGAAGAGTCTTTTAGTCCTACTAGAGATTCTAATGTCAATAGAATAAAGAATAGGAGAACTTCACTTTTCATTTTTTGTATTGTTCCTTTTTGCCATTTTGTTCTAATGCTTTTACTTGAAACAGTAGTCTATTAGAAACAATCTCACAAGGTAGGGGTAAGGTTTGCATACACACTCCCCCCCCCCCCCCCCCCCCAAAAAAAAAAAAAAAACTTGAGAAGTGATTGCAAGAGTTCCACATGTCTTTTTAGCTTAACTCTCATTGTAAAGGAATGAAATTTATATCAAGTGGTCCAATGAGACATTCATTCCGGGTAAGATGGCAATGTTAAGATCAAATAGTTTTTTAAAGTCATTCTTTCTGGAATAGACTAGAAAGAAGAACGCATCACACAAATAGGCCAGAGGTTATAGTAGGTTAATAGAACTATATTCTTATAGTCACGTAGCAATGCACCCCTCTGTTATTGCAGCTACACCTCAACCCCAAATTAGTTGGGTTATTATAAAACACCTCTATTCAATTCGGCTTTATTTAGGTTCTATTTCATACCAATACTATGCCTCAATTCTAAAGTAGTCTGGTTGGCTATTTCCATATACATTTGTCTTTTCAAAAACTAATTTGAGTTTATAAAATTAACCTTGTAAATTTAGGTTCATCACTGTAAGGACATACGAGTCATTAACCAGCGCAAAACGGCCTGCAACAGCAGTCAGACTTGTCACTAGATTCCATTGACCACACTGACTGAACTAATTCAAGTGCAACAATAATAAGACATCATGATCATATTATATAGATCCTTTGCTGTTATTGCATTTTGTTCTTAGCTAAGTCTGTGTTAAAGCTTACCCTAGCATGCACAATTTGCACTTCTAACGGAGTAGCCTTACAGGAATCCAGTAAGGATATAATGAAGTAGTTTACTGATTGCAACATCAAAAGTAATTGAGAGCGTGATGATTGTCTCTACCTGAACTTTAAGAAAGAATCTGCTACTTGACCAAATCTTATCTGTTCAAGCTTTTGCATTCTGGTATCACTTTCCTGCTGTTTATCGGTGGCAGAGACTCTTAGTTTTTACTCTTGTCACGGTAGCACAAATAACTTGAACACTCTGCATGTTATTTCACTACAGGTAACATGTCGGTTGCTTGGAGTAATCCTGGAGGAAACGAGCCCAGAGGAACTACAGGTTATTATTACTGCTGTTGATTGTGCATCAATTTTCAACATGCTATTGACAATGTTAATACTTGTCCTTTGCAGAAACAAGCTACTGTCCGATCCTCCGTGCTTGAAGTGTTGCTCGAAATCACCAAATTTTGTGACCTTTATCTCATGGAGAGAGTACTTGATGACGAAAGTGAAGTTAGTACTCACTCTATTGTGTTCTGTCTTTATGTTGATTAGTAGTTGCTAGAGATCCAATTCCTTCAAAGAAAAAAATTATCTTTCATTGCCTGACATAGAGAGGATAAATTTTTGGGGGTTGGATGCCATTTGATGCCTCTTCCAAAATGAAAAGGAAAAGGCTGCCATTGCTGATTGGCTGTGTGCCAAATAAAATTGGCTCTCTGAACTGATCCCTAAATTTAAAATCTAAAAAGATAAGAAGACATATCTTTGATGCTAAGTCTTAAATGACTCTTAAATACATAGCTGTCAGAGTGTTGCTTTAGACACCAATTATGCTTACTGATTTTCTGAGAATCACCTATTTACTCGACTCCCTTAATATATCCTTACAATCAAGTGGAATGCCATTCCCTAAGCAATACATTATTTCTTCGCTGTCCTTTTTTTAATTGGGAAAACTGACATCACATTAAATAATCATAATAATAACCAACATTCATCATTTACTTGTTTTATAGAAGACTTTCACTTACTAATCTGCATAATTTAACAAAATAGCTTTCTTAGGTAGTAAATCAAACTAAAATGAGAGAAGATGACTCTTCATCAAAAAAAGGAGATAAGATGACCATGTTTGAGCTTCTTTTTGGTTTCTTCTTTCTGAACATCTGTTCTTGTCTACTATTTCATGAATTCTTGAATTTCTCATATTAGGTGCATGATTCATTTCTTAGCACCCACTATCATAATTATGTTTAGGGGCGGCAATTGGGCAGGTTGGGTCAAGTTTGGGTCAAGACAACAAATGGGTCAAAGACTCAACCCAACTCAAATTTGGTTAGGTAAATAGGTTGGGTCAAATGGATTGAGTAATGGGTAATAGAACGGGTCAAGACCTACCCGATTTTCACTAAGTTTAACTTATTTTACTTCTTCTTTTACAATATTTTAGTACCTAATAATTTTTTTTCTTTTATTGTGACTATATATAACATATCAAATTAATTATCAAAATATATATTAAGAAAAAAGAGAGTTTTTGAAAAACAATTTGACAAGATTTCTCTTGAGTCAATGTGTTACGTGACAAGCCAATTTTTAATGGGTTGAAATAGGTTAAGCTTATAAATGGGTGGGTTAATAATCCACCCAAACTTAAACGGGTTGGGTGGATATGATGCATCTTGATGGTGGCTGCCGATGATCCAGACTAATTCAGTTTTTACGAGTATCTGCACATGTATCTACACATTCTTTTCCTTGTATACATATTCTTGAAATGTACGAATATTTGCAGAGAAATGTCCTACTGGCTTTAGAAGATGCTGGAGTGTTTACATCTGGTGGCATGGTCAAAGACAAGGTAACAACTAATCATTGTTCAATTGCCAATGGAAGTCGAAATCTGTTTATGATACTTACATGGAGTTCCTGTTATTATGTTTGTTATACAATGGGTGATTTCTGCAACTTTTAATCTCAACCGTGCAACTGTGAATACTTTTTCTTTGTCTGCATATTGGTATCCTCATCCTGGAAAATTTGAGATGATTTATTCCTCCAACTGTTCTGCAATTCTGGATATGTGATCTTTATCTTGTAACATAAGCTCCGGAAAAAGGATATATAGAATTCCTTTTACTATAAGCACAAAAGCCTCCCCTGAGGTTTTGCTTTGTAAAATATATGTTCCTTGTGGTTTTCTAGTACTGCATTAACGTCCCAGTCCCATCTTTAAAATTGTGTAGCAAACTATTCTTTTAATTTATAGGTGGACAAGTTTAAGCCATATACTTTAATTTTGCTCTTTTGAGTAGAAAAACAACATTCTTAATTTTATTTTGTTGATGCCAAGGGGGAACCCGCAACCGCTCCCGTTGGGTGTGCACAGGATTACCCCCTGCCTCTCTGCAATAGTTCGCAAACCACACAAGAGAGGTAACTCGCACTAGGCAAGTCCGGTGCGATGGACTCGATCCAGAAGGCAAACAAACCCGTTGCTTTTGCTAGCAAGGGGTGTCAAACTTGAGACCTCCAACATAGAAGTCTCAAGCCCAAACCACTGTGCCACCCCAAAGGTCATTCTCATATTTTGTTGAGCCATGAATATACTTACCATCCCCTTCGCAACTTATTCCTCTATGTTCTTATACACTCAAAAGATGGGCCAAATCCATCTATGGACCCTAAAACTTTTGTCTCATTTTTTTATTTTGGTACCTCATCGTCATAACCTATTGTCCTATTGAAAACTTAATGCTTCCAAAAGTGTGCCTATTAAACACAAATTTTACAGATCCACACCAGCAAATGTGTGATTCACCCTCTTTTGATCCTGTGATGTGGCAAATCAAACCTATAAAAACATACAACAACAACAACAACAACAACAACATACCCAGTATAATCCCACAAGTGGGGTCTGGGGAGGGTCGATTGTACGCA
>JAABOM020000012.1:625415-647800 GCA_011800125.2 Solanum clarkiae
GGCTGCGTACATCCGACCCCCCCTCACCCTGCAATGAGCGGGAGCCTTTTGAGGCACTGGGGTATGTTGTTGTTGTAAATGCCAACTAATCAAATTAATAATATATTTATGTATTGTGCTTTTTATTTAAGAATTGTTTAATAGAATGTATTAAAGAAAAAAAGTATTAACTTTGTGCATTATATTTGATATTACGATATGGATAATTAATATACGAAAATTAATCATATCAGTATGCAAACATTTCGATATACTAGCGTGATTAGCAACACAATTATCTCTCAAGTCTTTCTCATGTCCTTTTCATTATATTTGCAAGGAGTAATTTGTAAACAAATAATGTTAAAAAAATGATACAATACATGTTGTTTTTTATATATAAAATCAAATAATGCATAAAGAATTAATTTTTAACTTAAATAATATAAATATTATTAATGTTAACACTGATACATATTCACTACAGTAAATACTATTCTTATACGCTTCATCAAATAATTGAATATGCACTACAATAATAATATTAAAATAATCAATAAAATTTATAAGTGGGGTTGAGGAAAGTAGAGCGTATGCAAACTCAAACGTGTCAAATTCAAACATAAAAAGAAAAATGTCGTGAAAAAAGACCACAAGAACTACAAAAAATGCTATGCAAATCATATAAGAAAAGAACAAAAAAGCAAAATAATACAACAATCCAAATAAAATAAATAATTGACAAATAGCAATAAGCCTAAAAATCTCGAAAAGTAAGATAACACAACATTGTTTAACATTCACCTCTAAAATCAGGTTCTAAATTATTTTTAAAATATAATATATTTTATTTAATCATTTCTCATTAATACTTTTTTAATTCACTTTTATATTTATAATTTTCTAATAATATCGATTATAATTTCTTTTATCCCATTCCACGTGTCAAATGACCAAAATTCATAATTTATAAATTTTGGAAAACTTAGCACAAAAGTCACACCTTCTTGTCACGTGTCATCATCTCCCATGTCCAAAGCAAGGGATTTATAAAAAGAGAAAAAAAAAGTAAAAACGGTTACATCATAAAACCTCCATGCTGCGTCGCTCGGCTCGCCAAATCACCTTTCTCAACTCGGCCGAGTCGAACCGGTTCAACTCATTCACCGTCTCACCGCACCGTCGCCATTTCCCGGTCAAATCTCTCCCCTCCGTCGTAATCCCTACTTCATTCTCGGTCGCCGTAAATTCCAAACCTTCCTCCTCGTCGGCGGTTAACCGGAGGCGTACCCCGGCGGAAATGAGTTCAAATTTGAATTCGGAAGATTTTGTTCACGTTGATGGCGGTGCTGCTAATTTGAATTCGGAAGGCTCGGAAGAGAGTGTTGTTGAGGAAGAAGGAGTTGAAGAGGTAGTTTCAGCGAATGTAGAAGGCGAAAGAGAAGAATATGTAAGGAAGGATTTGCCGGAGGAATTGTCGAGGAGTGTGATGATGCTAACTTGTGATTCTTCTACTGATCGAGGCATTTGCGATGTCTATGTTGTTGGCACTGCTCACGTTTCTGCGGTAAATTTACTGATTTACTAGAAATAATCTTACAATGGAGAAATTTGAGTGAGATAGTTCGTATTCGTGCTTTATAATATTATTGGAAATCATACAAATATCTATGAGAAACAGAGGTGATAAAAGAAGTGTATAATAATGAAGTTTTTACATAATTTTTCTCTCTGTTGAGTTGAAGGTGATGATGGAAATCACATTTCCTGTCTGTTGCTGCCTATTAGTGAGTAATTCTATTAGCGTTATTTTAGGAGGAGGATCAGGTGCTTTTAGGTATACACGCTTGTACTTTTTTATGCGTAAGGCTTCTCAAGACTAGTATTACTCAATTTTGGTATACTCCAGCTTCCCAAAAGTAGAGATGGAATTAGTAGATGATGCTCTAACAATGTAGGATTATTAGGTATCTCGAGAGTGTTGTTTGATGAGATGTTATTTAGTCTTGTATTTGGCTGTACATCAGCTTAAATAGACGAATACAATTGATACTGCTTGAAGTTAAGAAGTTAACAGTAGGAGACGTGGTTAAGCTCCCATGCCTCATACAAACTAAGCTTGTTGGAATATGTACTTTCTTTATTTTCATACCCTGTCTTTCTCATTTTCTCCTTTCTCTTGCTTAGGTTGATAAATTTTGAAGCTTTATATGTGGCTTATGTTGACCTTTCATCGAGTTAGTCTTTCATATTAAAGAATTGGATGTTGTAATACAGATTGAGTTGTAAAGGTTGTATAGTCATCTGAACTTTACTATGCATGGTTATAGGAATCCTGCCAAGAAGTTGAAGCAGTGGTCAATTTCTTGAAGCCAGAGGTTGTACTTCTAACAATCTATTGGCACCTAGCAGCCTGCGGTGTATGCTATATTTCCTCTCCTTTTTACATGTTGAACATCAGTCTGATTCGTACTGGATTGTTGATGATAGGTTGTCTTTTTGGAGTTATGCTCAGGTCGGGTGGGTGTACTTACACCTCAGAATTTAAAGGTCAGTCTTTCTATTAGTAGGCTTTCTTTTTATCGTTCGAGAATTCATGTAGTTTGCAGAAAACATTGAAAACAGAGAATTTATTCATTTAGGAGAATCCAGCATTTTGGTAACTATTGTTTTTTAAAAAAAGAAGTATAGAGTCCTTAAGGAGAAGGGATCAAGTTTCAGAGTTGATGTACGTATGTATCCTTTCAATGTTTTGATTGGGGATTATGATTTGATTTTTGAAACCATGTTGCTTCTTTTGTGCTCTCGTGCAACCTTATAATAGAAGGTTATTTCTAACCCTTTCCTGTTAGAATTAATGTTTCAATTAATTTTGAAACAGTTCATCTGATAAAATTTCTGTCTTCCAGAAGAAATGAATGTGAATTGAAATTTCATTCCTTATTTACTTTTTAAATTTTTGGTTCTTAGGAGATACATTTTATTTGTAAAATTCATGAACCTATTCTTCATAAAAAATTTATGAACCTATTAAAAACTATTGTTTAATGACAACTCTTCTTTTTTAAGAACTTTTATCATATAAATAGTATTTCTTTCTGTTGAAAAGGCAATTAGTTCAAAAAACTTTCCCTTGAAAACATTTAAGGGACATTGATCAAAAGGTAAAATAATGATTCAAGAATGGAAGGACAATATTCTTGAACGTTACTTGTTTTGTGGCTTAATTGAATTCCGAAGATAGTGTTGTTATTTATTCTTCCGTTTGCCCAAAGGAGAGACTCCTACGATCTCATAGGAAGGTATCAAAGCGCCTCGAAGCCAAACAAGAATAATTTTGTACTTCTTTTACTATTATCATTCTTGTTCTAACAATTTAAAAATAGTTATCTATATGGCTTCGACATCAATATTTAACAGTGTTCTATCTTTGCCTAAGTCTAATGAAAGTGAAAAGATGAATTCTTTGTAAAATGATTGAAGTTGACGTATATTCTTGAGAAACCTTGTCTTGAAGTTCTTGGTCATTAGGTAGCAACTGAGAGGCTACGTTGATTAAAGTACAAATTGTTAAGTGGCAAGATGATGATTATTTACGTAAGAATTATCTTTTTGGAGGAATGTCCAACAAATATTATGATCAATATTATATTAAATACAAATTTGCTAAGGATATTTGCGATACTCTTTAAGCTATCTATTTAGCAGAAAAGGCGAGTTCGAAGAAAATTTTTGTTTCAAATTTTATGGAGTTCAAAATGGTTGATAATAAGTCAATTACTAAACAAGTATAAGAATTTCAACTTATTGTAAAATTGCTATATTTGGAATTGCTTTTGATGAAGACTTTCATATTGGTACTATTGTCTCAAAACTTGCCCTGTCTTGGAAAGAGCACATAAGCATACTCTTACACAAGAAGGAAGAGACGAGTCTACTCATCTTGATGATGTAAACTTTAGATCTATTCAGCATATGGTGAATAATGAATTGATTAAAGATTGTGGAAGGGATCATACTACTAAGTGTCTTATTTGCAGTAAATGCAAGATGATAAAGAAGCCTTTGAAGATAGTTGAAAGAATATCTGCACTTTTGGAACCTATCCATACTGATATGTGTGAGATGGTTTGTTTATCACATCATGGAAAAAGACATTTTATTACTTTCATTGACAATTACTCAAGATATGCATGTCTTTCCATAAAAAAACAAAAGATAAGGCATTTGAAACTTTCAAAACATATAAACTGAAAGTTGAAAACAAGTCTGA
Organism: Solanum clarkiae; assembly: GCA_011800125.2. Classification (NCBI taxonomy): domain Eukaryota; kingdom Viridiplantae; phylum Streptophyta; class Magnoliopsida; order Solanales; family Solanaceae; genus Solanum; species Solanum clarkiae. The sequence continues at coordinate 629,668 of JAABOM020000012.1, forward strand.
AGCTTAAATCAATTAGATTTAACAAAAAAGTATTTAAAATCATTTTTACTAACTTTTTGAAAAAGAAGGCATTGAGAAACAATAGACTATGTCTTATACACCACATCAAAATGGCATAGCAAAAATAAAAAAAAAGGATTTTCTTAGAAATGGTTAACTCTATACTTTATGGATTTGGGTTGACTGAAGATTTGTGGACTGACGCCTTTTTATTTTCAGCTCGTCATGTTTTGAATCGAATTCCTCCAAGAACCATGATGTATCTCCTTATGAACTTTGGAAAAATTGAAAGTTAAATATAAATTATTTTACAATATGGGGTATTTCAGAATAGAATATACAATCGTACTTAGAAGAGGAATAAGAATAGTAGTAGGATAGAAATAGTAAATAATATCTTATTTGCTATTGTAGTATCTATAAATAAGGTCTTTGTGTAATAATGTAGAAACACAATTCCATAATATTCTTCTCTAATATTTCTCACATGGTATCGGAGCTTCTGCGGTCTTGGTAGAAAATTAAAGAGCTTCTGCTGCCGACGGGCAACTATGATCCATATATGCCACCCGTCTAGCCAATGATTATGTTAGACACAATTGGGTCACTATCTTTCTGGTGAGTACTTTCTCATATTAGATTTGTGTAGCACCATATTAGATTTGTGTAGCACCGCAACATCTTTCCGATGACTATTTTTTCATATTCAATTTGTGTAGCACCATGCGATCTCTCCGGTGACTACTTTCTTATTTGTGTTGGATTGTGCCATCATTTCAATCCTGTCCATACAATTTCTCTTTTTCAATAGGTTGTGCCGTTAATATGACCGTTCCTTTATGATTTCTATTTTCCAGTAAGGTTGTGCCATCACTCTGACCCTACACACATAATTCTCTTTCTCAGTAGGGTCGTGTAATCATTCCGACCCTACCCATATAATTTTATATTATCAATTTGTGACTACTTTCAGTCATCAAATCTAATTATCCGAGGCATGAACATGTTCTGGCCAATTTTATGGTGGCTTTCCTGTTTAAGATCTACTTATCTCTTGATTTCAAGATGATCCATATATATTATACTAGACTCGGAAACTTGGTCGGATTACAGTGATATCTCTCCCATGGCTAAATAGCATGTCCCTTAGTTCTATCTATGGTTGTCATTTTCCATTGACCTTTTAATTAGTTGGACATTAAGAATGTTTCTCCACGATGATCTTGAGAAAGAAATCCATGTAGAGCAACCACTTGATTTTTTGCTCGGGGGTAGTCTTGAGAGCGGTATATGTTGATTGTGTAAGTCACTCTATAGTCTGGAACAGTCTTCTCAAGCTTGGTTTGGAAAGTTCAACACTGCAACTCAAGAATTTATCACTCTGTATTTTATTAACATTATGCATCAAATTCAGTATTTGTTACGAAGATTAAGCATTTAAGATTGATTATTTATTTTGTGAAGTCGGGTGATCAATTTGCAGATATCTCACCAAGCCCCTCATGGGTCCTCATATTAAATACATTTGTAATAAGCTAGGTACATACGACTTATATGCACTGGCTTGAGAGAGAATGTTAGAATGAGAATAGATATATACAATCCTACTTAGAATAGGAATAGGAATAGTAGTGGGATAAATATAGTAAATAATATCCTACTTGGTAAAGAATTATATTGTAGTGTCTATAAATAGGGTCTTTGTGTAATAATGTAGAAACACAATTCAATAATATTCTTCTCTAATATTTCACGGGGTTATTTGGCTCATATTAGATTACCAATCAACATATGTCTAAGATTTGCTATAGAAGAATAGATTTTGTGCTTATTGTGCTTTTTTTTTTTTTTTTTTTTTTTTTACAAATTAATGAGGCCTATAAATGATTAAATTCTTAACTCGTGAGACCCCAAGCTTCACATGATAATTGAATCCTTACATGCTAATTTTTTTGAGCATATATTTCCCAAGAAAAAAGAATCTTTGGAACAAGATGCAGGTTCTTCTATATCTCCTCTTAAAGGAAAACAACGGAGCCCTTGGAAGAAAGTTAACCAAGCCATAGTACAAGATTAGCCAAGTCAAGAGACCTTAGACTTGATTTTTAAGTTGATTAGTTGAAAAAGATCGTCGAAGTTATGCCAAAGCAATGTCTTCATAGATGCACCTTTCTGGCGTGAAGCTATTGATGATGAAATGCATTTTATTATGTCCAATAACACATGAATTTTGTCATATCTTCCCCTGGTGTAAGCCTGGTTGTTTTAGATGGACTTTTAGGAAGAAACTGAAATATGATGTTACTTTTAGATAAACAGAAAGCTCGCTTGGTAGCAAAATGTTTTACTCAAACGAAAAATATTGGTTATTTTGATACTTTTTTGCTCGTAACTCGGATGGCTTCCACTCGGCGCTCTTGATTGCTGTAGTAGTAACTCATAGTCTTGTAAATTCATCAAAGGATGTGAATACATTTCTGAAAGGAGATCTTGATGAAGAAATATACATGAAACAACTAGAAGGAATGGCAATAAAATAAATTCTGTAAGCTTCTTGAATCTCTTTTTGGATTAAATCAAGCTCCAAATAATGGAATGAGAAATTTAGAAGAGTCGTGATTTGTAATGGCTGCTCTATTGATAGTGGTGATATTTGTATATTTAACAAATTTCAAGAAAATTTTGATGTTAGAATATGTGTCTCTGTAGATGGTATGTTGATTTTTGGAATTGATATTGAAAGAGTCAAAGAAGTAAAGCCCTTTCTAGCTTCTCAATTTGAAATGAAAGATCTTGGAGAAACTGATGTAATTTTGTATTAAAATTGTAAGATTAGCTAGTGGTTTGGCTTTTCTCAATCAAGTTATGTTGAGAAAGTTGTGAAAAGGTTTGGTCATTTTGATGATAAACCAGCTCCTACATCATTTCATAGTAGCATCAAATTAGTGGTGAAGTTTTTGATCAATTGACTTCATTCTAAAATTGTTGGGAGTCTTATGTGTGCCATGCATTGTATTTTTTTGAGAAAGGTAATATTAATTCTGAATATCCATAGGTATACTACACCAAAAAGTGTAGTTCCCCTTAAAAAGTATTACAACTTACCTCTTGTTAGGTTCAATTTATCTTACAAAAAGTTTTAAAACATAAAAAACGTCTTCTGTTTGAGCTAATAATTTTTGCTCAGACCAAAAATAAAACAGGTCTAAACAATTCATCTTAAGATTCTGTAAGCTGTTTTGTTCTCCTTCAAAGCACCTCAATTCCTTTCAGACCAAACTGACCACCAAATACAAGCCAGGACAATCTTCCATTTCTCCTTCTTACTTACCATGCCATCCTTGTTCCAGCATCTTAGGACATCTGCTATGCTTCCAGGTTTCACCCATCTGATCCCTTTTAGGAATATAAACATCCTCCATGGTTGGGCTGTCCACTTGCAATGCAAAATAATATGATTGATTGTCTCAGTTTGTTCCCCACATAGGAAACACATAGAGGCTAATTGATAACCCCTTTTACTTAGGTTTTCCTGTGTCAAGAATGCCTCTTTAGCCAAAAGCCAGTTGAAACAGTTAATTTTGTAAGGGATCTTTGGCTTCCATATTCTTACAAGGCCAATCCATTTTCCTTCACCACTGCTGAGTTCAGCTCTTCGTGTGCTGAGTTGACAGAGAACTTCTCATTCCTGTCTTTGCTCCATTCCAATCTGTCCTCTCCTCCATTGAGGTTATTGAAACCTGCTACTGAATTGTAAAATTCTGCAATCTTCCCATCTCCCGGTCATGCAGATGTCTCCTCAGGAATAAGTTCCTTCCTGACCAGTCCACATCATGGAAACTGTGGCATGTTGTTTTTGATTTAATGTGAAGAGTTCTGGATGTTGTTTTATAGTTCCTTTCCCAGCCCATTTGTCCTGCCAAAAGGATGTTCGCTGTCCATTCGCAATCTTCACCCTTGTTCTTCTCTTCATCAATGGCCAGAGGTTCCTGATAGCTCTCCAGTCTGAGCACCCATAGGGTGTTGTAACTGTCTTAGTCATAGATTTGTCTTCCATTCCATATTTTGCAACAATGGCTTCTTTCCGCAGCATTTCCTTCATCAGTAGCAAACTTCCACAACTATTTCATCATCATACTCTAGTTCTGTTTCTTCATGTTTCTAATACTTAAACCCCCTGGCTTCTTGTCTACCAGTAGCTTCTCCCATTTGACTAGGTGGTATTTTTCCTAATCTTCATTTCTCTGCCAGAAGAAGTTCCTTCTCAGTGTGTATTCTTTTACTAACTCTGGCAAATATAGGAAAATCAGACATCAAATAAGAAGGCAAAGTGCCCAGAACACTATTGACTATTCTTTTACTTACCATGCATTGTAGCAGGCCAGATATTGGTTACACAGTAGGAATTTTAAGCAAGTTTACTATTGAGCCAGAGTTGAACATTGGAATGCTTTAATTTGTGTTTAGCTCTAAGCCAAGCAAATTTAATTTTGGATTTCTTGTTCTATTATCATTCTTGTTCTAACACTTCCTTCTCTTCCTTACCTCATCTTTGGGAGGTGAAGGGCTGACCGGAGATGGTAGGACTGCGGTTTGACGGGTGTATTGTAACTTGAAAATATTTCTTTTACTCGTATTTTATAATTTTAAAAAACGAAAAGAAGGCTTTGTTTGATAAACACTGATATTCGAAACTGATAACATGCAATAACAGAGTGAGGTATGTGTCATATCCGATAGGGATAAAAGTGTAATTTCTCCGCTAATTTAAATCAGGTACCTTGAAGCGTTTCCATGGTTTTGGTAGGACAAAATGTGGTGTTATTTTCCAGTGATGACCCATGGAGTTTACATGGAGAGTTGTAGGTCCTTTAATCTGGTTTTATTTTTCTTATTTGGAAAAACATGAGGTTGCTGATAATGACTGTTCAGATTCATAGTTATGAATATGAGAGGAAGTTACGGTTTTCCAAGCCTAGTTTTAGTTTTTCCGAACAAATTGAGGTTTTTAATAATGGGGCGTTTGAGTTCAGTGGATGACAGTGGTTGCCATTCTTTTGGGTATTGAACTTTGGGAACTCGTTTAATTAGCTTGATTTTCAAGCTAGATGAATCTCCAGATTTTCTCTTATAATTGCTTGATAATTGGAACTAAATTTTGCGGGATTGGCTTTTGGGTTCCATTTGGTCGGGTTTGAGCTTATTTTGGCTGGTGTTTTTTGCACTATTGTTACTTATTTTACTTAATATTCTATTGTGGATGGTGTTGCAGATGTCTTTGTCCATATCGTCTATGAATTTAGAGGAGAAGTTTCGACATCTCCATGCTCTTTATGCGGGTGTGAACATGCATGTAACTTGAATACTAGCTTGAGTTTTGTATCCTACATAACAAAGACAAGTACATTAGATGTCTCCTCCCTCCCCAATCCCCAAAAAGAAGAGGAACTTTCGGAAGTAAGGAGCATGCTCCTTATTTTCCTGTCATTATTGCTTAACTTATTTGGATTCATCAAAATTTGAAGCACATGCATACATATGCAGACATCATCTGTTTGTGTCAAACTGGTGTCATTTGTGATTGTCTCACTTTAATATTTCGTATACACATGTTAAGTTGCCATTTTTCTCTTGCCTTATATTTTGCAATTTTATGGGCGGGAGCCTTTGAGGCATTGGGGTAATGTTGTGTTGTGTTGTGTTATATTTTGCAATTTCGATTCATTTATTGGAAGTCTTAAGTTAAATTACTTAGGACATCAAGAGATTAATGTGTTCCAGTGGACTGGCTATAAGAAAAATCCAGATTCAATCAAGGGTGTATCAGATGTGTATGTTATTAAGTCAACTCGGTCATGGACATACATGAAAAGTGAAATGACCTTTCGACATAGGCTATGCCAGAAACTATATTCCCACTCTCTCTATGTTTTTAAGCATCATGGTATAAATGTCTTAATATTCTAAGCCAATATATTAATGGCACCTACTTTTTCCTTCTATTTTATAGAATGACATAAGTATATTCTGAGATTCTGTCCTTGCTTGATTTATTTTTCAATTGAGTGTTTTCATTAGCTGGTGTTTGTATCATTTTGTTTTAATATTTTTTTTCGATGAAAGATGTTCTGGTGGAACCATTTTCTCCTCTTTAGGTTTAATATATAAAATACCCAAATCTGATATGGTCAGGTACCAACGATGGGAGAAATGGTTGAGATGTGGAAGAAAAATCAAAATCCATTTGGGATACTCTACAGCTGGTTTCTTGCCAAGGCATGACCATAATCTTAAAAAGTTGTCTTTACTGTTCGAAAGTGCTATGTTACTCCTTAGCATTAGTGCTGTGACCATGCTGATCGCTCATTGAATCTACGTTGTGTTTTAGGTTGCTAGCAAGCTTGAGGTTTTTCCTGGGGCAGAGTTTCGTGTGGCATATGAAGAAGCAATGAAGTACGGTGGGAAAGTGATTCTTGGTGACCGTCCTGTGCAAGTAAGATATTTTCATTCATTCCATTAGTAATTGGTCTGTTTGCTTCCGTGTCTCAAAATTGATCATGTGCATCTGCTTTAACTGGATAATGTTTTTACATCGCCACACATCCCCTGTGATCATGCCAAAATTGAGATTGCTGTTCTGTTGTGTCCCGAATATCAGAGTTGGTAAAGTAGGAAATGGTTCCTCCTCATCTCTGTCTCTCTTGCCTGAGATAATTACTAGAAAACAAGTATTCATAAACCATTGATCATCCGTGTTATTGAATAGTTCACTCTGCTTATTGGATAAGGGCTATTAGAGAACAAACGTGTTGATGTTCTAGAAATCCATTTCATTCTGGATGAATCAGCAAACAACAACTGCATGCCTAGTGTAATCCCACCACTGATGAATCAGCAAAATAAATCAAATCCAGATACTGCTGCACTTATCCTCCCCATCTTTTTTCTAATGCACCACTTTCGTGGAGTAGATTTCTATAAACTTATGGGGTTTCTTATGCTTTCATGATTTATCAGCTTACAATTACACTTTCTTTAGTAGCAGATTCCACATGAAAAAAAGAAACAGTTTTGCATATTCACTGTTGCTCTGCTCGGTATCTTTGGTTTTCCTTTTGTTTTTCAGTATAATGTATTGTTAACTCTGTATTATGAACAGGTGACATTACGAAGAACATGGGCAAGAATGCCACTTTGGCACAAGACAAAATTGGTATACTCTCTATTATTCCAAGCAGTTTTTTTACCGAAGCCTGAAGATCTCGTCAAAATGGTAGGTTCGTCACATATGATCTCTATGGGATTGCCCCTCTGCTTAAAGTAAATTCATTTATGAAGAAGAATATCTTATGTTGCTTGTGCCTAACTATTTTTGGTGGGCAGTTGAAGGAAATGGATGATGTTGATATGCTGACTCTTGTAATTCAAGAAATGAGCAAGCAGTTCCCTACACTTATGGATACCCTAGTTCATGAACGAGATCAGTGAGTCCTTTCACTTGCATATAATGTCTCCCCCTCCCCCATTGTCTCCCCCACTCGCACAAAATCCTCCTCCCTGCCCCATGCGAGTTGTATGATACCAGTTTGTTTGCTGCCTGCTTGTTTTATGGTATTTTATTGTTAATTCAAGGTGATTATAATGTACTGGCTTTGAGTCTAGAACCAGGAACATACTGTCAGGTTTGGCACTCGTACTTAAGATTTTACAATTAGATGGCTTTTGCATGACCAAGTCATTCCAGATCAAAACATTGACAATATTCCAATTAATTGCTTCTATGTCTCTAGATATTCTTAGTTTGGGTTGATACAGCTTTAGATTATAGGCTGTTGCTCAATGTCTTTACGCATGTACTATCTCAAATAATATGGAGTAAAGGGACTCATGTATGTCTCAGGTCTAGATCATGAAGCTGGTGCTCTATCTCACTGTTGTGCTCCTTTAGGTGAAGCGTTAATTGAGTGTTTTCTCGAGGAAGCTCCACGTTTCACTTCTTGTCACTTCCTTTGTTCACTGCTAATCTTCCTAGAGCACTATTGCTTATCAAATCCTTCGTTTGCTTCTAGTTTTACCAGAAATAAAGCCAGTATTACTATAGTACGTACATAGTTTAAAATGAAATTTCTATATCTTGTGGCGGTGACGGACTTTAACCCCCACCCAACGTTAAAATAAAGGGGGTTAGTGCCAAGAAAAAAGTCATTGATGTACTATTTTGTAATTGTTTGGTTGGACTAAAGAATAAAGGATATACCAGCTTAAGCTTAAATATCATCCATCTTTGACTAACTCAGCTATGGTATGGTAATTACCAATGATTTAACAGTCCTATGGTAGTGCTTGGCACAAGTCGTGTCATTTGTCTAATCAAGCAGACTAGTTGTAACGTCATTCTTCCCGCCTTGTAAATATTTTAAAAACCACAGCGTGAGTGTTTGAAGCAGCATGTTGGCTTTGACATCTGATAATCTTGGAAGTGGTTGCTTGTACCATATAACAAATATGAATTTTCCCCTCTTTCCCTCATTGCAGGTTTATGTCATCAATGTTGCTAAGAGTTGCCCGTGAGCACAACTCTGTTGTCGCAGTTGTTGGTAAGGGTCACCTTCCAGGAATCAAGAAGAACTGGAAGCAACCTATTGAGGTAATAGACATTTCTTCTTAATGAGCTTCAGTAAGACTTGGATATCCTCTGTTGTGCATCACAAAATATATGAAAACAGAGCTTGATGTATTTTTCCTATCCACAGTCTCCAACTCAGTTTGAGCTTCTTACCCCTAAGTTATTGAGGGCTTCTTGTGTTCTTATTTGCTTCCACAGGTTACGGACTTACTATCAATACCATCAGCCAAACCTCTCGTCTCTGTCGCTAAGATTGTGACAACCCTTGGAGTTGCAGTTGCAGGAGCAGCCATAATATCTGGCATTTACATTTCAAGCAAGAAATAACATCAGAGGTTTTAGATCCTACTGTCAGTTGGGGTTTAAATTTGAGCATCATCAAAGCTGTGTTGTGACTTTCAACATTTGAGGTCCAGGAACTCTTTTTTTTTTTGTGTGGGTCGAAAAGTGAACTTTCATTCAACCTAAAGGAAATTTGTACACCACTTGGTTATCTTTGACTCTCGGCTAATTCCCAATTACATTACAACTCTCTTATTGCAATAAACTGCTAGGACCTATCCAAATTTAACTAGGAAAATTGTTTGAACTTAGGAGTGGAGTATATTCCTGCATTTGGTCTTTTGTTGTCCCCTGGTGTGAAGTTGGAGTATAAATTCTCTGGTCCTATACTTGCAGTCCTGCTTCTAATCTCCTGGTGTTTCTTTTCGCCAAGCCTCGAGCATCCATCCTAGAATCTGTGTTCCAGCTCTTCATTGCTTCACCCTGCTCGAAAGCCATTGTATCTCAACTTCCTGTGTCAAAAACCTGTCTCTATATACCCAACCATTCCAATAGGCTCTTCCACAACCTGTCGGTGCATACACAACCATTCCAATAGGCCCTTCCACTTACTATGGCATTTCCACTAAACTGTCTTAAGGCACCTGTATGCCCCTCTCTCAAGTCTTTCCACAGCAGCTAAATCTTCCCAGGATGAATCGTGTTTTGGTACTATCCTTGGACTCGAGTCGAGCACTTGCAGTTCACCTTTTGGAACTGGAGTGAAAAACAACTATGCTACTCTGATACTGTAACTTCTCTTTTCTGGTTAGATGCTGGTGGTCATTGAGAAGAGTGTTGTGGTTAATCATACTCTATCGTCAAAATCTTCCTCACAAGCCATTGTTGTACTGTAAATCTTTTTAGAAGATGGGAATCCCAGGATATTTAAAGACACCTTAAAGGGGATGATAGTTGTTTTTCCTTCAATCAGAGCTCCCATTTGTCCAGAGAGAGTAGCTCACAATAGATACACATTCTATAATAATGTCCAAAATTCTTTACAGGAAGTACAGATTCCAGGAAAACCATCTTCTGGAAGGCCCAATCTACTTTGTCTGAGGCTTGCATTTTTCAAGGAATTCGCAACTGCTATTCTGCGGGTACATTTTGTTTTAATATAATAGTCTAGGATCTCCGTATTTGAGAGATCTTTTACTTAACCAACTCTACTACCATCGAATCAATAGGCTGCTATCTTATTCCTTAATATTTTAAATTGCAAGTCATCTAATTGTACACCCAATGTGGAGAGAGGCCTAACAGAATCAATGTCTAAAGTCAAACTTTAATAATCAAATGGAGCAACAAGTATTATAGATTTCACCATCTATTTTATTATATCAAGCTGAAAATATAATTATACATTTACCTCAAATAGGAAATACATACAAAAGAACATAAAATAAAATACATATGCCTCAAATTATTCACACAATAAACACAAACACAAACCACAAAATCATAAAAAAATTTGAACCAAATTAATTATTCACAAATGCACATTGTTTTCTAATTTCACCATTAGAACCAGTCTCAACTTCAATTTTCCCCATTTTCTCCATAGCTTTAGCAAATTCAACATAAAATTCATTGAGTGAACCTTCTGCTAGTTGATCAATATATGATTTTGTGGTGGAACTTGTTAATAAAGCTGCATCTGATTGGAATAGTCCTCTCCTTTTGAGCAAAAGTTTGTAGTAACTAAGATCGAATGTCCTGAAACTGCCTGGATCCATCTCAACTATTGTTGTATTATCGTTGAGGGATTTACATTTTTTGGCCTTAAGATTGGCGGCGTATTCGCTGTCTAGAGATGGATCTTGTGTACCAAAAGTTCCGGTGAAATTGTATAGACGTGATGAAAATGATGGGCAATGAGAAATTCCAATCGTGTGACCACCTGAAAAACAAAATATAACTTGTAATTTGTTTTAACGAGGAAAAAAAAAAAGAAAATCGTGAATTTCATATAACAAAAAGGACGAGAAATTAATGAATATGTATTAGTTTCATGTATGGTCATTAGTGATGGTACCAGAATTTTTATCAAGAGGTTTAAAATTTATAAAGAACTAAAAACAAAAGAATGAGCCAAAGGGATCGCAACATCTATTATAAAATATATATATATAAAAAATAATTTTAAGCATGTATAAATAATATAGTTTTCCCTTAGGATGGTTTGAATGAACTCAGTGGCGGAGCCACATTGGGATGAATCCCCTTCGGCAAAAAATTATACTGTTTATATATGGTAAAAGTATTTTTTTTTATCTAAATATAATAGATGTCGAACCTCTTTCACTTGGTTCGTTTGTCTACTTCTTAAAATTTTGAACCTCTTAATGAAAATTCTAACTCCACTACTGAATAAACCCTTGGTCTGAAGCTCATGATATGATCATTGAATCTTATTCATTATAACAACAAAAAGTCACGCAATTAGTTTAACGTTTAAATTAATTTATTTTAATTCACTATAACAATATAAAATCACCAAACTCTATTCATCAAGGTGACTTTAATGTTGTTATAGTGACTCCAAAAAAATAAAAACGTTTCTGAAATTTTACTATTACGATGAATAAAGTTCATTTGATGTAACAATGAATAATTTTGTGACTTTACTATTATAAAATGACCATAAAATAAACATTTATTTTGACTTACCAGACAATAGAACTAAGTCTTTTAAATCAAGACCTTTTTTTGCAAAAGATGATTGTAGTGTAGTAAAGTTACTAGTTGGAGCTGGAATATCTGATAAGGCTTCTGAGGCATTTGATATTCTCCCATCTCTTCTACCAGTTGGCACATTCCAAAATGGACCTCCCTGTAATTAAATAAGAAATTTAAAAAATGGTTTAATAAATAGATATTTTCTCCATTTTAATTTATTTGTACTTCTTCTTTTCTATTTTATATGGTATTCTTTTTTTTAGTCTGTTTAGAAAAAGGATATGATGTCACGATACTGTAATTAGATATGTTTTAACTTTAAAATATCCATTTTATCCTTAATGAAATGATTCTTAATTGCACAAATATCCAAGAAATGTTTCAGACCACAAGTTTCAAAATTCTTTCTATTTTTCTTAAACATCATGCGGAGATTGGTGGGTCTTGAGGTATGCCCTTTCGGTGGGTTATACCTTTATCTGTCTTTTCCATCCAGTGCCTGCACTGCGTCAGAAAATCTTCGTCTTCGATCTCTCTTCGCAATGCATTTTAAGGGCTAAGACTTTCTCTCAACATCTTTCTTTTAATGGTTCTCTCTGTTGGATATTTGTCCTGAGTTTCTTACCATAATTGGAGTTTTTGTTTTAGGAAAAGGAAAACAGAATTTCTCCATATTTGGCGAATCCTTTTTCTAATAGGAAAAGGTTTATGACTCTATAAATAGAGACTCATTCCTTTTAGTTTGGTAGCATTCACAATGTAGCTATAAGGGCTTGAGAGTTTTGTGGAGGGAGAGAAACGGTGAGTCACAAGTATTATGTTAGCACTTGTGCGAACCTCTTTGTATTCCGAGTGAATTGGTGAGGTTATTTCTCTCGATATTTTGTACTCTCTTTTATATAATAGACTGCTCATCTCTTCTTGTGGATGTAGGTCGGTTGACCGAACCGCGTTAAATATTGTGTCTCTCTATGGTATGTTTCTCGTTTATCTTCATACTCATGGTCTTTCGAAGGTTGTTTTACTAGCTTCCGCATAAACACTCGATTCCTATTGGTCCTAACACTCTCTTGGGCGGGGCATCAAGTATATGTCTCTTTACTAATTAACCAATTTCTAGACGCTGGAGTTAGATTCTAAAGATATAGTACTTCCTCATGAATTTATCATGAGCCAAATTAAAGGGTGTCACATAAAATATGACAAAAGAAGTATTATTTTTCTTTTTAGTCTATCTAACTTTCCACATATGACCTGTTAAACACAACAAGATTAAAAGACATTTTATTATATTCTACATATCTTTAATTTAAGATCACAAGATTCAAAAGTCTTCTTACGTTTTTAAACATTGCATCAAGACAAAATCATATAAATAAATTGAAATTAAGAAAGTAATTTATTTGTTCGATTAAATTTATTTTACTTACTATGATAACAACAGAGTCTCTAGCAACTAAGGCGATAATATCAACAGAAGAGACAACTTCTTACCTTTTTAAACATTGTGTCAAGACAAAATCAGATAAATAAATTAAAATTAAGAAAGTAATTTATTTGTTTAATTAAATTTATTTTACTTACTGTGACAACAACAGAGTCTCTAGCAACTAAGGCGATAATATCAGCACAAGAAACAACTCCAGGGCATTCAGCTTCAACTATTTTCTTCACACCATCAATAAATGAAAATCCTCTAAGTGTTTGATTTGGAATTGCCACTTTTTCTGTTTGATTTCCTGTGCTTGAAGTTGAATTCAATAGCACAGAAGCATCACAGCCCTGCACAAAATCCAATAGAAAAAAATAAAACAAATGCCATTCAAAAAAGGTAATAATATATATGATAACAAAAATTACTTTTAGCAGCAATAAAGAGTACTAAAGCCTTTATCGGCTTTAATAAATTATCATTAACAATTGCTTTAAAAAATATATTTAGCGCGATTGACTTAGTAACACATATTAATTTATTGCCGCTGAAGATCATTTTGATAATGATAGTAAATGAGTTATTTCATGAGAAATTATAAAATATAGAGTTTAAGTAATGTATACTAATTTATAAATGACTTTTATCTATTGAACACTTAACATATCTTAATTTGAAGATATTAAATATCATATTTTAAGACGGCTTACATATAAATAACATTTTGATGACATCATGTATACAAATTTTTTTACACATGCTGTGTGCATATAAAATTTAAACTAACAACTATATATGGAGTCACCTATTGGATTACTATCCATAAAAGGTGAGACTATATAAATGTGTTTATAAAGTTGATCTTAGCTGATATTTCTATTTTTCAATTTTAGATGTGTATACATAACTTATATAAGTTTAATAAGTAGAAAAATGCATCTTACATGACAATTCACATGATCGATACAGTCGAACTGATTTTTAGGATGTTTTATAGGATGCATGTGTCTACTTGTTCAATTTTATGTAAGTTTAGGTCATGTCTATTCGTGCACATCTAAAGTTAAAGAGCATATTATACAAATGACGACAAGGGGTCCTACAAATGAGGTCTGGGGAGGGTAAAATATACGCAAACCTTACCACTATCTCATAGAGATAGATCGAGGGATTGTTTCCAAAAAATTCTCATCTAAAAAATATCATTCCCAAAGCAGAAAATACTAGATATGAAATAAAACAATTAGAATAGAAGTAAATGACAGTTTACAATATAGATGACAGCAGATCCTAAATTATTAAAAAACGTATTTATATGTTGTGTGTTAAATCCCAGTATTTATACGTACCCTAACAAAGCAATCATGAAAATGCATTCTGAGTAAAGCAGCAGCAAGAGATGGAGCATTTGGAATGTGTTTTTGGACATATTCTTGAATAATTTTCTCAGCCTTTGGACAACTTTTGCTATAGTAATTGAGTTGTAATTGGCCATGGCTACAACTTAAAATTCCTACAAAAATCAAAACTAAAAACCCCAAATTGTAAAATGTAGCCATTTTAGTAATGCTACTTAATTTGCAAAAATGATCACTTTGTATTTTGTTTTTTTATCTCTACCAACAGTATTAGGGCAAATTTATAGGCTACTTTGAGTCTATGATCTAACTAACATGTGCCATTTTTAATATTATTAATCTTTTTTGTGATTTTTTTTTGTGGCATTAGGAAAGAAATTAGTTGTCTCTGTCAATTATTGTAAGTACTTGTTTAAGTCAGATCATATGTCATAATCATGTTGACTCTATCTTCCTATTTTTTTTTTTAAACTATGCTCTACGTTTACTGGAAGAAAATATTTACGTCACGGAACTCATATTTATGTATAAATATCATTTATACCATTGTTATACACTTCTATACAAAATTGATATATTATTTATAAATGCAGGATACCATATGAGTAATATTAATTTATATTATATATAAATGGCATATACTTAAAACCAAATTAGCTTCACCGGAAATGAGAAGTTTGACATATTAATTGTTCATTTTATTTAAAATGTAATCTACATCTAAATCAGTTTGCATGCATCTTGATTATTCTATTAGGATAATGTTTCACCAATACAAGTACAATGTGATTCCATCCACCACGACTTAGATAAATAGAAAGAAATCACATAATATTTTCTGCTTATGGGATTTGATTTTTGAGACGAGGATTTTTCGGATACAACCTTTTATCTCTATGAGATAGTGGTAAGATCTGCGTACATTTTTATTACTCTTCTCAGATCCACTTGTGGGATTTCACTGGGTATGTTATTGTTGTTGTTATTGCATACCATATTAACTTAAGTCACTTTAGTAAAAAAAAAAATACTGACTCTTTTTCTTTTTTGATAATTCTTTAATTTTAACTCTTCATGTGACATTTAAAATCATATGATTGAAAAATATTTTGATATATTTTCCAGATTTCAACTAAACAAGCAATTGGTTCCTAGGCTTCCCTCTTGTACAAATATTATCTTATCTTTCCTTAATTTTAGCTAATTAAGAACATGTTAGGTCGTCCAACATCTATTTATGTACATCTATTAAGCAACGTAAGTTCTATCTCTATGAGGTAGTGGTAAGGTCTGCGTACAATCTATCCTCCCCAGACCCCACTTGTGGGATTTCACTGGGTATGTTGTTGTTGTAGTATTAAGCAACGTAAGTTATACATTTTTCATTTTAAAAATATTCTCCATGAACATGCGTTTTATATATAATCATGTTAGGAGCGTCACGTCTAGAAATGAACCTTGTAATACGCGAATTTAGATAAGACAGATTCCTATTCTTTTTCATCTGATAATTATTGTATATTAACTTGAGATTACTAAAAACATGTTAGGTCGTCCAAGTTATATGTATGTACATATATTTTGCAACGTAAGTTACATTTTTGTTTTAATATATTTTCGTCTTAGGTATATATGAACATGTTTTGCAGAAAAAAAGGTTGATAAAACTGCCTTGGCTTGTAAGTAAAAAGGAATATTGTCTCTTGGATTAGGTGACTGCTGCTAACAGATCAGAAATGTTGACTAGAGACATATAATAATTGGATTATTATAATATATGATACTAAAAATATAATGAGATGAAGGAAGTCACAAGCTTACACTATTAAAAAAATGGAGTTTAAATCGAGGGCCAAAATTGATAGTAGGGGTGTATATGGAGTGGGTTGGTTCGGATTTTTTAAATATCAAACCAAACCATTTATGTCAGGTTTTTTAATATATAAACCAAACCAAACCAATAAATTCGGATTTTTCCAACCTCGAATTTTTTTGAGTTGGTGCGGATTGGTGCGGTTTGCGAATTTTTCTGATTTTTTTAATAGTTTGGTAATCAACCTTTTCTTACAAAATTATGTGTAGAAAGATAATTCTCCTTTCCTAGCCATCGAAGAAGTTGATACCATTTCACCCATCACATTCAGTCACCATTTATAAGAGCTCAAAAGTAAAGCGATATTGGGACGAAGATGAGCTTCAACAATAAGCTTTGGTACCACAATGAAACTTGACTCAGATTCTCGACTCCAAAGCTAAAGCTTCGAAGTTGATTCAAAATTAAGAAACCAAACCTTTCAATCTGAAACAGTGACCGCAATCGAGAATTTTTAGAGCTATTGATTCTTCACTGCTGTGGCTGCTTTCCTTAAGATTTCCGATTGCTCCCCCGAAATAAGAAGAAGATGATGAATTTATAGCATAAAATTAGCATAACAGATCTATTTGACAAAAGATTGTGAGGGGCGTGGGCTTGTCAGCCTTTTAGCAGGGAGAGTGGCACACGCGTAGGGACCAACCATCATGGGGTGCAGCGCCACCTGGTTTTAGGAATTTGATTTTGGAGAAAAATCATATGGATTTTCAAAAGATATGGATTTATATATATATAATGTCGGGTTGGTTTGGCCTCGGGTTGGTTTTTTAAAATCAAAATCAAACCAATCCAATCCAAATATAGTCGGTTTTTTTTCGTCAATACCAAACCAAATCAACCCAAACCACTAAGCGGATTTTTTTTGCAAGTTGACTCGATTTATCGGTTTGGTACGGTTTACGATTTGATTCTGTACACCCCTAATTGATAGATAGATAGAAATGATCTTTTTTAAGGAATTAAAATCAATGGACTATACACCATCGATTTTACCTTTGTCGCTTTTATGAAACCACGGGACATGTAGTGGACCTTGTCCATTGAATCTTTAGTAGTTGATTGTTCATTTTTCCCTCTGCAGTAGCGCTTTTGAATGTTCGACATGAAAGAATAACGAAAATAGGTTTTTGTTGATTTTAGAAGAACGACATAGTGGATCGTCATTCAAAAATATATACATAAAAAATTGTAGCTGCTTAAAATCAAATAATTAAGGGATTTAATGTATGATTTTGAGAAATTCTATCACTCAACTCCACATAAAGATGAAATATATACTTCCGCATGTTGGCTTATAGTCTTCAATTGCAATTTTGTACTTGAAAAACCAACTCTATCTGTCGTTTTTTTATAAAAAATAAAAATGAAAAAATCAACGGACTGCATCGATTTCTTTAAACTAAAAATAAAATAAAATTTTCACATATTTTTACGTGCCGTCAGTTTTCTAATCCATTTTTGTTTAAAAAATAGAATCAACAAACATGACCGATTTTCCCTTAATTTCTTGGACCGACTCAGTCCATTGATTTTTTCAGTGTTTTTTGGTAGTGTTAACTTTTGTTGGACCCCACTTGTGAGATTTCATTGGATATGTTGTTGTTGTTAACTTTTGTTGGAGTTCTATAAAACTTTCAATTGTGATTGCAGCTGAAAAAAATTGAGGGTACAAAGCATTCTAACATAAAACACTTCATATCAAGACTCAAACTCGAGATCTTTGATTAAGGATGAAATAAAACAACATCTTTATTAGCTCAATACTTAACCAACTAAATTACAGATTTACAATTATGCAATCAAAGTTCACCAACATTACAAGAACTTAATAAATAACAATG
>JAABOM020000012.1:654134-667114 GCA_011800125.2 Solanum clarkiae
AATTGTTCGAAATTTCCAATATTTGTCCAATATTCACAAGTACTTCAAGTGATTAAAATTATGGGTTTCTAACAGTTGTAAACCTACTCGTATAATTTTTTGAGAATGTTGTATCGGAGCCCCGTAACGTCAGAATCCTTGGGCTAACACCCACAGAAAACTATCGAAATCACCTGTTTCTTGTTCCTTGGCTCATAAAATCCTACCAAGCCTCCGCTAATGCCGTTGGCCCACCTAGGCCTCTTGCTGGGATCGTTGTGAACCCACTCGTATGATTTTTTGGTAATCTTGCACTGGAGCCCCATGCAGCCCCAGAATCTGTAGGCTAACACCCACAGAAAACTACTGAAATCGCCTATTTCCTGCTCCTTGGCCCGTAAAATCCTACCAGGCCTCCGCCAACCCCATTGGGCCACCTGGGCCTTTTGTTGGGCTCGTTGCAGACCCAGTCATATGATTTTTCGAGAATCTTGCGTCGGAGCCCCATGCAGCCCCAGAATCCGTGGGCTAACGAAAAATTGCCGAAATCACTTGTCTTCTGTTAATTGGCCCATAAAATCTTACCAGGACTCCGTCAACGCCGTCGGGCCACCTGTGTCTCTTGACGGGCTCGTTGTGGACCCACGCATATGATGTTTTGGGAATCTTGCATCGGAGCCCCATGTAACCCCAGAATTCATGGTGTAACACCCATAAAAACTGCCGAAATCGCCTGTTTTTTGTTCCTTGGCGCATAAAATCCTACCAGGCTTCCGCCAATACCGTTAGGCCACCTGGGCCTCTTGCCGGGCTTGTTGCGGATCCACACGTATGATTATTCGGGAATCTTATGCCGGAGACCCTTGCAGCCTCAGAATCTGTGGGCTAACACCCACAGAAAATTGCCGAAATCACCTGTTTCCTGTTCCTTGGCCAATAAAATCCTACTAGGCCTCCGCTAACGTCGTCAGGCCACCTGGACCTCTTGCCAGACTCATTGCGAACCTACCCGTATGATTTTTTGGGAACATTGCACCGGAGCCCCATGCAGCCCCACAATTCCTGGGCTAACACCCATAGAAATCGCCTTTTTCCTATTCCTTAGCCCATAAAATCCTACGAAGCCTCCACCAACGCCGCCAGGCCACCTGGTCCTCTTGATGGGCTCCTTCGGACCCACCCGTATGATTTTTCGAGAATCTTGCGCCGTAGCACCCTGCAGCGCCAGAATTCATGAGCTAACACCCACAGAAAACTGCCAAAATTGCTTGTTTCCTATTCCTTGGCCCATAAAATCCTATCAGATCTCCGTCAACGCCAGCGGGCCACCTAGGTCTCTTGCAGGGCTCGTTGCGGACCGACCCATATGATTTTTCTAGAATCCACCATTGGAGCCCCATACAACCCCAGAATCTATGGGCTAACACCCACAGAAAACTGCGGAAATCGCCTGTTTCCTGTTCCTTGGCCCACAAAACCCTACCAGGCCTCCGCCAACACCACCGGGCCACCTGGACCTCTTGCCGGGCTCGTTGCGGACCCACCCGTATGATTTTTTGAGAATCTTGCGTCGGAACCCAATGCAGCCCCAGAATCCGTGGGCTAACACCCATAGAAAACTACCGAAATCGCCTATTTACTCTTCCATGGCCCATAAAATTCTACTAGGCCTCCGCCAATGTCGTCAGACTACCTGGGCCTCTTGTCGGACTCGTTGTGGACCTACCTGTATGTTTTTTTTTTGAATCTTGCGTTGGAGGTCCATGCAACCCAGAATCTGTGGACTAACATCCATAGAAAGCTGCTGAAATCGCCTATTTCCTGTTCCTTGGCCCATAAAATCCTACGAAGCCTCTGCCAATGCCGCCGGGCCACCTGGGCCTCTTGCCGGGCTCCTTACGGACCCATCCGTATGATTTTTCGGGAATCTTGCGCCGGAGCACCTTGCAGCGCCGGAATCCGTGGGCATTCACCCATAGAAAACTGTTAAAATCGCCTGTTTCCAGTTTCTTGGCCCATAAAATCTACCAGGCGTCCCTCGCCGTCGCCGGGCCGCTCGGGCCTCTTGCGGGCTCGTTGCGGACCCACTCATACGTGTTTTTAGTAACGTTGCACCAAAGCCCCCTGCAGTGCTAGAATCCGTGGGCTAACACCTATAGAAAACTACCAAAGTCGCTTTGGTCCTGTTTCTTGGCCTATAAAATCTTACCAGACGTCCTTCGCCGCCATCTGGCCAACTGGGCCTCTTCTTGTGCTCATTTTGGTCTGACCCTTATGATTTTTTGGGAAAGTTGCAACGGTGCCCCTTGCAGTGCAAGAATTCGTAGGCTAACTCCCACAGAAAATTGTTGAAATCGTCTGTTTCCTTTTCCTTGGCCCATAAATCCTACCACGCATCCCTCGCGCCGCCGAGCCATTTGGGCCTCTTGCCGGGCTTATTGGGGTCTCACTCGTATGATTTCTCAAGAAAGTTGCATCGAAGCCCTCTGCAACGCTAGAATCCACGAGCTATCACCCACATTATACTGTCAAAATGGCCTGTATGGTCTTCTTCAAAGGTGCATTATTTTATCTTACGAAAAAATTAAGTAAATCACCTTTTCAAATTAGTATTTTTGTTAATTATTGCTGGAGTTGGTCCTACTTGGCCACCAAGTATGATCCTTTTCAAAAGTGCAATATTTTTAATCTTTTATATAATATGAGGGAATATTTGATCTGCTTCGCAAGAAATTTATTTTATAAATATAAGATTCTGAAGGGTAGCCATGGTGATAGTGTAATCGGTAATGTTGTTATCATATTATTATAAGGTTAAAGTTCACCTCGTGTAAACAATTTCTTATAAAAAAAATAGAATAAAATTGTGTACAATAAATTTTCATGGTCTAATCATTTTTCAAACAGTTTTTAACGAAAGATTAGTACACTAAATTATTTTTTAAAAATTAATTAGAAGTATTTATGAGTCGATAAGTTAAAGGACAAATAAGAGAGAAATTACAAATGAATATGAATATTTATTGTGGTGTGCATGGAAGCTAATCCCCCTCAAATTTTAAATAAATAAAACAGACAAAAGGACTCTTTAAATCATGCATGCTAGTAAAATATTTAAATCATTATTTTAGTGTGTTACATGCTTTAACAACTTAAATTACAATCTTAATCACAATATAATAAAGATACATTTACCACCACAAGATACTTTTTTCGTAAACTAATTAAAAATATACACACACATAAAAAAAAAAACGAAAATGACTAAAATCTTTCAAGCCTCTTAGTTTATAAAAGCACATGTTTTTCTAATTTCGCCCGATTTCCCAGTGAGAACTCCAATTTTTCCCATGTTCACCATTGACACCCCAAAATCTTCAAAAAAAGTTGATCCCTTAGAACTTAATTGAGCCAACACATAAGCTTTTGTTTGAGTATTTGTCAGAAGTGTTGCATCAGAAACAAAAAGGCCTCTTCTTTTGCTAACCAAAGTGTAATAATCGGTATCAAATGTCTTAAAACTTCCGGGATCCATCTCAACTGTGGTGGTCACATCATTGGGCTTACATTTGGTCTTCAATTGGGCTATATATGTTTGGTCCATGTTTGGATCTGTATCACCTTTACCCGTAAAGTTGTATATACGGCTACCAAACGAAAAGCAATGTGATACACCAATTGTATGTCCACCTGCATATGATATGAAAATAAATAAAGGACAAAAAATGAAGTAAAGAATATAAGATTAGTATAATGTTTGATCCCTCAGTTATTAGTAAATTCTATTTTCAATTCTTGTGATACGTGATTACTGATTAAGCATATGTAACATTCGATTTATTAAAAATGTGTCTTTTTTGGTCCCTTCGTATAGGATATGTTACATTTAGATATAAATCAGTAACGGAATTGGATTCATGATTTGAACTCTATGAGTTTAATCGTTAAGATTCTTAACATTGAACTGATTATATTTCTAAGTCACTCGATATCACGAAGATCAAAATGAATTTTACCTGATAAAACAACAAGGTCTTTTACATTTAGACCCAATGCACCAAATCTTGTTTTTAGAGTAGTGAAATTATCAAAAGGAGTTGGCAAATTTTTTGTGGCTTCTGAGAGAATTGAAACCCTCCCATCTCTTCTTCCCAATTGTACTTGCCATGTTGGTCCATTAATCTGAAAAAAAGAAACCCAAACATAATTAATATGTTCAAAGAAAAATAAATTGGGTAGAAAATTTATTGAAATTTCTATACGTTTCATTTTCCCCTTAAGCCCCCATCATAGTAAACCTCTCTTTATGATAGGGATAAGATGAATGTCTCTCAAATCAACCTATAATTATTTTTAAACTTTTGTGCTTGGTGAAAATAGAAAAAAAAATTGCAAAACCATGCTCGCCTTTTATAAAAAGGCAAATTTGTATATTTAAAAATAACATAAAAAAACTATAAGTTAAAATAGCTAATGACTGAAAATATTTAAGAAAAATTATCAAAGAAGAACCTCTTTGACACTTCAATAACAATTATGGCAAACAAAGTAAAGTAGAGGGAATAATATTCCCATCATTTCAATTTATTTGTATTTTATTTTAGTCTAGTTTAAATAAATGTCTATTTTTTTTTACAATTCTTTAATTCTAACTTTTAACGTGACATGTTTAAGATCACAAGATTAAACAATATTTAGTTCATTGTACATATTTAAAAATTACAAGATTTCAAAGTCTTCCTTAATTTCTTAACTCTTGTATCAAGTCAAATTAAAACCAGATAAATAAATTTAAATGAAAGAATGCTTATTTACCTGTGAGACAGCATCACGAGCGACTAAAGCTACAATATCAGCACAAGATACAACACCAGGGCATTGTTTTTCTAATGCAGATTTAGCAGCATCAATTACTTGGAATCCTCTTAAACTTAGGTTTGCAATTGCATCTTTCTCAGCTTGACCACTTTTAGTAGAATTAAGTAACACTGAACCATCACATCCCTACAACAAAAATATAGAAATTAATTGAAGGAAAATAACTCATAATTATATAAATAGTTAAAGAAATTTTCTATACTATAACATCACTTTAATTTTGCGCTCAGAGAAAATATAGAGAACTTTTAGTATATGTGACTAATATATATATATATATATTATTGACTCTAATTTATTTGTGGCCGACATGTGATTATCGTTGCCTCTGATCACTTTTACTTATTATATGAAATTTTTTTAGTACACTACTAATGTACTAAAATTAAAAGAGTCTGAGTTTAAATTCTATGCTCGATCTGGCGATATAATTTTTTCCTGCACACAATCTATTCACTTCAAAGGTAATTATGAGTTGCAATGTTTGATACACTACACTAAGGGCTCGTTGGAACAAGGGATGAGGGATACCTAATCTCGAAAATAATTATAAGATGAGTCTATCCCTATTTATTTGAGATAAAATTACAAAATAACTTATTCCAAAATTAGTACTGTTATTTTTATCCCACATTAGGGATGAAATAATAATCCTAGAATAACTAATTTCGTGATAATTAATTCTAGAATGACTTATGACGAGTCGTAAATGTCATGTAACATGTTATAACATGTTAAATGACATCAATGATGTAAAAGATTCATTGTATTATCACAATGTATAATTCAAATCCATATATTATAGTAAATAATTTTGCTTACCCTAACAAAACAATCATGAAAATGCATTCTCAACAATGGAGCAGCCAGAGTAGGATCAAGAGAAACAAAGTCAAAAACAGCTTTTTTCACAATTTTTTCAACATTTGGACATGTTTTCTTGTAGTATCCTATTTCAAGGCCTTGTGAATTAACAAATCCCAATACAATTGCAAAATAAATTATGAAAATAAAAAGAATATTTAGAGTTGCCATTTTTTTAAAAAAATGGAAAAAAGAAGAAGAAATTAATCAAGTATATATGAACTTCTTAATTTGTTTGTTTGAAGTGATGATTAAGGGCACAAATACAAGTCCTTTTAAATTGGAAGGATATTTGGTGACATATCACTTCTTTGATTAAGTAAGCTGGTATTAGTTTTAGGGTATGTTTCATAGGAAGAAAAATATATATATTTTTTTTTAAAAAAATAAATGAGTTTCTTATTTATTTTTTAATGTTTGGTGAGTAGATACCATAATAAATAAATTAAAGGTCTTTGCGACAGTAATACAATTGTTATAATATATATATTTAATGACAATAATACATATGAGTATTTATAACTAACATTTTATAAAAATACTACGAAAGGCTTTAGTGATTTTGAATGCAATGACGTTAACTCAAGTATCGCTAAATATATTTGCAGTAACATCTACAAAAAAAATCTGTTGCCCTTAAAAATCTCTTTTGTTGCGATGAAACAAATATATTTATATATAACCTAGCATAACTATGAATTGGGGAGTAGAGGTTGAGGTTTGCCGACAGGTGGGAGGGTCGATGTGCGCATGGAGGTTGGGCTGTTAGGTAGATGGTAAGGACATAATAAACTTGGAACGTGTTACTTATGAATTTATTTTTCCTACTTCATTAGAAAAATCATTTTCCTTATTTTAAAAAATAAATTTTCTAGAAAAAGTGAATATCTTGACCAATTACATATGATTTTTTTTTTTTTAAAAAATTATGATTCCTACCCAGCAAACCCTAAATAAAATTGTCTGATAATTGGCAGTTAACTATCACATCCCATGCAAAGCAATTTTTAATGCAATTTGTTAATATATGAAAAGTGGACTGCCAAACAACCCTCAACAAAAACAAAAGAGAACTAAGCTTTCCTATGAAATAGATGTGGTTATTTTATAAATCAATTTGATGTTGATGAAAGGCATAGTTAAAATTTTAGTTTATGAGTTTTAAATGATGATTTGTTTTGCTTATAGGGTTTTGGATAGGTAATTTTTACATACTACATGATTTTTAAACATTAATTAAATTAAAATTAAAGTTAAATTATTGAATTTCTTGAAATTTTAGCTATATATTATTGTCGTTTTGCCCCTAATTATTTTTTTTTAAAAAAAAACTTAGAATTAGTTATGAACTTCATCACTAAATTGCTCATAGATAATAAATTTTTTTAATAAGCCATCACCAATCGATATGTTATTTAGCTATGAACTTTATCTGCCGATAAATTTTTTATTTTTTTAGTGGTGCGTGCTAATATATATACACTCTTAAAATGAAAATATTAGCAGAGTTAATAAATTGATGAATTATTTAACTTGATCAAAGGTTAGATTAAGATGAGCTACATTAAAATGGGCTAAATATATAAGTCATATATAGTTCAATCCTCCCAATTTTCATTAATTAGTTTTAATTATTTTTTTATAATTTATTTAATTACCTTGTAAAACATGGTTTTTTTTCTTTTTATAATTAAATAACATATCAAATTTTTTATTGATCACTTTGGATTATAAATTAGAAATGAATTGAATTAATTAATAAATAATGTTGTTCACCCGTCCAAATTTATTTGAGTTTGACACAAATGTTTTATAGATAAATTCTATATTATATATGTGTATCGGCACTAGAAAAATGAAATAAAGTTCTTTTCCAAGCCCTCCTCTTTGGAATAATGACAAATATTTATTCTTTTGATGAATTTGGTAGTAATATAAATTTAAAGGGTCTTTTTTTTATTTTAAACAAACAGAAATATATAAATATAAAAGAAATGTGTAGCATGCATGTTTCATAAACTTAATTAATGTTCAGCCAATCAATATTTTAAGTTTGTAGAGTTGACCTTCTACACGACTACATTTTCGAGACTCAAATTTTTAAATTTTAATAATAAATTCGCACATAAAATTTTTAGTTATTTTAAAAAAATAAAATAAATTTTTAAAAAATAATATAAAATATATCATAAATTATAATAATAATTAATAATTTAAAATATTATAAAATTTGCTGGACATTTAAAATTTTAACTGTGTCACGTAAATTAAATGGAGTGTGTGTATTTTATTGATTAACAAAACCAACTTGCTGTTGGACAGTCTCTTCTGCTAATCACTATTTAATTCACACATGGAAAAAAACAAGTAAACAGCTTTGAGTAATTTAATATGAGAACACTAAGGGTTCATTTGTTTGTGTTTTGCAATATATTTTCTTAGATATAGAAAATAATAATCTGCAATCATAAAATAATTTAATTATTAAGATTGTGAGTATGATTTCAAACGTAGGATGATTTAGATTTTCTTGTGATATATTTGATTATCGAGTAGGTTTTGAGAAAGATAATTTTTGATGTAGTCTTTATAGGGAATATGTGTCTCTTTATATAGGCATAAGCTAGGGCTTATGATAGAATAAACTCTGAGAAATCTTAACGAACCTTAGAGTTTAATTTGAAGATCGATTGCAATTGTTTTATGGAATCTTATTTTAAATCCGGTAAAATTTCAATGTATATATCATTTGCATAGAATGAAACCCTAAATTTTAATTATTAAGATATTAATTAATGATCAAGATTCAAAATTTTAAATTTTAACCGTGAATTTGGACATGAAAATTTTAAGGTTTTTAAAAAAAATAAAATTTATATATTTGAAAATTACATTAAAATACTATAAATCACAATAATTAACAACTTAAAAGATATAAAAGACATGAAAAGAAGTTTTGATCAAATCAAAACACAATTGACTTTCAAAATTCCAATCGTGCCATATAAAATGAGACTTAAAAAGTATATTTTATTGTATACTAATTTGAGATCGTAGTACAAACCGATAAAGTCATACATTTCAAAATTATCAATCGCATTATGGTGATACATCCATATTACAACATTTCAAAAAGTCACATATAACTCACAAGAATTACATATGCATGAAGATTATTACAAAATATGTATAAGTAGTACAAAATATTTATTTAAAACTATACCTGTAGAATCTCACAAGTGAGGTTTGGAGAAGGCAAAATATACACAGATCTTATCACTACCTCATAGAGATAGAGAGGTCGTTTCCCAAAAACCCTCGTCTCATTAATCAATTAACAAAATTACAATGTTTTCTAATTTCACCATCCTGGCCATGGATTTACCCAAATCTCTAAAAAAAGTTGAACCATTTTGTGTAAGACGTTTAACATAATATTTAGTCTCAATATCATCAAGAAGTGCAGCATCAGATTGAAAAAGCCCTCTTCTTTTAGCCACAAGTGTGTAATATTTTTCATCAAATGTCCTAAAACTGTCGGGAACCATTTCTACAATTGTTGTCATATCTTTGGGGCTATGTAATTTGGGTCCATTGTGGGATCAACATCATCTCTGCCTGTGAAATTGTACATTCTGTATGTGAAGGAAAAACAATGAGATGTCCCAATGGTATGCCCGCCTAACAATCGAGAAAAATATTTATGCAATCAGATTACTTATAAAAAAAAATTAATCTCTATAATAAGCATTTTTTGGTAAACCTAGTGAAAATGATAACGATCACATGTTAAACTATACTGATAATGCAATAAATTTTTATAATAATAGTATACCCTGATAGTATCAATAATTTGTTTTTAATATTATTATGATGTTATCTAAAAGATAATATATGCAAAAAGTTCATAATAAGAGGAATTAGGAGCTTGAAAAATATATCTTACAACATGTTAGTAAAATAAAAACAAATAACTTGTTAAAATTTATTATTAATTACTGATGTATTTAAAAGGTAAGTTCGGTGCATTGAAATTTCTACTATGCGCATGATTCAGGGAGGAAAGCCTTACTGATGTAAATTAAGCTTAAATTTAGTATAGACTACCAAAAAGTTACTATTTTTCCATTATACTTTCCCACTGAAAAATATTCGGTAGCCATTTTCATAAATATTTTAATTGAATCAGTGAGAAAAGAAGAAATAGTAATGTTTTTACACGAAAAAAATTAAAAAACTTTTCAGTATATTAGTGAGAGAATTTGTTTCCACTGTATTTTCAATTTTTAAGTGAGCTGATTCAATAGAAAATAAGTGAGAAAATCATGTTTTAAGCATAAATTTCTCGTTGATTTGTGGCGAAAAGAGCCTTTATTTCTAATAGTGATACCTGATAGAACCACAAGGTCTTTTGCATTCAAAACAAGAGAGGCAAATTGTTGTTTAAGTGAAGAGATGTTTGCAAAGGAGGAGGTAAAAGGTTTAAGGCTTCATCCATACTAGATACTCTTCCATCTCTTCTTCCCAAGGGAACTTTCCAATGTGGACCTTTTATCTGTATAATAAAAAAGAATTAATTTAAATAGTCATTTCGTTCACTGATCAAATTAAAAATAATTGATAAATATATAATATGTATATAATTCACGTATCATAAGCTCCTTGCCAATGAAAATAAGGGATTTGTCTTCTGGGTCGAGATCATCGCACCGGGCTTGCCTAGTGCAGGTTACCTCTTCTATGTGGTTTGCGAGCCATTGTATAGGAGAAGGGTTACCTTGTGCGCACCCAAAAGATAGCGACCGCGGATTCCCCTTATTATAAAAAATAATAATTATGTATATCAACTAAAAAAAATAAATAATATATTCGTCCAACTATTTAGATAAAGAACCCTATAATCAAACTATATACCTAATACACTTAATTAACATTATGACTCCAGTGTGATATAATACATGCATTCTACCTTCTCAATTTATGTAATAGCATGTACTTGGACACAATTTTTAAAGCTGTTAAAAGTGATTTGAGTTTTACATGTCTTTAATGAAATGTCCAATAAGTCATGGCATTAAATGTAAATAGGGATGGTAAGCTTAAGTATTTTTCAAAATGAGAAAGTTGTCATTCTTTCGGTACAAACTAAAAAGAAAAATGTATAAAATAAGATGAAGCGAGTAATTGATAAGGTTGACTTCTATTTTCTTTTTTATTTTCTGTCTAACTGTACAATATTCATTTTGGAGTTCAACTAATTTAGATTCATATTATAAAATTCAGTTTAAGACAAAAAAAATTTCGATCAAAGTAATTTCATTTCATAACTTGAATTTAAAACCTCTTATTAAGAATGAAATAATATTTACCGATCTATAATTTTTAATACTTTTTGCTTGTGTAATCCAAATAATGATAACATGGATTAATCTTACCATAGAAACAACATCCCTAGCTACTAAAGCTAGGATATCAGCACAAGAACCCACACCAGGACACTTGTATTCAAGGGCAGATTTTACGCCATTTATCACTTGGAATCCTCTTAAAGTTTGGTTTGGTAGGGCATCTCTCTCTACTTGGTTATCCTTGGTTGAGTTTAGTAGTATAGAACCATCACATCCCTATAAAGAAAAGGGCAATTTAGACAAATATTTTTCAATTAAGGCTATTATATATGTGGAAAAAAAACTTAAAAGTCAAATCAATTGGATCATTATAGTACAACAAAGACAATCACATTGCGAGTCAGATTCTGAATCTAAAGTTTATTGATTCTGACAAGACTATGACAACCTCAACTTAATACATAATAATTCTTAGATCGGGATTTTTGATACATATACAAATTCAAGATGAGAATTATTAGGTTCACATGAATTCATAATGACACTCTGATCAACCACTGACTACATATATCATGTTCGCAAACAAGTTAGTTCAGCTATATAAATATTATTCACATACCATGTTTCTTAATTTATAGTGACAAAAACAATAGCAACATTAACAAGACCATAATATAATATAACAACAACAACAATAACAATAATGATAATATAGGAAATACTTATATGAAAATGAATAGAAAATAAAACATACCCTAACAACACAATCATGAAAATGCATCCTAAGCAAGGGAGCAGCTAGAGTTGGTGTCTTTGATATGTATTTAGCAGTTGTTTTTCTCACAATTTCATCAACATTTGGACATGTTTAACTATAGAATCCATGTTTTAAACCTTGTGCATTAAAAAGGCTAAATGCAAGAGGGACAAAAATCAATTGAAGAATGAACAAAACAAAATGTCTTGGCAAAGCCATTTTGTATATATTTGGGGGGAAAAAATCCAGAAAAAATTGAATTCTTTTTGTGTACTTTTTGTCACAATGCAAAAAGGTTTAAAAAGATTGAGTATTTATAATCAAACATAAAGTGATCTTTAATTTGCATTTTACATGCCAGAGAGCAGGCTTGAAGAATCTGCAAGTGATACAAATCAAGTCATAGGGTTGACCTCCAATAACATGCCAAAAAGTGATACTTGTTTCAAGTTAATCTTGATCCCCCCCCCCTTCCCCCCTTCAACTTTATGGTTACGATGTTTGGATTCCTCAAAAATATCATTGTACTCGTGTTAGCTTGGTTCTCCAAAAATGCATTACTTTTGAAGGATCGACTGCAATATGTATATCCATTTATATTTGTGTAGAGTCTGATTGAGTAACATAATTTTATAGATTCTGAATTTTAGAATATAATTTCAAATACTGCTAATAGTTGGATTCTAAATTTAATATTTATACATATTTAATAAACTTCTTAATATAAATATAATATTTCTAAAAAAAAAAACTATTGAGTTCAGTCGAACCAAACCAGTTACTTCTATCCTTGAATTAGTTTAGCCTTTTTTAAGTGAAGCATTTAATGGAGAGTTTAAGCTATGTTTAAACAAATACTTTTATGATTAGTAACTAAGAAATGTCCTTCCACCATTAATGGATGTACAAAATCTTAAAAGACAAATTATACAAATAGGAAGTATTATATGATCCCTAGCTATTATTAGTGTTATGCCGAAATGGCTTTTTATTTTTTTTTGAAAAGAAAAATAAAAAAAAATCAGTTTAAAACTCAATTTATTTAAGAGAAAAAACCAATTCTTTGAAATTCGAGAAGAAAATAGAGTCGCCACCTAATTTTAAGGATAATTAGGAAACCAATAAAAACATTTAAAAAGACCTAACAGAAAAAT
>JAABOM020000012.1:668288-705852 GCA_011800125.2 Solanum clarkiae
AAAGAAGCGCAGACAGTTTAAAGAGCCATTTTGCTTTATTCCATCATACCCCAAAGTCAAAAAATAGTAAATCTTTGGCTCCATCCGAGATTGATAGAAATAGTTGCATATAATATATATTTGGAAAAAGGTATAAATTTCCCTCCGAAATTATCCCGAAAAGTCATTTACACATTTTAACTATCTAAGTGACCTATTACACATCCATACTTCTCAAAAAAGTGATGTATATTAACCCTCCCTACACCAAATCCCAAGCGTGTATCTATCATCCTCTGTTAGGGCGTTCTGCATCTAATATAATCATTTTTTTATTTTTTTAAAATTAAAATTATCATCTTTAACAGCTCACACCAAATTAATTTTTTAAAATTAAAATTAAAATTAATATTATCTTGGAGAAATTGAGGAATAACAACCCACCCTGACCTCACCACCATCCACCGACGAACTCCCGACGGGCAAACCCCCCAAATCCTTCACTTCTCCTTTCTCCCCTCGTCCGCATCGTTGGGAAACACCACCAGCGACCAAGCAACCCCAGCTCGTCGAAATCCACTAAAACAGCCCCACCCAAAAGCCACCATCACAGAATAACCATCCCGTCTTTTTAGAAAATCGTCAGTCATTTGGTGACTCTATTTTCTCGCCAGAAAACTCCTATCAAATCCCAATTGGAAATAATATTGGAGAAATGATGGCATGCTGAAACTCTCTGAGAAAAAAAATCTATTTTGGAGGGGGTTAAGGACGATGGAAACAGATCCAAATGGGTCTTATATGTTTTTTTTTTTTTTAGAAATTCCATTAAATTGAAGAAATTTTTAGAAATTTCGTCTATAATGGTCAAAATCGACGACTAGATTTGTTTGTTCTTAGGAGAAATTTTGTTTGTTCTATTTATTTGTTCAAAATTGAATCCTTCTGAGACAATTATTTGGAGAAATTTTGAGAGTATTTGTTGGTGTGAGAGATCTGGCAACAACTTTGCGTCATGCTACAGGAAATGATAGGTTTTTCCTCTTTGTTAATAGAAGTGATTGAAGCCAGAGAAAGATTCTTGGGTTTATATGTGTTTGATTACCATAGTTTTGTGGCTCTTGTACAGTTATCTCGAATTGACAAATGATTTATTTATGTAGAAAAAGAGAGTTGATGATTGCCGATTGATCATTTATGTTGTGAAATCTGTCATTACCTTCCTTTGCTTATTTTGCTCATTGAATGCTCTTTCTTTTTTTCTTGATTTGTTTTTACAGAGCACACAATTCCAGGTATACACGTGAACTCTTCTCTGTGAGGAGTTCCTCATTTTAAAATTAAAATGTTTGACAAACAAGTCAAAATGGGTTTGAGTCAATAAATCAAATTGAAATTCATTTAACACGTGGCGTTATCAGTGGGCGAGTGTGTCTCACTCTTTATCTGATATCTGGGGCTTGGGTAAGAAGGGTTAAAATATATCACTTTTGAGAAGTTTAGGTGTGTAATAGGTCACTTAGATAATTAAAGTGTGTAAATAACTTTTCGGGACAACTTTAGGGGGGAATTTATGCATTTTCCCTATATATTTTAGATGAAGATCATGCCGGAATGGAGAGAGACGAACTTAAATTTTTTTTTTCAGATATAGCTCAAATTCACTTGATACACACACTTTTGAGCTTGATGATGAGGTAGCTGAACTGGCGGGCTTCTAGCTAGACTGACAAGCTTCTGAAGGTAGGTTCACTAAACACCTTAGGTCAATCTCACATGCATCAAAATGGGAAAGAAAGTAAAGAGATTCATAAGATATAACTCAAGTTTACATGATACACACACTTTTGAACTTGATGATCATCGAGTCAAGGGACAAATCTTTGAGGCCTGTAGGGCCAAAGTGGGTGACAAGTGTGTCATATGTTTGACTCATGACAAATATGAGATCAGAGTCAATACTTCATCAATACAAATATACAATAAAGGGCCAAATATTAGTTCAGACATTGAGTCTATAAGAAGGGGTGTATGCATATGACACCCTTGATGGAGAGCGAACTGACGAGAGTGGGCCAAGCAAGACTGGAAGGCTCCTAGGTTGGTGAAGTTCTTATAAGATGAAGTGTATGTGATATCTTAGGCAAATCTCACATTAAAATGAAAAAGAAAAATGAATGAAATTTGTTTTACATGATACACATGTTATTGAAAACTCAATGATAGAGTCGCCTAAAAGACAAATGCATAAAATATATTAGTCCAAAACAGACAATACGTACCGTGAACTTGGCTCAGAGTAATTCATCATTTGTCAAATTTTACCAACTAATACTGAACCGACATGTTATGAGCAGCCCATGTTCCAAATTCTTGGTTGTTAACATTTTGATTGACTAATTAATTGTGATTTTCTCACCCACTTAAAGCTAATAATTACTTCATGGGATAAACATCATCTTCCTAATGACTTTAATTAATTTGATGCCACTAATTTTGTATCAACTTTGAGAAGATTCAAGTGGTGGATGTGATCCCACAACTATCAAGTTTTGTCTATTTTTAATGTGTCATGCACTAGTGTCCATCTACTACTTATAGATTATCATTATATATAAAATAATCGTATTTTTAATATGTATTTAACTAACAAATATAATTATTTTTAACTGATGGATTAAAGGTGTAACTTTTTCTTTCAATAATGATGCTTGAAACTGACTTGATACCTAACATTAAGAGGCTTATCCAAGGATATTTAATGGAATATTAACTACCTTAGTTATCATGTGCTTAACGTTCCATCATAATTAGATGGTTTTGAACAATTTACTTTTTCTCCGAATTCATTGATTAAGTTAATTAATTACTATGTTTAGTCAATATCACTAATGACTTTGACCCAAAAAAAAAAAAAGTTAACCAACGTATTTCTGATTTTCTTTGACATAATGAGATGCTCTTAATAGAGGACAGATTGATGAGGATGAATCCACGAGAGGGATTACAATGTGTTATAGGAATATAGGTTGGTAAGATTTTAAATATTATGAGGTAAATATGATACATTAGACAAATCTCACGATGAGAAAATAATAGCTAATTTGCTATATTAAGACAAAGCACAAGTTCACATATAACTGTATAAGCAATTTTGAATTTAATGATGATGAAATAATTTAAAGGATAAATTTATGATATTTATTCGTCAATCAAAAGCTAAAGTATTTTGTCTAAAACTAAAGTATATCGTCAATTGTTGCATAAATTTGAATTAGTTGTAGCCCCAGAGAAGACATATATTAAGTATTGTATGTACTAAAAAAAAAAACTATTCTGCAATTTCTTTTCTTTCTTCTTTTTTCCTTTTCAGGAGAAATTTCCACATGGATATATAATAATGAAATGCTTAGTCGCGTGAATTCTTCACTTTACATACTACGTTCGTGTCAAATTTTTTATTTAAACATTATTTTTAAATAATTTAATACACAAATCAACCATAGTAGTTGACTAACATAGATAAAGGCACAAGACAAAGTCCTTTTTTCTTCAAATTTGTATAGCCATTTTTGTCTATAGATATATTGCCTCTTTCTACTTTTTGCATTTCTTCAAATTGCCTTGAGCTACCTTCATTTCCCTATAACATGATCAATAACCAAAAATTGTGAAAAATCGATTATTTTTTATCCATCTTAAATCGAAAGTCAGAAAAAAAAAACTATAAAAGAATCCCTAAAAAATATTAGAAAAATTAAGGACAAAAAGTAAAACTCTTATAGAGTACATTACCATAAAATTTGTAGTGCTATTTTCTGTTCTTCTGTAATTGATCTCCATCTTCTTAAAATTGCTTATCTATTCATAATCACAAGACATCAATACAACTAGATGTTGAACACATACTAATTATAATTAGTTTAAGTAATTAAAGTGTGTTTAATCTAACCATTTAAATTCTTAGATAAAATAGTCACATAATTCAATATATATATAGGGTCATATATAACCACTTTCAACCTTTATAATAGAAAAATGATAATTGTCACGTAATTTCAAATTCTATGAAAAAAAAAAGAAAAAAAAAAGTCAAAAAGCGATTAGTAAATGTGTATGTCTACCATATACATATATTATGTTCACGAGTCTCGAATGTATAAACCAATGCTTGCATAGATTCGATCGTGGTTTATAATTATAACTTTCATAACCCCATAGATTCGGAATTGACTTTTGAGTCTTTCAACAAAGAATTATATAGTATGAAATAACATAAAAACTTGTTTTTTTAAAATTTCTTTCACCAGAAAAGATATATTTTATATTACTTCTGCTAAAACTCGAGCAGTTTCTTAAAAACTTGATATGGTATCAATTGTATCAAGCAAGAGATCCGATTTAAAATTTCACCCTTATCCACCCTACCCACCCCCACCCTATAAACAAATCAGCCTCATAACCTGTTGAACACTAATATAAACAACAATAACATATCAAGTGGAATCACACAAGTACGTCTAGAGAGGGTAAAATGCACGTATATCTTACTACTACCTCATAAAGATAGAGATATTGTTTCCGGAAGACCCTCATCTCAAAAAGTATCAAACCCAAAAAATTGAACACATAATATAATTGAATAATTATAAAAAAATATGTTTTCTTGACCGTTTGATCAAACTTTCAGATGAGATGATCATATAATTCGACTGCAGATACCAGAATATCAATTTTTTTTAGAAAAAAAAAAAGTACCTTAGGACTATTGACAGGTGAACTAGCAGTGTCTTCCAAATCAGGCTCATTGATTTTCTTGTTTCTTGGTAAGTTTTTCAAATATTTCAACCTTTTGGGAGAGCATTCATCATCATCCTTCACAACTAATTGATTGTAATTTGTATTACAACAATTAGTATTTTTCCATGGAGCAATATTAGAAGAAGCATAAGATGTTAAAGAATAATTAGAGCCAAAATTATCTTCATCATCATAATAATTTTCCCTTTGGTTATTCATTAATGAAAAATCCTCCAAATAAGTTGTCCATCCACTCTCTTCATCTCCATTTGTTGATGATGATTTATTTTCACTTTGGTTCATTCTTGATTTTTTTTTCTTTTCTTATTGGAAATTGGAATATGTGTTTTGTGAAATTGAGTTAATATTATTTTTGAGGGGATATTATCACACATATATATATATATAGGAAAATATGAAGGAAAAGAAAAAGGGGGGCATGGAATCTTGGTGTGTGGGGCAGGTGAGGAAGTTAAAATCAATTTTTTTTTCATTTAATTCAGCAGAAAAAAGAAGAAAAGATAAAAAAAGAGATAACGTGCAAAAATGGAAAGGAACTTTTCAAGGAAGATAGAGATATTTGGTTGACCTTGTAGATTAAAGTGCCTATTTACATTATTTTATATGATATGTTTCTCACGCTTTTCGTCGAGGAATAAGTTCAGTGACACAAATCATATTAATATATATTTTAATGATAAAAGCTATATTACAAGATAAAAGTTTTTCAAAATCTTGTTTGCAAATCATATTTGTATATGCTTACAAAATTTTATGACATAAAACAAATCATCTCTAAAAAGTTTTGCCTTGAAATATTATGCCAAGCTAATTTACGTGATAACAAAAAGTATTTTGACACATAAATTTTCATTAAGTACGAATATGAGGAGGCAAAAATTAAAGACTACACAGAATAAATTATTTTTTTTTCAAAAACATATTTATTAACTTTATTCATTTTGATCCACGCCCAAATTCCACCAAATTTACTCATATAACACCTCTATTGATGAGGTATATAACTTGAATTCTTCTTTTATTAGTTTCATTTGAAAAAAAAATAATGTATATTTAAAATGATTAAATTTTTTTTAAAAAAACTACTTTTCATCAGTGGATTTTTTTTAATGACAAATATAAATAATATGAATATATTCAAAATTACAATTTTTAAAAAAAAAAATAGTTTGTCAAATATTATATATCTTCAAGATCTTCGTTTTTTAATAAAAAAATATTTTTAAAGAATTAATATCAAATTGCATCGCATAAATTAGAATCGGAGGAGCAATTGATGAAGACAAATTTATTTTTTTCAGGCACACACTTGTCTCAACACATAAAGGCATGTTAAGACACTTGTGAGTTGTGACTCTTTATTTATTATTTTAATTAATTAATAATAATTTTTGAAAAAAAACATTTGGTTTACTTAGGAAAAGCTACATGAATCACGCCAATATTTTCTTAATTTATGCATATATAATTGGGGAAAAAACTATATATTGGCCAACAATGCATCCTTTTTATATAAACAAGAGGAATGATTATTTGTTTATTATATATTTATTAATGAAAAGGATAAATATTTTTATAGAATCATTATTTGTTTTGATTTTTTAAAATTGTTACAATAAGATATTATTATAAAAAAATATATCACATAATATAACATAAAAGTATGATTAGTATACTGAAATGTTATTACAGAGAAATTTAAATATAGTATTTAAATAGCAAATTAAAGAATTTTTCATATTGTGACTTTAGCCATTTATTAGACCTATACTTATTCTTCTGATTATTCTAGAGGGAAAAAAATTAAGTTAAATTAAACAATAAGAATTGATCTAACATCACTATCCAACTCAATTAAAAAAATATATAGAAAAACACAAATAATTTTGCAAATTAACTAAGAGAATAAACTATTTTGCAAAAAGAATTAATTAACAAAATGTCTGTCATATTCATGAGAATCAAAAAAACAAATATTTTAGGTCATGCCCAATTAAGATTAGTAGAAATGGCAGTAGGCAGGCCCTTTTAGTATTCCTATTTGAAATATATTCAATTTTTAAAAATTATTTAAAATTTAGTGAATTTTAGAAAATTTAAATTGTCATTATTGAACTATGTATATTTTATATTGGATTGAGATCTTCAAACCTCTAGGATTTGACATTTATATTATATCGGAAAGAGTAGAGTGTATACAAATTTTATTTATAGCATAGTAGTAGAGAGATTGTTTTCGATAGATTCTCATTCAAGGAATAAATAGTTCAAAGCAATTTAGAAAAAAAAAAAAGTAACCAAAATACAAAGAGTAGCATATCGTAATAAAAATAGCAGATAGTGACGGAATAATAACTACAACAAAATAATAAAATAATTGAAGACAAG
The DNA here is from genome assembly GCA_011800125.2 of Solanum clarkiae. Classification (NCBI taxonomy): domain Eukaryota; kingdom Viridiplantae; phylum Streptophyta; class Magnoliopsida; order Solanales; family Solanaceae; genus Solanum; species Solanum clarkiae. The sequence continues at coordinate 675,477 of JAABOM020000012.1, forward strand.
AATCAACAAATAATCATTGAATTCGAACGACAAGAAACTATAAGAACAATAATACAACTAATAGTATGGATGGATAACAAGATGACACGCTGCTACCTAGTAACCCACTATCCTAATTTTATCCTCTGCGATCTCCTGTCTCAGGTTATATCCCTGATAAGCTAAAATTGTATCATATTCGATCTAATCATCTTTCTTTAATATTTCTTTGAAATACCTCTATCTCTTCAAAAACCATCTATTGTCAGCCTCTCATACCACCTCATTGGAGCATTCAAAAATATTCTCTTCACATATTTGAATCATAGTAATTTCGCTTCACACATTTTATCTTCCGCCAGAACTATTCCCATCTTGTCCCAAACATTTCTCATTCTTAATGATATATCTCCTAATATACCCATACGTTCATTTTAAAATCCTCATTTCTGCAACTTTCGACTTTTGAATATGATAGTTATTACCCTAAAATGATTTTTTGGTTATGTTTTAAATAAGAGTCCTCAATAATGTGAAGCTATACTCTCTGGAAAGTCTCAACAAGGCCCACATAAATTAAGCCCAATTACTAAAATACTTATAGAAAGCCCAAGATGATTTGGGTCTTAGCAAATAGGTCCAAATTAAAAATATAATTCATTTATTTTCAACATATGAAGAGAATTTTTATTTTTTTATGTCTTACTTTTAGTATTAGTTACTTATTCTTCAAATAATATGAGTATATGATAAAATGCACATATCAATCATTGTTCTAAAGAAATATAAAAAATTCATGATAAATTAAATAATTTTTAAAATTATTTTTTAAAAATCACGACAAATAATTTGACACGAAGAAAATATGTGTGGAGGACTAGTATACTGTAGTGCTAAAGCTGAACATACATTAATTATGTTGTGTCCACAATTTGGAAGGCATTTCAGAGACACATTAATATTAAGCAAACAGCCTTTTTTCTTTCCCTTCATTAATGCAGTGCTTGTTTTTTCAGTAGGTATAGTACTTACTATTTCAAACAAATTTTTTCACGTACTGCACGTGATAGTGGTAAAATTTGCGTACATTTTATTTTTTTCAGATTTTACTTGTGGAATTTTACTGATAAAAAATATATTTTTTAAGCTAAGAATTCATAATTTTTTTAAAAATATTATTGTCATTCCCTTTTTATTGTCGTGTGAAAGGAAGTAATAATTTATATTTATTATTTTTATGCTAAATTATTTTTTATGAGAAATTGAAAAAAAAAGGGACAAAAAAGTTCCGTTACCGGGAATCGAACCCGGGTCTCCTGGGTGAAAGCCAGATATCCTAACCGCTGGACGATAACGGATTTGTGAACATTAATCAAAACATAAATTATTTATATAATTTATATTTGATTTGAGTATAAAGTTTGACAATGAAAAAATAGTTTCAAATTTTGTGGTCTAAATCGAGTCATATATCTAGTTATGTTGATATAAATTATTTTATATTAAAAGTAAAAATTTTAAAGTTAAATTACTACCAAGTATAAAAATATGTTTATTTTTTATAATTGATTTAAAAGGAATAATATCTCATATAATGGTATGACTAGAGAGTTTTCAATAATACAATTATGATTAAATTGTGTTATGTATGTATTTGAAATTTACCATGAAGAAATTTAAGTGTTTGTTTGTTATTTCAAAAATATTTTAAATTTTTTTCATATTAAGTTAGGTCAATATATTTTGAAAAATTAATTTTTAAATTACTGAGAAAATATTTTTTTTAAAATGACAACAAGGGTACCTAACTCAAATTACATAACAAAATAAGCCATCTACATATTACATACTCGATCTTCAACTAGATCCAAGTTGATTATTACTATGATGGCCATAAAAGAAAAGATCCGAGTTGAACACTTTGATCGTCATTTTCAATTGCTAAATTAGGATTTTGATTTCTATAATTTTTTGAAAAGTTGGATCGTCATTTTATTTGTATAACTTTCTAGAATAGAATTTTATTTTCCTTTTTTGATAACGTAGATTGCTACTAATAAAATGGCACGTGGCAACATTATTGTTTTTATTATTTTTAAAATAGTTCCATAATTGAAACTTTACATTACTTGTCTTCTCATTACACCTCATTCCATCCCTTTCTAAAGCAATTTTCAAATTATAGAGAAAATGTTTTTTAAAAAAAGAGAGAGAGAAAAAAAAAAAAGGGACAATGAAGGTACCTAAATTAAATTATTTAACAATAAGGGATCATCTACACATTAGACGATATTTCATTTTTAACTATAATGAAAATATCTAAATCAAATTACATAGTAAAAAATGGATCATGTGCACATTAGATATTCGATCTTCAACTTCATTCAAGTTCATTGTCATTTTAATTAATACAAAAGTGTAATACCCACAACTTCATTTTTAGGATTCGAATTTTTTGTCGTAAACATATAAGTTTGAACTTAGTGATTCCTTACATGCATCTATAATTTAAGCCTCATTCTTATATGTGGGAAGAATATTAGAAGTGGATTAGGGTCATAAGAGACCTCTAGTATTTAGTCGAGTTCAAACCTTTCCTATCGATTGAGTTTCTCGCGTTAGATTATATAAGGGTCAACTTTAAGTGGCTATAACTTTCAGCAAAGAAAGAATTAGGTGGTATATGACCTGTCAAATAAAAGGACTTTGAATTAGCTTTCCAATGCCACTAATGTTACCTCATTTGGAGTTCGGAGTAAAAAGTTATGAACTATCCTTTATTACTTAACTTGTCAGATTGTTAATGTGACACCCCATAGCTCTATTCTTACATGCACCTATGCTTTAAGACTCATTCTTACATATAGGAAGTGGATTAGGGAAGAGACCTCTAGTACTTAACCAAGTTCAAAACTTTCCTATAAATTGAGTTTCTAGTGTTAGATTATACAAAGGTCAATTTTGAATGATCCTAACTCTTAGCACACAGAAATAGGTGACTCGTGACCTACCAAATGAAAGGTCTTTGAATTAGCTTTCCAACATAACTGATTTTACCTCATTTGGAGTTAGGAATAAAAAATTATGATTGTTTTACTAGAGACTGCGAGATGTAGAGTGTACGTATGAAACCTATTACAGGTCGTGGTTTAGAGTATGGCCTATCTGCTAACTCGTGAAAAAAATTCCTAAAAATCTATTTTTTGGTCTTAGATTTTACGGAGCAATCTACGAGTCGTAGAAATTTTTATGGGCCGTAGATTGGAATCGAAGAATTGATCTAGAGACCCCAAAATTTGCCCACAAGTTTACGGAAGGGTCCCTACGTGCCGTGAAAGTTTCTTTGGGTCATAGATGGACCCGTAAATGACTTTAACAACTTTTTAAGAAAGGTTATTTGGGTCTTTTCCCACACTTTCAAAGTCAAAACCTGACTTTTTACACCTAAATAAATTCCTAAACAGGTCAGTTCAACCTTTTTACGCTGAAAATACCCTCTCCAACTTAGAGCAAGGTTTCAAGGGAGAAAAATGCTAGAGGTTGAAGATAATCTTGTGAATTCCCTCAAGCTGTTTCAAGATTAAAAACTTTCAGGTATGTAAGACTAACCAAAACATGGATCATGTTCTTCTATGTACGCCATAACCTGAATTGATGGAGTTGTGAGTGAATTGAGTCTTCCCTGAATATTTCTTGAATGTTTTCATTAAATTCTAATGTATTTCTATATAATTTTGAATTAATTACTATTTTTATGAATTAAATACTTGAAATAGATGATTTTCGCTTACTACATGAACCCTAACATAAATTCTTATTATTTTTACATATTTCACTTAAATGGATATGCATAAGTATAATTTGAGCCTAAAGAGTCTATGAAGTTCCTAAATGCTTTAACTCTACTTTTTCTTCTTGAATGTTATGAGTTAGATTGATGCATGATAGAGTCTTTATGAGTCAAGAGTTAGACCTTAAAAGGATGTAACCAAAGAGTTAATAGTTGATGTGATGAATTGAGTTGATAAATGTCGAATAAGGCTGGATGAATGAGTTAACCATAGGGTTGATATCTTATGAGCATATTAAGTCTTAGGAGGGGTATTGAGCATCAAATTGAGTATGAACAACTCGAATTCAATAACTACGTAGCCGACGTAGGAGAGGATTGAACCGTAAAAATTAGATATTTCCTATTGTCCCAAAAAGAGGACTTGATGTTACTGATTTTGAATCCACTGATGGGATGTCCTATACCCTGGCAAGGTATTGGATGAATATTGCAATGGCATCACTTCATTGTATCATCACCATCTCATAGGTGATGGTTGTCGACTAGAGAAACTCCCAAATAGGTGTTGATAATACTATTGGACATGGATGGTAGATGAGTAGTCATTGTCTAAATTGCATTCTTACTTTAGACAATGACTACTCATATACATATTTCTTTCTGTCATTTTACATACTCATAAATTTCACGTACTGACATCTATTTGGACCTGCATCTTTTTATGATGCAGAGACAGGTAGTAGCGATTATCAACAGCTGCCTCGTTGAGGACCTATTGCTTTCAGTTGATTGGTGAGGCCTCTCCTACTTTCGAAGGATATCATGTTCTTTTCTAACTTTGAGTTTAGACTTATTTTATTCTATTTTAAGGTAGTCATGGGTCTATCATTGACACCACCTTGTCGATGGATAGAGGCTTCATAGACTAAACTGTTGAGTCGTGATTAGATGTTATTATTGACTAGTTTCTTTTACACTAGTTTTACTTAGCTGATGGATAGATTGTTTAGCCTTTAGCCTTGGATTTTCATTTTGTCATTGTTTTCATCAAGTAACCTTTATCAATGATGTCTTTTGCTATTAGAATGTGATTGAACGCATGTGATGAGGCCGAGTAGTTCGCTTGGGGCCTAGCAATTATCTCTGAGTACCGACCATATCAAAGGTACTCTTCCGGAGCGTGACAGTTAACTTCTCAGTATCTCTTTCAGATTGTTAACTTCTCAAATCAGATTGTTAAATTCTCAGTATCTCTTTTAAATTGTTAACTTCTCAATTAGTTTGCTTATTATGATTTGAGACTTTGATATAGTAGGTGTGCTTAATTCTACCTATCCTTTATTACCTAAGTCTTTCACTAAGTAAAGTAGCAAGGTCAAGTGGTTCACTTAGGGCTAGAAGTGATTTTCAAATGTCAATCACGTCTAAGGTATAGACTCGAAACGTGCTAGCTGAATTATCATTTTTAATTGTCAGACTAAAGTTTGTATGTCTATCTCTTGCTAAAAAAAATTGGATCATCATTTTTTAATTCCTAAATTAAGATTCTTATTTCTCTCACTTTCTAAATAGGATTTTATTTTCCAGTTTGATGATGTAAATTGCTTTTAATAAAATGGCACGTTGCCATATAATATGGGTATAAATTTTTAAATTCATTTACCTCGATCATGATCAACTCTTTTTATGTCAAAAAAAAAAAGTAAAAAAGTCATCAAATCAAAGCTAGTCTCACAACTATCAATTCACACTCGCCAATGATAGCAATCTAATAAACTAATATTGAAAGTGAGAAATGAAAGCTAGGGGAGCGAATGAGATTAGATATCCCAGTAATCCTAGATGTAAATGATAGATACTAGGTGATGTGTGTAACAATTTGTGCGGTGCTACAGTTAACGCGTTAAGTATCTCGCTTGGGAAGTATGTTTACAAGAATGAAACTCAAAGGAATTGATGAAGGCTTGTAGATTTGAACATATGATCGGCCTATCCCTAATCTATTGGGTTGGGTGGATTCATCTCTGTACCCACAACAGTAGATGCACTGTGGTACCCGGCGCCTAACTTGTCTCTCTTACTCCTCTTCTGATTATACCATTACCAATAGCAGGTAACCTCTGATCCGATCATATCTGGTATAAAAAGAACTATTATCTTTATGATCAAACAAGTTTTTTTTTTAAATAATTCCATAATTGAAATTCCATATTATATTTCTTCTCGTCGCTCCCCATCCTACCCTGCTTCTAAAGCAAGTTTCAAATTGCAGAGCAAATGTAAAAGAATGACAACGAAGGTGCCTGAATCAAATTACATAACAAAAAGGGTATCATCTACACATTGGACGATAATCAATTTTTAACTACGGCAAAGATACCTGAATCAAATTACAAAATAAAAATAGATCATCTACATATTGAATACTCGATCTTCAACTATATTCAAGTTTAGTATCACTCTAATGGCCACAGAAGCAAAGATCGGAATTGAAAAATTGGATCGCTACTTTTAATTACTAATAAATTAAGGTTCGTATTTCTACCTCTTTTTATGAAATTATATTGTCATTTTCAATTGCTAAATTAGAATTACTATTTCTATCGCTTTCTAAATAAGATTTTATTTTCCCTTTTTGACTACTTAGATAGCTTTTAATAAAATCGCATGTGGTCACATTATTTTTTAAAAAAAAAAGGTTCCATAACTAGAATTTCATGCTGATTAATATTTTCTAAACTTTCCAAATGTTATAGAATAACTAAAACATTCACTTATTTTTGAAGAAAATATTTTCATTAAAAAAAAATGAAAAACATTTCCTTTACACCAAACACACCACAAGTTTGATTTCAATCTTGTGAAGTTATAATTCTTCCCTTTATTTCATCAAAGTTACATGGTACTTCCTCCATTTTATTTTAATTGTTATTTTAGCTTAAATCCCCAGACCCTACTAGTGGGATTATACTGGATATGTTGTTGTTGTTGTTATTTTAGCTTAAAATAATTGTCTCTTTGAGAATTCAAACCTAGAGATGATTTCCGTTTTCAATTATACTCTTAATACTCCATTTGGTCATTTTAAATTATCATGTTAAACTTTTCAAAAGTTAATTTGACTAGATTTTAAAGCTAAATTGGGTTATATAATTTAATATTTTAAAACAAAAATTTAGATGTTCAAACACTATACGAGAAGTACTAAATATTATATATTTTTTTCAAATCAATAAATATATATTTTAAAATGCCAGTCAAAGTTTATATTATTGACTCTCAAAAATAAAATTAGGACGATTAAAATGGAATAGAATGAGTATCAAAGAAGAATGTATGGTATTTAAGAAAGAAATAATTAATTTATTTTCGTTTAATAACTTAGTAAAAAATTTCTGTTACCCAGAATTGAACCTGAGTCTCTTGGGTAAAAGCTAAATATACTAAGCGTTGGACAATAAAGTATTTTACAAAATTAAGTCAAAAATATTTAAGTAGTAACATGTTTAAAGTTCTATTAGATCTTGTAATTTATTTATTTAATATTAATTTAGGAAAAACATTACGAGAAATAATTTATTTTATTTTATATTTGGCTAATTATAATATTTTTTATAATTAGCCTCACTTCATGAAATTTTATCGAATATATTATTGTTATTATTGAATAATATCCGTAGAAAAACAATAAAATTGATAATAGAAAGTACGAAAAACAAACTTCTATGAATGATGCAACTCCCACCTTTGCATCTTTGCATAAATTATATATAAATATTTTAAAATAGTGTGTATATATTTTATTTACTAATCGAATATCAAAAACTAAATTAGAAAAAAAAAACTAAGTAATTATTTTTTACGAAAATATTTTTCTTGTTTCTTCAAAGAAAACTTTACGTCATGGTGATGCCATAGTGACCTCATGCTAAAAAACAATTTCTCAACCAAAATTTGTCTAATTTAATTAATAAATTAAGTCAATAGTCATATTATTTTGTTAAAAAAGTCATCAACTCACAACTAATTTTTTCTGTCTTTTTTCTTACTAATTTCTTTACAAACTTATCTCTAAGATTAAAAGCCAAGGGAAAAAGTTAATTCTTTAAGCTGTTTTTAAAAAAATGGAGTTTGGAGATGGTTGGGAATTTGGGATTATATTTGCACAAAATTCGAGGTTGAACATTGCATGTAAAACACTTGATTTACTTTGACTAATGACATTTACGTTTTAAGTTTTAAGCTTTTTCCAACAACAACAAAATAACTAATTTGACTTTTGACAATTTTTTGGAAGGAAAAAAAAATCAAATTGCATAAGGACATTTTGTTAAATCAAGAAATACTTCATCTGTCACTTTTATTTGTTATTATTTCACTTATTGAAGTTAAATTATGTGAACTTTTAACCAACATTTAAGAATATTTTTTAAATTATATTAATATGTGAAAGATTGCAACTTATAGCATTTTTTGTGTAGTTTTCAACCATCTAAATTTTATATTTTAAATATTAAAATTATGTATTTCAATTTAGCTTTAAAATTTAATTAAGTTGACGTTGAAAAACGAATCAGCCTTATTTGATTTGTACTTTACATGTAATTTAAGAAATAATACTCCCTCTGTCTCATTTAATTCGACATTTTTTCCTTTTTGATTCGTCCAACAAAGAATATCACCTTACTCTAATTAGAAATAATTTAACTTTAAATTTCTCTTTTTACCCTTACTGAAATGATTCTCAGCCATACAAATACCTAAAAATGATTTTAGACTATAAATTTTAAAAGTCTTCCGTTATTCTTAAATACCATGCCAAGTTAAAAGAGTGTCACGAGACGGATGGAGCAGTAATTGATATATGAATATTTTACCTTAATACTACTGATAATTGATGTTTAATTTTTAGATTTTGAGAAATAATTTGGGGAAATAAATATATAATTAATGTTTAAGTATTACTCTTTCCGTTATATAATAAATGATATTTTTATTCTGGACACACAGACTCTTAAAAAAACGATAATACTCACTCTCTAAAAGTAAAAACATACTGTTGTTGGCTCACTTAATTAAATAGTATTTACTTATTTAATAGGGAGTATAATTTTTTGATGACATAAAAATTCATTTTTCAAAATAGGGTAAGATTAGAACAAAAGAGATATATTTTTAATTATATGAAATACCACTTATTTAAAATGGATAAAATATTTTCTGCATGTTATTTTCAGGAGACACATCATTGTGAATAGATTCAATTGTTCTATTTGATAAATGTTTATTTTATTTTATTTTTTTTACTATGGAGGTCAATATAACTCAATCATCATAGGTATTTCTAATTTATAAAATAAAATATATTCCCAAATTTAAAAAGACACTTAATGAACAGGGAGATTACAATTTTTTATGAAAGAGTTTTTTAACAATTAATTATCATTTTGGGAAAATAATTGATGCTGGTAAAGTATTTATCTGTAATTGATACTAGTAAATATTATATATAATTGATCTGATGCTAGTAAAAATTTTACATATAATTGACGCTAGTAAATATTATCTATAGTTGATGCTAGTAAAATAATTTCTTTAATAAGGTGTGTAGTGTGTCTTAAATTATGTGTCATATTTTTTTTATTAATTAAGAGGTCATTTAGCTATTATTCTCTCATTTATGTCTTAAGAATTAATCTCTGTTCGTTAAATATTTACAACAAAATAAAAAAAAAATAAAGTAGTTTTATAATGAACTTCTAAAACGAATAATTAATTTGTGGAAAAGTACTTTTAGAAATCATGATAAATAATTTGAGATGAAAGATAGTTATTATTTATTGTAATTGAAACTACTAATTCAATTATATATGCTCTTTATCAAAATGCTAAAACGTCTTAATGGATTCACTTAACTTCTGGAGAAATTAAAGAAGTAATAATCATAAGTTTTCATATGGAGTTGCATTAATGTCCTTTATAGTGCAGTTTCTATAAAAAAAATTTTTTTTAAAGAAACTGTCTATAAATATTAATTTCTTCACCATATTACTTTACTACTATATAGAAGCGTGTTGAAGAAGGTACGTTATAGTCGCTATGCTTGCTTAACTAGATAGTTATCAATTGACATACTTACTTCAGATGCTTGATTTTATTATGTCATTGCTATTATTTATTTCTTTAGCTGCTGCAGTTATGAATTTACAATATTGTCCTATAATTTTGTCTTAAAAGCAACTGTCGATTAACGTATTTACTTCATCTGCTTAATTTTGCTATACTATTTCTATTAATTATTTCTTCAACTGCTTCAACTATGAATTTATAATATTCTCGTGGGATTTCACAGAGTACCCCTAAAAAATCATTTTTCTTAAAGGCAACAACTTATTGACGTGCATGTTTCATCTGATCGATTTCACATTTTTACCCCTAATAAATTATTTTTCAATTATTTTAGTCATTAATAATTTAAAATATTTAAAAAATAAAAATATAAATTTTGATCGACTCTCAAAATTTTATATATGCAACATCAATCGAAACAAAATGAGTAACATACATTATTTTGAAACAACATAAATGTGTTATAAATTACAATAATTAAAAACGTAAAAATTTTAAATAAATATGTATAAAAAAAATCTATCAATATTATATAAATTGAGTTAAAAAAAATATGTTGGACCAGTATTAGCACGGGCTTTGGTGACTAATAGTTATAGTATGTTTTAAGTTTGTATAAAAGCTCCCAAAGGGATTTTATATTATTATTTTTGAACTTGCAAAATCGTATTTTTGGATTGCATGTGCAATTAAAAAATATTGAGTTATGCTTAATTTCTTTTACTATGTATTTGGCTCTTTCACATGATTGACACGTGTATAGTCAACCTTTTTTATCATTTCATTTATATATATATATATCAATCTCTCGCACTACTTTCACTTATTTATAATCTACCTCTTTTATATGTGCATGATCAATTGAGTTACACATTCATATTCAATATCTTTCATTGCTTCACCCAATTAGTTTACATTGAATGCATGGATTACAAAATTGAATTTCACTATACACAATCCTTTCTAAGATAATAAGTCCTAATCGGTAAAACACATGAGAGATATTGGATATATAAGTAAGAAGGTCTTATCTATTAGTGACGTTTTTAAAATTAGATGGACCTATGTCCAAAGCGGATAATATCACTAACAGTCTAGGTTATCTCAGATGGTATCAGAGTCACTCCTGTGTCAGCCTTGTCGATGTGGGTCAGAGTTCAACTAAGTTTAGTCGAATCCCGGAGAGACGAGACAAACTTCAGTATTGAGTCTAAGTGAATCCCTTGCAGTGGGGCAAACCTCGGGGAGGATGCTGAGTCCATAGAGGATGTATGTAATAAGAAGTCACGCATCGACAAAACATAAGAGAGATGATGGATATATAAGTAAAAGATTGATCTATATACTGTGAAACACCTTTTGATATGTCCAAGGAGACAAAATCCATAGTGGGTTAGGCCCAAGAGAGACAATACTTCATTGTCAACGTCTTTGTGCACGTGCATAGTCAACGTCCTTCATACTTCACTGAATTTTTTAAATTGAACGCATGGATTATAAAAATCTAGTTTCACATGCTTGTTTAGACTCTTTCAAATCATAAATATTGACCAATTATCTCTATGAATTGCAACATATAGCCAATATATCATTAAAAAAAGAGAATAAGTATATTTGCAATTATTTACTTTTAAATGCAAAAAAAATTAAAATTTGAAAATGTCGAATCGACTGCTAAACAACATCCACCCGTAGACATAAAAATGTATATTCTTGTTTCAAAATTCATGAATATAGAGTGAAAGGTAAATAGCTACACCAAAAATAGAAATTAACTATGAAATTCCTAGTTAATTTGTCAATAAATTATTCATAATTAATAAGAATTAATGTTTTAATAATTTATCGTTAATTTATCATTAAATAAAAAATAATATTTTTTAATTGTTTAACAAAACATTTAGCACTCCAACTAAAAAATTCTAACTCCCACAAGTTTGTTAGCTATATTCTTCATATTAGTCAAACCTTACAATATGTTTGTTCACATTCCTTAACTTTGATCCATTTTTTTTCCTTATCTTAAAAATTCATTTTGATCCAATTTTTTTTCCATATCTTAAAAATCCATTTTGATCCAATTTTTTTCCATATCTTAAAAAATCCATTGAAATTTGTACAAATTATAATTTGAAATTGAGTAACGTAAAATATTGGTTAAAATCCTGAATTACACCCTAACGCGTTAACTCACATATACATACACTCTACTTACTCTTTCTTGACCACTACCACCCCTCCCCCCACACCCCCACATGGATTGCAATAATTACAATAATACCCCTACTACATTTAATGCAACTTCACCATCTCTAATTCACCTTGCAATTACTCCCCTTTTCCTCAATTCTTTTTGTTCTTCTTCACATAGTTTTCTCCTCTAATTCACAAAATCCCCCTTTTTTTCTCCACACGAGGGAAAACTCCAATTATTTCATCATAAATTTGTCTTTTTTCATATATGGTCAAAGTTTGTTCATGTCCAAATATTGACTTCTCCACTATAAATAGGACCCCTCTCCACACACAAGATCTCAAAAACTCCTCTATGTTATAGTTCAACATTAGCAAGGAAGAGCTTCACTTCACTTCACTAGAGTATGTATATACAATCAACAAAATCTTTTTTTTTCTCCTTTTAGATGCATTCAATCAACCAACCCCAATTATTGTTGTTGTAGATGCATTTAAATCGATTTTTTGTGTCATCGTGCTTGTTTTTTTAATTAATTGACGCATGCGATATACATATACATATGTACACACTTGCTCATATGGATGCTTGTATCATCCATCCATCTCATTCTATTTTTATGTTTCACTTAGGGTTTTAAGGTTGGTTATGTATGTATCAATTTTTTAAAATCATGAAACAACTAAATGATACAGAATTTGACAAGGAGCCCTGCCTATATATATGTTAAAAAATAATTGAACTCAAAAAAGAGGAATGACATGAGTAAAGACTTTGTTGAATTGCTTAAAATTTTCGTGGGAATTAATTTTTAGATCTTTTTTTTAAATACTTGTATCGGACTGTGTTTTTTTTTCCCTTTGGAGATTCTCCTATAGAGACATCCACATTAATTTCAATGGCAATAAAAGCTTACTCAAATCTACCTACACCTTTTATTTTTCTTCTTTTAATTTTGTTAAAATCCTATGTTTTTCATTCTCAATTTTTGTCATTTTTTGGCATTTGACACATTTTTCAAAGCATCTCACCTTTACAGCGTTCGTGGAACAGTCGATTCTACTGCTCGAATTATAAGTGATTTAATTATTTTTTTGTGACGATTTGTTTTGTTTACTTTCTTAATTAATTTATCGTTTTAGGGTTTGGAGACCGGAGAATGCCGGCCAGAAGTTTCCGTCCGGCAAGAAAGATGCCGCCATTGGTTGAAAATGATGGAACTGATACTAGATTTCCGCTTGGTCAGGTAATAAAGTGTTTTTCTAATTTAATTAATTTATTTATATCGACAGTATAAATTAAATTTCTTAAAATATTGAGATATTTTTAATATCGATTAGTCAATTTTTTTCCTATTCGTATAGATTAAAACAAATGTTGCCCCTTTTTAATGTTTTGAAAAAACTACTCCCTTCGTCTAGTTTTATTTTTATGTCTATGTTTTATTAGTTAATCTCTTAAAAAATAATAAAAATAAATAATTTTATTATATCATCCTTATTAATTACATATTTTTTGAAAATAGATAGAATTTTTTTAAAAAAAATAAAATGACTAATTATTATTTCTTAATTTTATAATTAATTTTAATATATTAGACAAGTATAGATAAACACAAATAAAGCAACATTCAAGGATATAAATAATTTTTACATTTTCGACCGAAAAATTCTTCTCGAAACTTGAAAATCGTGACAAAGGTCACGTTTTATTTTATTTTATTTGTATTGGTCAATAAATAGTTGACTAAATTCCAAACATTTTCATTGTTGTTTTTTTATATACTAAGTCAAACTAATTAAATAGACCTTTTTTTGTCGAAGAAAAAGACACATGTCCCTTTCTTGTAAATTTATAACATTGTTTCTTCACTTTCTTTCAACAAAAATAGAAACATAAAACATTTTCAAGATTTTTAGTTTAATTTTTTTAATTTGTGTTAGTTATTACAGCCAAGTAACATGGTGGATAGTCAACCTAATAATTCAATGGACAATGGATCAAACACATCTGAAACTGAAATGGCTCAAGAATTTGAAGATGCTAATAAACAAGATGAACAGGAAGAAAATGTCAATAATAGCAGGAAGAGAAAGCGATACCATCGCCACACTCAACATCAAATTCAGGAATTAGAAGCGTAAGTCTGAATTCACGAGAATCAAAAAAAGAAAAAATTCAATTAATTATTATATATATATTGACAATATAACAAGGTCCACGACTTGAATCACTCCTTTTGTATGTGTGTGTGTTTAGGTTCTTTAAGGAATGTCCTCATCCTGATGACAAGCAAAGGAAGGATCTAAGTCGCACATTAGGGTTGGAGCCTTTGCAAATCAAGTTTTGGTTTCAGAACAAGAGAACTCAGATGAAGGTAAACTACATTTGGATCCCTAGCTTCATATATTTACTTTGTCATATTTATCATGTTGATATTTTTTTTAAAGTCTGTTTCAGAAGAACAAAAATAACTTGTTTATTTTTTTAAAACAATTTTATTTTAATTGTTTTACTTCTCCTTGATGACATGTTCCCAACAACATCATGACATTTTTATAGTCTATAAACATATTTATTGAGTTTTTTTAACCACATACATAAGTTGAGATAAAACAATTAATCTTATGAGTCAAACATGGCTAATTATGTAATTTTCTTTACCTTTGGGATCATTACACAAATAGTCGGTTGAACTTATTATTTGTTTGTTCACCAAATATCATATACATATTACACATTGATTAATTATATATGATAATACATATATATGTATTATCAATATGAGTTGAACATGCCAAACATGGCTAAGTATGTAATTTTCTCACCTTTTGGGATTTTAACACAATAGTCGATCAGATTTACTGTTTATTTTTTTTTCCAGATAGTATATATATCAAACACACACACATATATGTCTATTATAGATACATAAAAACAACAATATGAACTATATATACAGTGAAAGTTTTTTATGTGAACCTTTTACGATACCTTGACTCTACCCCTATTATATACTATTGAACCCCTTATGATACCCTGACTCGGCCCCTATTATATACTATTTGAGGTTGATTCTTGTGTATTTTTTGATGTGTAGAATCACCATGAGAGGCATGAAAACACACATCTACGTGTGGAAAATGAGAAGCTGAAGTCAGAAATGTTGAGATACAAAGAAGCTTTAGGCAATGCATTATGCCCTTCTTGTGGTGGCCAACGTGTCCATATGAATGGTGAAATGTCCTATGATGAACGCCAATTAAGGTTGGAAAATGCAAGACTCAAAGAAGAGGTAATACCAAAAAAAAAAAATTAAATTAAATTATGCGTTTGGTAAATATTAAAAAAAAATCTCAAAATTTATTTCCTAAAATATATTATAAAATTATTTTTCTATTTATATTTTCCATCTTTCATTATTTATTTATTTATTTTTATTTTATATTGTTAAATTTCTTTAATATTTGTGAATTTTTTTAAAACATAACTATGAGGATATTTGGATCATCTAAGACAGACATATAGTCAACTATGAATTTAACCTACATATACTGATAGAACAAATACATTTTTTAATAGTATTAAAATTCTTTTATTATATTAATATACATACACTATAATAAGTTGAATTCTTTTATCATACAATAAAGTTTTACTTCTTTTTTTATGTATATATTATAGATCGAGCGCATCTCATCTTCTGCTGGGAAATATACTGGAAAATCTTTATTTCCAAACAACCTCCACAGTGTTGTTGATTTTATTGGAATTGATCTTCCTCAATACTCGACGCCATGTGGCATCGATGGAGAGGGATACAACAATGGAGATATTGGCTTTGAAGATGTTCCAATAATGATGAATGGACCAATTAGTGAGGTTGAAAAGCCATTTATCATTGAACTTGTTCTAGCTTCTATGGAGGAATTTGTTCAAATGGCACATTTGCAAGAACCACTTTGGTTGCCTAGCATGGACAATGGAACAAGTTTGTTGAATGTTGAGGAATATTTTAGGAGTTTTCCCAGGGGAATTGGTCCTAGACCTATTGGATTTAGCACTGAGGCTACGAGGGAAACTACTATTGTTATAATGAACCATGGCAACCTTGTGGAGATTCTCATGAATGTGGTAAGGTTTTTATTTTTCATGTTTAATTAATAATTGATAGATTTATGTTATATACAGTGATAGTGTAAATATTACTAATTGTATATGTGTAGTAGCCTTCCTTGCATTTCTGCGAGAGGCTATTCGGGCCTTGGAAACAGCCTCTGGCAGAAATGCAAGGAAAGACTGTGCACAATAGACTCTTGTGATTGGGTCCTTCCCCAGACCTGCGCATAGCAGGAGCTTTAGTGCACCAGACTTGCCCTTTTTTTTTATACATATATAGTAGGTTATAATCACTTTGTGTTTTTCTAAAGTTTTCTAATGTTGTGAGTCAATTTCACTTGATCGGTGCACAAAACTTAAACTTTGTAGTTTGTCAAGATGTTATAATTGAGTTTACATCACATAACTCGCAATTAAGTAGAGTAAAAGTTTGGGTTTAGGTTTAGGTTTAGATGAAAAATTAACACAAAAACGTACTAAGTATATTCCACAAGTAACGTCTGAGGAGGGTAAGGTGTATCGTGTATGTATATATTATCCATACTTTTAATTTGCAGGGTGGATAGTTTATTTTTGATAGATCTTGGGCGAGAGAACTTTATATATTAGGATTATATACTTATCTTTAATTGGTAGCTTGTCTTAGGAGATCATTTTTCCAGCGCGTACTTGATGTTTTAGATAAAATTACCTTTTTTCCTTTAGTAATCAAATCGTCTATGTGAGATATAGAAGGTGTTTTCGACTTGATATTTACTTTTTATGTGTGTGTTTCTCTTGTGATCTCCAGAAGCATTGGGCTAGTATGTTTTCTGGCATTGTCTCAAGGGCTTCAACTATTGATGTGTTATCAACTGGATCAGTAGCAGGAAACTTCAATGGAGCTATACAAGTGGTAATAAATACTTAACATTATTAATTGTCGTACAAAATTCTTTTACACGATCAGTATATATATGCATATATAAAATTTGATATTTCATGTTGATTTGACAGATATTAGCAGAAACTCAACTAGCATCTCCACAAGTTCCAACTAGGGAATGCTACTTTGCTAGGTATTGCAAACAAAGAGTTGATGGTACATGGGCAATTGTCGATGTCTCATTGGACCATTTACGCGCTGGCGGCCCACCTACTAGATATCGAAAAAGGCCCTCTGGATGCATCATTCAAGAAATGCCAAATGGCTACTCTAAGGTAAAATAGCGTTTACTGATCACTTTACAATCTGATTCTCTTATGCTGATTGTTTTGGAGTTACTTTAGGATAATATTCTAGAGTTTCACGTGTGAAATTTAAAACTTCAGAAAATCGACTATGTGAAAAGTCGTTATTAATTAACATATTTAATTAATTTATTTTTTCGTAGGTGACATGGGTTGAACATGTGGAAGTTGATGATACTGGAATTCACCACATTTACAAGCCTCTTGTGAGTTCTGGTCTTGCATTTGGTGCAAAACGTTGGCTTGCTACACTTGATAGACAATGTCAACGTCTTGTAAGTGCTGTGGCAACTCCTATTCCAACCAATGACTTTTCGAACATGGGTACATACTTAACTCTGTTCCAATTTACGTGACACATATAAAAGAATACATGTTTCACCTTCAACAATAAGCTTTTGTGACATGTTTAACTAAGCTCATAAGTTTCAAAAGTTCAATTTATCGCTAAAGAAATGTTATGACATATTTTCGACTATAAATTTCAATGGTCTTTACATTGATTTACTCAAATAAATATCCCCTTTTTATGCCCTTGTTTCGATTTTGTCCCTATTTTTAAAAGTTATGTGAATATAAGTACTAATAGTAAAATTACAACCTCGGACTTAGGTCGTCAAACGTTTGTTCATATATTTCTCTAAATCGTTTAACGTTTGCAATAAATATAAAAGTTTTAAACCGTGGTTTAATGTTTTCTCTTTTTCAGTTTGTTCAAAGGGGATATCTTTTTAGACTCATTTACTACTATGTCGATTCAAACTATATCACACAAATTAAGACAGACGAAACGTTAATTACTTATTTGTTGTTGTTGATGCAGTGTTGTCAACTCAAGAAAGCAGAAGCAGTATGTTGAAACTATCAGAGAGGATGGTTAATCTTTTTACCTCTGGAGTGAGTGCTACTGCTGGTAATCAATGGACAACCTTAACATCAGGAAATGGCACTGATGAAATGGTTAGAGTTATGACTAGGAAAAGTGTTAATGATCCTGGAAGACCACCTGGTATTGTCCTAAGTGCTGCTACTTCTTTCTGGCTACCAGTTTCTCCGAAAATTGTGTTCGATTTCCTCCGTGATAAGAACACGCGAAATGAGGTAATAACAAGAAAGAGAAAAAGAGTTTAAGTTACATACATTGACTGACTTAGAAGTTCCCTTTATATAACAAAATGCATTATTTAGATGATACATTGATTTTTGTACGTTTTTATGTAATTT
The DNA here is from genome assembly GCA_011800125.2 of Solanum clarkiae. Classification (NCBI taxonomy): domain Eukaryota; kingdom Viridiplantae; phylum Streptophyta; class Magnoliopsida; order Solanales; family Solanaceae; genus Solanum; species Solanum clarkiae. Next base: position 694,145 of record JAABOM020000012.1, read on the forward strand.
CTAAATATGTAAATTGTTTTTTTTTTTTAATGTGATGATAACAGTGGGACATTCTGTCCAATGGAGGTATGGTTCAAGAAATGGCTCATATTATTAATGGCATTGAGACAGGCAACTGTGCTTCTTTACTAAGAGTTAATGTAAGTCCTCTATTTTCCTTTATTTCTTCCTTCATAAAAAATTGACTAAATTCGAAAGGCATTTGAAATTCTGTGATTATTTTATTTAAAAGTTAAAAAGCCAATTTTCAGAATACACATACTTTTATTTTATATCGTTAACATGTCTTTTTGTCATGAAATTTTTGGACAAAAGAGTGATGGTGAGATTTAAACTAGTAACTTTTGTTTGTTCTGACGTCATATAAAATCACTAAGATCATTTCATCTAAGAAGTATTTTAGTTGCTACGAAATTATAGTATGGTCACTTTTATTTACTTAATTACATCTTCAACACGCCCTTCACATGACCTTTTGTCTAGTTTGACACCATGTTAAATTAGCTTTGACCATTTCATAGAAAAGAATATCTGAGAAGATAGAGTGTATATAGACGTAATATCTGAGAGGGTGAAGGTAGAGCCAATATGTGTTTTACTAAGTCAAATTCAATTTTGAGATCGTTAAATAAATCCATAAGCTTCAAATCATGAATGCTCGCTTCTGACTTTATTGCAGAGCAACAATGCTAGCCAGAGCAACATGCTAATCCTCCAAGAGAGCATCACAGATCCAACAGGATCCTATGTGATCTATGCACCAGTTGATGTCAATGCAATGAACATTGTGTTGAATGGCGGTGACCCTGATTTCGTGCCTCTTCTCCCCTCTGGTTTCGCCATCCTCCCTGATGGTCCACCGGGGGTCATAGGTGGCAGAGGAACTTATAACAATAGTCCTGGTGGATCTCTCCTGACTGTCGCGTTTCAGATTCTTGTTGATTATGTTCCAACTGCTAAGATTTCGCTGGGATCTGTCGCTACTGTCAATAATTTGATTGCTTGCACCGTTGATAAGATCAAGGGTGCGCTGTTACCTGACCCGTGAACTTGTAAGTACATTTTCAATTTCCTCTTTTGTTATGTAGAAATGTTAGTCCAGTTCTGCCTAGTTGCAAAATTTCATGACGATAATTTTATCTGTGAAAAAGATAATTGCATGTGTCATAACATGTTTGATTATATTATACAACAACATATCCAGTGAAATACCACAAGTGGGGTTTGGACAGGGTGAAATGTACGCAGACCTTAACACTGCCCCACAGAAGTAGAGATGTTGTTTCCTAGGAGTCCTCATCTCAAAAATCCATAAGCAGAACATGTTTAGTTATATTAATTACGTAAAAATGTTTAACACAATCAGTGTGTGTATATATATATATGAATAAAATATGCTAATGAGCTTCTTTTTTTTTTTTTTTTTTTTTTTTTGCAGGAGAGCAGAATAAAGGAATAAAGGGGAAGTCAAGAGCGCACCTTTCATCCTTTTACTACAAAAAAAAAAGTTTTTTTTAGTTTTAGGTAAAAGAGGTTCGTGAAATGACTTCTTGTGGCAATATTCCAAAGGGAGAAATAAAAAACTATATACAAAATATAGTGTTTACTTTCTTTTATGTCATGTGACTTTCTAGCATTTCAAAACTATGTAGCAATTGGCAGATTGTTTTGTCTGCTTTTTGCAATGTTATGGTATAAAAATATGTTAAACTATGTGGTTTCATTTACTTTTTAAGTTTTCTTATATTTTGATTGTTTAAAATGAATATGTTGCGAGTTCGGTTTGTTTATTGTGTGAAAAAAATTAACTTTATTCTTCGATGTATTTTTACCACAAAAAGACCATTATAGGTACTCGAGTGGCAAAGTTGACACCATATTACATGCCACCTCATCAACACCCCTCATTTTACTCCCTCTCCACCACTAGTAGTTTCATTTGCTTCATCTCATGAGATGAATATTTTGCAAGCTTGATTTGTTTATCTATAAGCAAAGTCAAATTTATCTTTTTACTATGTGAAAAGAATTAATTTTATCTTCTGCTATATTTATCTAAGTGGCTCAAATATTCCTTTTTCCATTGGAACTATCTATTGGAAAATTAGGAATAAAGAATCACTCTAAATCACTAAAATTCTTTCTTATAAAGAAAACTATTCTTCTTTACTTTACTTGCTTACTGAAAAGTGAGCTTGAAGCTCATCAATGGATCTAGAGAAAAGATGAAGGGAAAATAAATTTTATTATTGTGTTAAAAGAAAATTCAGTCACATGATCTAGATTTTATAGGTAGCAGGAACTCTAACTAACTGTACATGGGTTACACATGGCCAACTCATCTTCACTTAGGTTACTAACAGCTATACTAATGAGAAGAGAATTAATCAATCAACTAATTAGCTATACATCTAATATGGAACACACCCCCTCAAGCTGAAGGGTGCAAAACATTGAGCACACCAAGCTTGCCTAACAGATGAGAATGTTGAGCTTGACTTAATCCCTTGGTTAGTAGGTCTGCAATGTGTTGTTAAGTATGAACATGGATAGGTTTGATCATTCCTGCCTTGATTTTGTCCCTTATAAAGTGACAATCTATCTCAATGTATTTGGTTCGTTCATGGAAAATAGGATTGATTGCTAATTGTATAGCTGATTTATTGTCACTGAATATGGTGACTGGTTTCTGGATGGGCACATCAATCCTAGCAACCAAGTGACTTCAGAGACAGCGGAGACCATGCTCCTATACTCAGCTTCTGCTGAGCTCCTGGAGACAGTCTGGTGCTTCTTGGATTTCCAGGACACTAGTGACTCACCAAATTTGACGACATATCCTGTGATAGATCTCCTCGTGTTAGGACAAGCAACCCAATCTGAGTCACACCAACAGGTTAGTGTGGAAGTAGACTCAGCATGTAACCAGACCCCTTGTCCTATGGTGCCTTTCAGATATCTTACTACTCTAATAGTAGCCTCCCAATGTGACTTCTTAGGTGTTTGCATAAATTAACTAAGAGTCTGTACTGCATAACTGATGTTTGGTCTGGTGATGGTGACATAAAGAAGCTTTCTAATCAACCTCTGGTAGGGAGCTACATCATGTAAATGTATCTCCTGTGTGGCCAGTCAACAGATCATGTTCTGCTGAAGTAAGTCTCAAATTTGATTCCAGTGGAGTAACTGTAGGCTTTGCACTAGTGAGGCCTACATCTGCTATTAGCTCCAAAACATACCTTCTTTGATTCAAAACAACACCTTTTGATAATCTCAACACTTCAATTCCCAAGAAGTACTTGAGCTCTCCTAAATCTTTCAATTTGAATTGCTGATGGAGAGTGTCCTTAGCTTCAGTGATCAGTTGTGTGTTACTTCCTGTAATTAGTAAATCATCAACATATACCAGTATAATCACTATACCTGAACCTTTCTTTAGAGTGAAGAGTGAGTAATCATGTGCACTCTGATTGAAGCCAACATCCAATAAGGCAGTGGTTAACTTTAAGTTCCATTGTCTAGAGGCCTGCTTGAGGCCATACAATGACTTGAGTGATCTGCATACTTTAGTCTCACCTGGTCTTCTAAATCCCTCAGGCACTTTTATGTATACCTCATCATCTAAATCACCTTGGAGAAATGCATTGTACACATCCATTTCGTATAGATTCCATCCTTTTGATACAGCCAAAGCAATGACACTCCAAACTGTTACCATCTTAGCAACAGGAGAGAAGGTATCATGATAATCCAACCCTTCCTGCTGACTATATCCTTTGGCTACAAGCCTGGCCTTAAATCTCTCGACTTCATCATTGGCCTTGTACTTCACTTTGTATACCCATTTGGAGCCAATAATGTTCACTCCTTGTGGTAGATCAACCAGTATCCAAGTATTATTGGCTTCAAGAGCTTGAATTTCCTCCTTCATAGCTTGAATCCATCGCTTATCCTTAACTGTTTATCTAAAATGTTTGGGTTCTTCCTGATCGGAAAATTTGCTCAAATAGCTCCTGTAACAAGGAGATACATTATCATAACAAAGGTAACTGGCCAAAGGGTGTCTAGTACTACTTTGCTTCCTGATTTTGGCACTGAAGTCTTTAATCCAGATAGGCTCCTTGATGCTTCTTGACGTTCTTATAAGAGGAAGGTCTGCAGGCAGTACAAGAGTCATGTCTTGATTATTCTTAGGGACATCATCCGTAACCTCTTCATGAGCTTCACTTGTGGCATCATTTTCTGTATTGCTTGGATTAGGGACTATCAACCTCTTTATTATCCACCTCAAGCTGATCGAATATAGTCAGAGGTGAGCCAGAAGAATGGGTAGATAGGTGTAATTGTGATTCCTTTTAAGCAAAAGGAAATATGTTTTCATGAAAAACTACATCTCTACTCACTGAGATCTTATTTGATTTGATGTCCAGCAGTATGTATCATTTCTGTAGATTAGAATAACCCAACAGAACAGCAAGAACAGCTCTTTTTGCAAATTTATCAATTCTTAGTAACACTAACACATAGCAAAGACATCCCATGACCCTTAGATGAGAAAGAGTAGGTTATTTGGAGTAGAGCAACTCACAAAGGACATTAAATACAAGGCCAATGATGAAGTCGAGAGATTTAAGGCAATCTGCTCATTAAATATACTGTTTCCTTAACACAATAACCCTAATATCTAATGGGAAAATGTGACTGCAATCTGATAGCTTTGGCTATATTGAGAATGTGTCTGTGCTTCCTCTCCACTACACCATTTTGTTGTGGTGTGTGAGGACAACTACTTTGATGGAGTATGCCTAGATCATTAAACAAGCTTGTACATTGGGCATTGAAAAATTCAGTGTCATTATCAGATCTTACCACCTTAACCTAAGAATCAAATTGCGTCTTAATCATTTTGAGGAAATTTTTGACAGCAACAATCGTTTCAGATTTCAACTGCAACAGATATATCCACACAAATCTGCTATAGTCATCTACAATTGCCAAGAAATAATGTTTCTTGTCTACAATAGGAGTTTTTTAAGGTCCCCATAGATCCATGTGAACAATATCAAACTTCACAGAAGCTTTTGAATCACTAATGGGAAAAACAAGTCTTGTCTGAGAAAGTATTTCACTATCCTTAGAACACTGAACTAGATTCAAAATCTTTAAAACTTGAGAGCAAGGATGACCAAGCCTCTTATGCCATAGGCTGACATCCTTTATTGTTGTTCCTGCATTCATTACTTGTTGAGTTCCTTTTACTTACTTCATCTGCTTTGTTGTAATTTCATTTTTGAAAATGTATAAGCCTCCATCTTCCTTACCAATCCCCTTCACCCTGCCACTGAAGAGGTCCTGGAAGACACAAAAGTCAGGATAAAAAGATACAAAGCATGTTATTTTGGAGACTGATAATAGATTGAACCTGAAGTCTGGTACATACAAAACACTCCTCACAAATTCATTGTCAAACATAGACACTTCACCAATATGACTAACTTCTACTTTGCCTCTGTAGGAAAATGTACTTGGTTCATCTCTGAGTTATTTAAAGCATGTGTCCCTGTTAATAGTTGTTTGTTTGCTATAACATGGTGTGATGCACCAGAGTCCACTATCCATTCCTGCATACACACTTTTCACATTAAACAAGTAGCAATACCTGCTATGTTGGTTTGTTTAGAGTCCTGCTCAGTTTTATTCAGCATCTCCAGTATCTGCTCGTATTCCTTTTCGGTGAATGTTTGTCCCTTAGCTAAGAAGGCCTTGCTGCTTCCTTCTTGATTAGTAGAAGGTTGATATTGATCATTTACTGTGTTATTTATTGAATATTTTCCACCATGATTATCAGAATATGAGGATCTTCTTGCATTCCTTGCATTATTTTGTGAGAATTGCCCTCCATGGCTATTATTCCTATTATTGTTTCCATATCCTGATTTCTTTCTATGCTTCCAATCCTTAGGGTAACCAATTAGCTTATAGCAAGTTTCCTTAGTGTGATCAGTAAAGTGACAAAACTCACATCTTTTCCCTTTATAGTATTCCCTTCCTTGATTCTTATTCACATTCATCACAATTGGATCTGATTTCTCAACTGTATTTGCTACACATGTTGAGTGTTGAATCTCATCTTCTATTATCATGGTATAAGCTTGGTTTATGGAAGGCGTAACTCCTTTTAACAAAATTTGTCTACGAGCTTGATCATAAGACTCATTTAAACCACTTAAGAACTGAATCAATCTCATCTGTTGCAGGTGGTCTACATACTCCTTTGATTGAGGACAATTACACCTAGGATTTGGCACCACAACATCATATTCACTCCATAGTGTTTTCAGCTTAGTGAAGTAATGTGAGACAGAGTCCGTACCTTGTGTTAGTGTGTTGATCTCCCTATGCAATTGATAAACTCGCATGCGATTCACCTTGTCAAATCTTTCCTTCAAGTCTACCCATACTGAAAAAGCACTAGTTGAATACACAATGCCACTGAGCAGCTCCTCATTCACAGTATTCATCAACCATGATCGCAAATCGCATTACATGTTTCCCACTGTTCATGTAGCTCGTCCCTGTACAGATTTCTGGTACATGCTCCTGTCACGAATCCATATTTCCTCTTTCCCATGAGTGCAATCCTCATCGACCTGCTCCATATTCCATAATTTTCCGAACCAGTCAGCTTTATGGGAACCAACACAGCCCCTGAAGTATCTGATGGGCCAATATACAGGGGATCATTTTGGTCAATCTTAACTGGTGTCATCTCTATGAAGAGGTTGTTTTCGATATATGCTCGAACCAAATGTTTTGGTTGATAAAGGAAAAAGACTTACCCCTGCATATTCTTGTTTTGATTTAAGATTGGATCTTTTTACTAGGTGTCTTAGCAGCTTAAGAAGTGGTATTAACATTTGACATATGCCTTTTTTCATTGAATAATTTGGAGTTAAGTCTTCTTTTTACATCTTACAAAAATAATGACTAAAAGTGGATTCAATTATCAACTGTCCCCAGTAAAAATAGGATTGACTATCGATTCCAAAAAATTCTATTTATTACTTGTTTACCTTCTGGTCTCCCGACCAACACATACATCAACTAACTATCACAAAGGCATAAACGTGTGAATAAATCAACTAGCGTTTTTCCTGCTTTAATACATTGTTGAGATCCGAACTTAAATCTTCAATACTTTTTATCTTACTTCATTGATCGCTAGGTAGAAACTCCTAGGTATTGCTAATTAACTATAACTTCTAAAAACTAGCAAAATACAACACCGTTGTCAAATTTCAAAATAAAATAAGAAAAAGAGAATGAAAATATTTTCTCCAATGCATAAAAATGTCATATGAAGACAACCCGAATCTTCACTGGTTGCAAACATTTTCTCAGTGATCGGTTGGCTATGTGAATCCTCATCTCTTTCTCTCTCTGAATCTTTCTCGATTCTCTCATATCTACAATTCATAAAAATTAAAAAGGCAAACTCTTCTTTCTTTTTTTTTAATTACAGAAAATAAGAGAAACACCTAAAAATCAATGATTGGTTCACCAATTGTGAGATTTCTCTCCAATGACCATGGCAAATTGAAGAGCTTAGCTGTTATGAACTTGAAGATTTTATTCACATTAATGTTGTAGGTTGCACTTGAGAAGAATAATGGTGCATTTAGTGCCTTTGCATATGCTCTTGCCTGTTCAATATCACATATTAAGTATTAATATCAAAAGCATTAAACCAATACAATAGCAATAACATATTCAATATAGTTTCACATGTGATATCTGGAGACGTTAAGGCAGCGGCGGAGTCACATTCACCAGAGAGGTGTCAACTGACACCCTTTTATCAGAAAATACATTGTTTAGCTAGGTAAAATATTCTCTTTATGAAGGTATATATTACGTATCGACACCTATTGGCTTCTACTGATTTTACTTCTTTAGATTGTGATACCCCTTAGACAAAATTCTGACTCTGTCACTATGTTAAGGTGTACATAGACTTTTATCTTTACCTTTATGAGGTAGAAAGGGTGCTTCTGATAGATCATTGACTCAACAACATAATTTTTTAGAACAAATTTGAATGAACCGCAATAGAAAAAGAATTATAATGAAAATATTGAATATACAAAAAAGTTCTCAAACAATTCAAAACGTACATTAGTATTCCTAAATTATAGAAAGAAAAAAATGAGAACGATGTATATACCTGGCTTGCTATTGTCCATTGAAGATCCAATGGCAATTTCACAAAATCATCAAACTTTGTCCCTATCATTACAGGAATTGCTGTCTGATTCCATTGACGTGCTTGTTGATGCCAACTAAGGACACTGCACGAAAAATGACACGTTAAAATTATACTTATAATATAAAATTTTTATTATACTGTCAGTGACTATAAATAAAACGTTAAACGTAATTCTTTTAAGGGAAATAAATCTCATACCTACTAAGCGTGCATCTACTTGTGAGATCAAACATGAAAAACATTGCTACAGAGTCCTTACAAGCCATTGGAATTTGAGTTGGGCCAGATACATCACCTGCATTATTATTATTATTATTATTATTATTATTATTATTATTATTAAAAATAATCATTCAGAAAATTAAAATAGAAAGTCTGATGCATAAAGTATTTTGCGTTAACGAAATTTTATAAAGGATTGCATCCCAAAAAATATGATGAGAATAAGTATTAGCGATTGGTTACACACCTCGAATTTGTAACCTATAGAAAATTTTTTTTATCATGTTATCATAGTTTTGTATCTAATTTGATATTTTCTTGATACCATTTTGTTTGTTTTATATAAATAAAATAAAATGAAATAAAAATGGATGTTTATACCTTTAACTTCCCACATGCTATATGAGATTCTTGTCCCTCTCACACACAAAGTTTTGTCCATCTGATTTAATCCTTTGGTTGACAATTCTTCATCTACTTTCTCTTTTCCCACATATTTTGTCTTCAATTAAAAAAAGTAAGAAATCATGATTGAAAATGGATCAAAACTACAAATACCATAAATTAGAAATGGAGGAACAATCCAATATTTTTAATAGAACTAATTAAAAAATGAGAATTTTCTATAGATGTTCGATCAGAAATTTGATTTGTGTCTCAGAGATTTCCAACTGATTTATCGAAAATTCCTTCTTTTAATAATAAAAAATCCTTAATTCAACTTTAAAAGTTAAAAGATAGTATATGAAACGAAAATTATCTAAAATCAAATGAGAAAATGTACAATCCATTACCTAAGGAGGATGCAACATAATTTACTAGGAAAATTAGAAAATTTTCACTAAATATTAAATCACAAACGCATAGTTTCAAAATCTCAACGGATTCATTGGTTAAGAATTTAAAAATTGAACTCATTAATAATATCTAAAATTTTGGATCCGTCTTTACACCCCACATGCCTAAACCTAACATCTAGAGTGCCAAAAACACAACATAGAGGTTCAACATCGATTACATCAAAGAACAGAGATGAATCTAACTCTAACCCCACACTCCCAAATAGAACATCTAGAACATGAAAAAAACACAACATAGTGGCTTACATCAAAGAGATGAATCTGACTCTAATCCCACATGTCCAAATCAAATATCTTGAACATGAAAAACACAACATAGTGGCTCAACATCAAATACATCAAAGAGATGAATCTGTCTCTAACCCCAACCCCAGACACCCAAATCGAACATCTAGAACATGATAACCACAACATAGTAGCTCAACATCTAGTATATCAAGAATAGAGATGAATCTGACTCTGATACCTCATTAAAAATATATAAATGAGCAAAAAAAAAAAAAATTAACTTACCAAGAAACTTGTCTTTCCAATTTGATTATCACCCAAAAGGCTAATCTTCAAAGCAACAACATCCTCAAATGAATCCTTAGAATGATCACAAGTACAACATGTGGATGCCAAATTCCCCGAAAACCCTCCATCGTATGGTGGAGACGGCATCCCGGTGGTGGTGGTGGTGGTCGGAAAAGATTGATTATGTGACAATTGTCTATAATTAATAGACTTACCTAACCAACAAGCAAGAATTTTATTCCAAAATGAATTCAAACATTTTTGTAAAATTGTAAATTTGCATATGAATTTCCTTTTCATATTCAAATGAACCATTCTTCTATAACAAAGGAGCAAACATTTAGTCATTTTTCTTTGTGTGATTTAAAGAGAGGAAATGTTGAAAAGGAAAAGAAGGCCTCAAGAGGGAGCTAATGCTTGTAAGTGCCTTAGCTTCTTCTTTTGGCCTTAAAAGAAAAAAGAACAAGTCTCTTTTTTGCAGAATTATTAATCATAATTACTTTTTTATTTTACTTCTTAGTGTTTGTTTGTTTGTGTGGAATTTAATTAAATTTGCATTTTTACCATTCATTTCTTTTTTTCTATTTAATATTATGTGGTTAACGGCTAATTAGGTTTGTAACTATTGCCGTATAATGAGGGACCGTTGACCGTTTTAATAGGTTTTAATTAAAAAAGAATAAATTCTGTTTTTTTAAAACAAAAATAATAATAATAATTAGTTTCAAATATGTTTGTCTATTGGTCAGTGAGATTAAAAGTTAAATTTTCAATTTTTGTTTATTTTTTGTGAATAAACAAATGTTTTAGCTCTATCCTTTGCGTGTCTTTTCGATCAAGCTCGTTGTACAAGACATATTTAATATAATTTTAATGTAATTTGTGAGATATTATGCTATAGTAGAATTTATCTTAAACGAAGTCAAAAGATAACAGTCGTAGTTCTCTTATCATAAAAAAGAAGTTTTTTTGGATCTAGCTCATCGCATGAGTCACGTTTAGTGTGGTTTCAGCGTAGTTTGCTAAATACTATGCTGAAGCAAGATTTTCTCGTGTGCATTCGAGAGGTAATAGTTGTTCTATTTTTTCGAGTCAAGTTAGTCAGACGGGACATGTAACAATCTCAAGCTCCTTCATCATTAAAAAGAAAGATATTTCTTCAGTCAAGTTCGCCACACACAAAATATATTTAGTGCAACTTTAATGTAACTTGCAAAATATTATACTGAATCAAGATTTATCTCATTCTGAGTAGAAAAATAATAATCGTGAGTTCCTTGTTATAGAAAAAATAAAAAAAAAGACTATAATTAGTAAATTAATTAGTACCGACAAATGTATGAAGAAAGATTCAATTTCACGTGTAGCCAAGTTAGCCAATAATCATGCAACCATGTAAGGTATCTAAATGGAAAGAGGAGCCCCACTCATTAGTCATATATTATTTATTATAAATTACAAATAGTTAACAATTTTTTTTAAAAAAAATAATAACTCTTCTTTTTCAAGAAAATAAATTATTAATGTGTTTCAAAGTGAAAATATCAATCAACTTAATTTAAAGTCTAAATTTGTACCATCAAAATTTACTTGCAATAGCAAAATATTATTATAAAAAATATATATAATACAACGAAACATGAAAATCAATTTCAAGACAATTTAATCATTATACTATTACTTTACGAAAGATGATTACTATAAAAATATCTGATTGTAATTTTTATAACCTACATTAAATTTTTGTGATTCTTTAAACATCATATTCTGCGGTTCACTTTATGTGATACAATTGATGTTATTTAGAAACTCAAACAAGTTTCTTTTTTTTTTTAATGATAAGT
>JAABOM020000012.1:716423-733965 GCA_011800125.2 Solanum clarkiae
ATCATTCACATATTTTTCTGCTATGATAATTTATTTTTAAAAAGAATAGTGAAATATATATATATATATAATATAAATTCTTTTTGTCCATGTCGGCAATGATATAAGGGCATTTGTGGTCCAAAACATAGACGACAAGGGTAGTTTTGATCTATAAAATAGTTGAAGGGTATATTTGAGCTATTTCGAATAGTCTAAGGGTAATTTTGACCCTTTTATTGTCACGTGGATATCTACGTGGACTGCCATGTGGCAAGGATAACGCTGTAAGGACATTTGTAGTCCCTTGGAATAAGGCAGAGTAATTTTTTATCCCAAAATATAACGGAGGATATAAGTGATTTATTTCGCATAATTTAGGGGTAATTTTGACCCTTTTCCCTTATTTTTAACTTGATATGCAAAATGAAATTATAAAATTTAAAAATCATTTTGATACATTATAAAAATCTCTTATTTACTTACAAATCTATTTCTTAGCAGACAAATATGATTTGTTTGGTTAAGCTTTCGGGAGGTCAAAAATAATTTTAAAAAATAAATGTTCGAGAATAGAGAAGTTTTTTTTTAAGTAAATTTTATCCAGAAACAATTTTTAAAAGGTTAGACAAACTTTAATTGGTGCTAAAAAATAAAATTTAAATATATTGGTCAAACACAAATAGATCATATTTCAACTTTGTATTTAAAAAATGTAATCATTATATTATGATTATATTTTTTAATACAAAAGCCGAAAGATTATGAATTTTGCCCAAAATAACAGTAGAGACTAGAGAGTTAACCGAGCTTGGTTAGCCTAGTGGTTAACTTACTAGGTCGCTTAAGCACGTGTTAGAGGTTCGATCCCCGTCTTGTGCATGCAACAACCAATTGGTCAGCGACAAACCCTTAAATGGAGTTCAAATCCGCGGAGGATTAATCTTGGCCTGTCGGGCTGAAATACTTGGGAAACAACAAAAAAAGAGACTAGAGAATTTGGTGCTTACCAAATAGACAGAGCATCCAAAGCCAACTCCGGATTTTCAAGCAAACCAGCAAGCAACACCACAATCTGAAAGTACCAAGTCTCCAAGCATAGCATCACCGCCGAGGCCGCCGATAACTTGAAAAACCCCGGCAAGCCGGAAAACGCCTGGGAACTGAAACCTCTCCATGTCGGTTTACACTTGTCACTTTTCACAATGTACACAAACTGCCCAATAACAATGATCCACCACGACAAACTCAACACTAGTGATGCGCCTAGCAATCCAAGTCCGATCTTATAGATCGCCACCCAACTCAGCACCAAATGCAACACTAGTGTCGCGGCAGAGATGTATGCGCTGGGCGCTACAATGCTCTGAGCTTGAAGGAATTTCTGGATTGGAAAATTAACCGCGTACGCGAATATCTGAGGGATTAAACCGTACACAAATATGGATGCTGCTCCAGCAATTCTCTCAGTTTGGCCGAGGAATAACAGAATTGGCTTGCAGAAAATGTATATTATAGTGAGTAAAATTCCTGTTAGAGATAACAGAATCGTCGATCTTTGAAGATAAACTCCAAGCATATCGTATTTCTTTGCTCCAAATGCTTGACCACAGAGTGTTTCCACTGCACTTCCCATGCCCAACTGCCATTTACAAATGAAAAAATATATCATCAAGGAACAGAAATCTCGAGAATCTTAGTAGCTCAATTGGCTCACTATAAAACGTTCAACTTCCCCATCTTCTAATCTCTTCCCCTACTCCCAATCACAAAATAATAGTTCCTTCGTCTATAGTTGGAATTTCGAAAGTTAAATAGTTTAGCTTTGACCATAAATTTAGCATGGAATCTTCAAATTTATATATTTGAATGAAAGCTAGGTAACAAGTATTATTGACAATTCAAAATACTTATTTGAATCTCGAAATTCAAAAGAAATCATATAAATTGGGACGAATAGAGTACAATTTCACGCATATTTAATATATAACTCAAATTATTCCTAAATTTGTTCGAATCGAGTAACTTTTGCACAGATCTTATATTGCAATAGTATATGCATATGTGATTGTGAATTCTGTATAAGAATTCATACACTTCGAATCATGAATCCCCAAAAATTTTGTGAGACAATATATCAAACATGTTATCTGCATTAACGAAAACAATTACCATAAGACCATAAGCAAAAACTTGAATCCCAGTATTTCCAAGTGAAGCAGCAGCAAGCTCGAGATTACCCAAGTGACCGGAGAATATCTGCGTCGACATAGACATGATGTAATTGATCATGTAAACCATAACCGCCGGAGCAGCGAGGTGGAAGAGGAGCTTCATTTCGATCCATGTCGCTAACCGGAATTTACTCCGCAGAGGTATTTCAGTGTCCAAAAGCACAGCTTCGAGCTCGTTGCTTGACTCGAAACTGTGCGTTTCGGATAATTGAGGTGATATAGATGCTCCGTTGTTTTGTAGAAATGGCCTGTAAACGTCGTTTTCCGGTGACGCCATGGATTCCGATGACTGAAGAATGAGGAAAACGTTGGAAGAATCTATATAGATACTCCTATATATATACACAAACAGAAGGAAAATAACCAGACGTCATCGCTTATGCGATTCAAATATTTTTGGAATATAGCGATGTCTTATGCGATTCAAATATTTTTGGAATATAGCGACACTAATGCGGTCCCGTCGGGAGCAGAGTGTGCGTCCGTTGGTTTTATGATTTTTGCGTTTTAAATATGCTAAATTAATAAGATAATTTTTATCGATTTTTAGTTTATCATTTTTAAATCTTTAATGATTTGATTTTTAATTTATTCGATAAAATTGATAATGAGAATTTATATTAACAAAAAACATATAGAGTACCAAAACTATATTAAATAAACTTGCAAAATGTATAATTAATTAATTACAAACTAAAATACTAAAGCGGATCACTTAAGTACTATAAAGATTGAAATATATAAAGTATTGTTATAGTATCTATTATTATTAAATTACTAATATTTAATATTTATGAAAGGATAAAATTGTAAATCATTATAATCTTATTGGGTTATTGATTTATAGAAAAAAATCGATATCAAATTGATAATCCAAAAAAAATTTCAAAATCATTAAAAACCCGATAACCTAATAAACCAATAGAACTTTTATCGGTTCGGTTTATTGGTCGGTTCAATTTTTGCACACCCCTAGTCAGGAGATGGAATTTTCAGGAAGAAATTTAAAATATAAAAATGATATTATATTAATATAATTAATGAAACAATTCTCAATCATATAAATATTTAAAAATAATTTTAGACCAAAAGTTTTAAAAATCTTTCTTCCTTCTTAAATATTATGTTAATTAAAGAGTGTGACGGAGGGAGTAAATTAAATTATTAAATTTTGCTTTTTCTATAGATGGTCGAAGTTTTCAATTTGGCTACTTAAACAAATTCAAACTTGGTGTTCTTACTCAATTCGTCCTTTTCTTTATTTCTCTCCGTCTATTTTACTTGTCCGCTATATTTTATTAGGATATTTAATAATATTTATTCACTTTATGAAATCAAGAAATAATTTTATACTTAATATTTTATTTATTCTTATCATTAATTATAGTCATTTCTCGATTATATTTTTTAAGACATTATATTTATTATATTCAAAGATTAATTTGATAAAATTATCCTATTATTTGCTACTTCTTAGTTCCTATATCAAGTTAATAGAGAACAGGTAAAAAGATAGACAAGGAATATTTATCGACGGAATGTTTTTGAATCATAAAAATTAAAAATAATATGATCCAAATAAAAATAATAATGACGGTTACATAGGCATCTGCGCGTACCAACTATGCAGTTTTAAGTCAGTATTTCAACAATATTTTACCCTTAAATTATATGATATAGTTTGAATTTTGAAATTTAAATAATAAATAAAAATTATTATAATTTATTTATATTATTTTTAAATATTTTAAAATTATTAATTGTTTTGATTTTATTTTTTTATATAATTTATAAATATATAAATTAGTTTTTGAAAACCTTAAAGATTATTTTTCTTAAATTCATGAGCAAAATATTTTTTTAAAAAAAAAGTTCTAACTTTTGAAAAATGAATTATGTCATACAAATTGAAAAGAAAAAAATAGGTAAAGTTTAAAATTTATTTAGGTGAGAGATAAGTTTTCTTTTCATATGAGATTTTTTATCAAGAATTTAAATTTAATTGGTCAGACGTAGATATCAAAATTGGAAAAAAAAAAACAAAAATAAATACGAGACATTTTAAATTTTTCGTAGAAAACGATCATGAAAGGCTAATGTCTCATTCATATTTTACGTATTGGGCTGTTCGTTGAGTATGTGATAAAATATTATCTTCTTGATATTTATTTTAATTATTTAATTTTAACTTATATGATATATTTCTTTTGTTTTAAGTTGTGTGCCATATTTTTTAAAAATATGTTTAAAAAAGGATGTAATTTTTTGGCAATTCCATAATTTTTACTTTTTTGTGTATCATGATTGATGCCACAAGAAAAATTATTTTGATATGTTTTACATATCTTTATTTTAAAATCATAAGATTCAGAAGTCTTATTTCTTTTATTTTATATTGTAACATGAACTCTGTTAATTGGCACATTATTAAAAAAAAAGTTAATTAAAAGTGTATTTTACTAAACAAATTTAGTGTGGAAGACATATTTGAAGAAAAAGACGATGACGAAAGCTTTTATGAGTCAATGGATTTAACAAAGAACATATATAAACTATACTCAATATGTTAGGAGCATTTTTAACACTTTTCAATCGTACATATTTTGATTTAAAATTAGTTTCCTAATTTGAAGTGTCATTGTAATTTGGTTAGCAATTCTCTCAACAAGGACTTGAGGAACCCTTCGGGGAGACCTATTAATTTGAGCTTGAACTTCTATGTTGTAGGTCTCAAATTTGAAATTTCTTATCAGTGAAAGTAAAGGATTTGTCTTATGGGTCGAACTCGTCGCATCAGACTTACTTAATGCGGGTTATTTCTCCTGTATGATTTGTTCCGTTATTGCATAAGAGCAAAAATTTACCTTATGTGCATCCAAGGAATAACAATGATGGGTTCGTTTTGTCATTTTTAAAAAATAATATTAAGGACTAAAGGAGTTATTATAGACTTATCACACTTCTGAAATATAAAACTAGTTTTACACATGTCATTCATTCTAGGTTGGTGATTAAGAGCCACAAATAATCATAAGAAATAGTTGATGTGAACTTTTACCAACAATCTTTAAGTAAGATCATGTCTTCGATGATCTGAAGCTGCGGCATATTCTATCTTATCACCTTTCTTCGATACTTTTTTAGCTTGTCTCTGCCTCTCGTCGTTCCCTCTATAGCTAATTTATTGTGAGTCCTCACTACTGCATCTACGCATCTCCTCTTCACATATCTAAATCATCTTAATCTCGCTTCTCTCAACTTGACCTCCACATGAAAATTTCAAAAACACTTAAAATTTACAAAACAACCAAATATTATTACAAAAATTATAACCAAACACAATGTCAAACTATAAAAGGATTCAAATAAAGTGAAATAATATATGTAATATATTAATATAATAAGTAGCTCGTATATGAGATTTAGTTTATGACGCTGTGTCACTATTTATTTTAAAATATTATTCTTTTAGAACAGATTTGATTATATTACGTGGCATCGCGTTTTCCTTGCTAGATAAAGGAAGAAAAAGATAAAGACCTCACCAATATAATTGAGCTACTCCTCAACGTCGTAATTCGATTTAAGTTGATGAGATCATAAAGAAAAATAAATCAATTGAATATTATTTTATTGGATATATAGATATTAGCTCAAATCATATTGTACATGAAATCGACATCAGAAACATTTAATTTTATTTTTATAGTACGACAGTTGCTATAAATATAAAATTATTAAATTGTATCCTTTTTTTATTCTTCCCAAGAGTAAAGTCGTCAATATGAGTTAAGTTTGTTAGGTCGATCTGGTCTAGTCAGAATTGGGCTAAGTTTTTGGAGTACATTTGAAAATAGGCTTTTTAGTTCGACCTAAATAAATCTACTGATTTGTAGGGCTTTTATGATATGGTTGGATCGGTCCATAGGCTAAAATAAAAAAATAATTTAAAATAAAAATAAAATAGAATATTAAAAATAATAAGCAAAATCATTTTAAAAATTTTAATATTAAAATTTAGATACAAATTATATTTTTATAATATATAATAGTAATACTAATACTGCATAATAATAGTAAATTATATTTAGATTGTACCTTTTCCTTTATGGACAAAATGATGTAGACATATAGCATACCATTTAATTACATAAATTCCATTCAAATCAAATTGGAATTAATTTGACAGCCTAATACATAAAACATATTTTTTTATGTAACTACGTCATACATAATAGAGTGATTTAGCGCAAAACGAACTCTATTATTATTATTTAACAACATAATACATAAATATATTTTTAAACTTGAATTCGACTGGTATCTATACTAAGTGTGTACGACTAGACATTTTAAATTTGTATAAAATAAAATAATACCAAATTTTATATCATCTCACAGAGGAAATGACCTTAAATAGGATGGAGTGAAAATCGCATGTTAGGGTAGAAGGTCAATAGACCAATAGAGGTTCATTGATGTACGGTCTTGTATTATAGTAGATTAATAAAATTTGTTGTGTCGTTATTGTTTATTTTATATTTGTTGCTTTTATTGTATTTACATATTATCATTTGCTTCCTACTTTTATTGTTTGTCTTATATTTTTATTGTCCGTTTTATATCAAGTATCTTCTGTTTTTGGGAGCTAGATATCTTTGAGACGAGGTTCTTCGGGTGACAATCTCTCTATCTCTATGAGATAGTGATAAAATTTACATATATTTTATCAAACCCAGGACCCCACTTATAGAATCCGCCGAGTATGTTGTTGTTATTGACTATTTCGAATTAGATTTGGAAGTGCTACTCCCAAAAAAACACAATATTATACCTAGTATAATCCCAATAGTGAAGTTTTGATAGGCTGTTTTCGATAAGTTCTCGGAAAACATAGACAAGAAAAAGAAATATCAATCAAAAGCAACCAAAATACTAGTTTGATATAAAGCAAGTTCTACAATATCCAGACTGACCAACAAAGATTTTATTCCCACAAAGATAATATACTGCAAATTCATTGCCAAAAGATTGGCTTGGCTTGGCTTGGCTTACTGAAGAAAAAAAAAATAACCTCACTCAACAATGGTGTTAAAAGATTTATAACCCTTTCTCCTCTTTCCACATCGATGCAGTTATCCGAGAAACGTTGCTAGTAAACAACCAATGTTGTGTTTCACTGCAGAATCAACTGTCGAATGACGTATGGGAGGATACCACCATGGTTGAAATAAGCCAACTCCACCTGTAGAAGGAAATCGAAGAGACAATATAACGTTAAACAAGACCAAATAGATGGCGAAAAGACATCTTAATGGGAGATCTCTACGTGGAACATTTTACAATATATTGCGTACTACAACTCCAGCGCACTACACATGTGAAAGTCATATACCTCAGTGTCAAAGCGCAGTAAGCATGTGAAAGATTTTCCAGTGTCTGTTCGTACAGTAACATCTTGACCTGGGCGGATCTCGCTAATTTTGTCTGGGAGATCAATGGTGTACAGCTCATGACCTGTCAATCCAAGTGAGTCTGCATCCTCACCAGCCCTGAAACATAGAGGTATAATTCCCATTCCTACCAAGTTGCTACGGTGAATCCTCTCGAAGCTTTTAGCAATTACAGCTTTTACTCCCTATCAAACAGTTTTCTTGATTAGAGATTCCTATAGGATAGGGAACAGATACAAATTCAAGCAGAAGTTTTGGAAAACCCACCAACAACATGGGGCCCTTAGCAGCCCAATCTCGGGAGCTTCCACTTCCATATTCGGTTCCAGCCAAGATTATTGTGTTTTGCCCAGCAGACTTGTATTTCTAAAAAGTTTCATGAATTAAGAAATGTTAACATATAGCACATCTCCGAAGTATCAACTATGCTGTTGCGAATTTTGAAATGCATCACAGGGAATATCTCAACGTTCAACAGAATCTGGAAACGAATGGCACAATAGAAATGTAACCAAATGGAAAAAGTAAAGTACCATTGCAGCATCAAACACGGAGAGTTTCTCTCCACTGGGAATGTGAATCGTCTTTGGGCCAACTTCCCCATTTAACAGCTTGTTAACAATTCGGATGTTGGCAAAAGTACCCCTAGCCATAATTTCATCATTACCACGACGGCTACCATATGAGTTGAAGTCCCTGCGATCAACCCCTCGCTCATTAAGGAACTTAGCAGCAGGGCTATCTTTGTGGATGCTTCCAGCGGGTGAAATGTGATCTGTGGTAATACTATCACCAAAGTTCAGCAAGCAGTAAGCATCCTTCACTCCATGGGGCCCTGGGGGATCCATGGTCATATCCTTGAAATATGGTGGCTCATGAATGTACGTGGAAGTAGGATCCCACGAATAGAGCTTGGCAGCTGGTACTGACAATTGATTCCATATATTATTCCCCTTTGTAATAGCTTCATACGTGCTCTTGAACATGTCTGGCAATACACTTGATTGGACAACCTAACAACGAAAAGTCTTATTTTCAGTTTACTCTTTTTTTCATCAGTTGTACGTGCACAAGGTTAACAAATTCGATACCTCAGCAATTTCCTCAGTTGATGGCCAAATATCCCTGAAGAAGACATTCTTGCCATCCTTCCCCACTCCAATTGGCTCTTTCTCAAAGTCTATATCAACCTGTAAATCATTTTGTACTTTTCAGTTAGTGTCTCAGCAGCATGGGTTGTATGTGATGACAGCATATGATTACACCAGTGTTTTTTTCCATAATCTTATTAGATCCACAATGAAATCATGTGTGAGAGCAATCATTCTTGAATATGGAGTCTATTTTTTGCATCTCTTTTTTCGACAGATTTGTGTAGGAAGTCAGTGGCATGGCCCAAACTCTGTCGGACAAACTATCGATGGTCCAACTTATTAGGGATGCTCATGACAGGAACAGTAGCCAACATCAATTATTTAATACAGCACATGCCAAAAGAGGGTTCTAATGAGTAAATACCAAATTGTTCACCTTCAAGACTTTTAGCTATTCCTATTTGGAACCAACCTGGATGCCTGAGTAGTTGCACCTAACACGAGTTTCCAATGATACCTCAACTATTTTACATTTCCATCTCTGTGCCAGCTTTACATTTTTGGAAAAAATGATTTTCCTAATCTGTTCCTAAAAATTAGGTGGCGACTCTAAACATTTTCAACATCAGAAACACAACCATTTTAAGTTGCAACCTGTTCCAACCCATTCAAAATTGGGGTGTGACATATTGTAACATGCTTCACAATGAAATAAACTCCCATTCCAAGCACAGTATGTCTAATTTGACTCTTATTCTGAGCCGAAATTTCTGATCATCTCAGATTTTCATCTTATTTGCTCATTAGAAGTATGACTATCTTGTTTCCGCTATAAAGCATATGATATATGGCAGAAGCAATTCCCAGGATAAATAATATATGACTTGGTTCATTTACTTACAGTGCCAGCAAGAGCATAGGCAACCACTAAAGGAGGTGAAGCAAGGTAGTTTGCTCTCGTCAAAGGATGAACACGCCCCTCAAAGTTTCGATTTCCAGAAAGTACGGCAGCAGCAACGATATCTACACATACAAGAGTAAGTCAAATAATCACCTAAACGACAGACTAGACAATGCTAAATACAAACGATCATAAGGAGTTACCATTTTCTGATATAGCAGTAGAAACTGATTCATCCAAATCCCCAGAATTCCCAATACAAGTTGTGCAGCCATATCCAACAATATGGAAACCTTGCTGATTTAAGTACTTCTGCAACCCACTGTTTCACAACAAATACCACATTTCACGGAGTGGAGCACACATAAGGATGGGATAAGTAGAAACTCCCTCTGAGAAACTACAAAGAATACCTCTGGAGTAAATATTTTGTAACTACACCGGAGCCAGGAGCAAGACTTGTTTTAACCCATGGCTTAACCTGGATATCAACAGGATGACATTAACAAAATACTAATAAACCGTTGAAGAAAAAAAAATAGATAGACCAGAACTGACATGTAGACCCAGGTCGCAAGCCTTTTTCGCAACAAGGGCTGCTCCAAGCATAACACTGGGATTTGATGTATTAGTGCAACTTGTGATAGCAGCAATAACAACACTTCCATGCTTGAGCTCTGCATCTTGTCCGTGGAAAGAAAATTTCACCACTTTTTCCTGCGCATCTTTTGGCACAGCAAATCCCTACAGTGAAAAGAGCCAGTCAAAATAGCATTTCCGAAACTCAAAGGTTGACCTTGGTAATTCAGTAGTCTCATATTAGTTTGAGTTGCATGTTCATATATCATGAGGAGATTCAATAATATAAAGTAGAAAAAGAGTACTTGCTCACCTTAAATCCGACCTTGTTATCAAGGCAAGAGTGCCAATCGGACTTCATTTCTTTCAAAGGCACACGGTCATGAGGTCTATCAAGGAAAATAAAAATATAAATCAGAAAGTTGTCACATTCAATAGATTGTTTACCAAAGACATGAAACATACCTTTTTGGCCCTGAGATACATGGCTCAACGTCAGCAAGGTTTAGAGACAAGCAAGAAGAGTACACTTTCTCATGTTGAGGCTGCAATCAGGAGTATGACTTAGAATATTGTGAGGGTAAAAAAAAGGACACAACCTTACAGACCCATTCATTTTCTTTCCGACAATTGGAAAAAAAGGATAATGATATCAAGCTAAAATCTTTCATTTATCCCCTCTAGAGATTGTCGTACTTGAATAAAAAGACACTCACAGCTGAGGATAGCAAGGAAGACCAACCTCATTATAGTCGATAAACATATTATTTGCACGCAGATATGCTTCAATCATTGCCACCTACAATTTTAGGAGTTCGAAAATATAAAAGCAATTTACATCTTAGCCTCATGTTTAATGCTTATGCGTGTCTAAATTCTTACCGTTTCATCACTTCTCCCTGTTAATTTCAGATACTGCAAAGTAACATGATCTACGGGGAAGAAACCCATTGTAGCACCATATTCAGGAGACATGTTTGCAATGGTGGCCCTGTCAGCCAATGATAGTTCAGCCATTCCATCACCTAAAATAAGATAAACAAACAGTCAACTCTTTCGCTGGTGAACTCATTTACCTATTTGAAATTATTAGTAAGTAGTTTGTCGAGTTTCCCCATATTTACCATAGAACTCCACAAACTTTCCAACAACACCATGCTTCCTCAGCATCTGAGTGACTGTCAAGACCAAGTCAGTGGCAGTTACACCATTCCGCAATTTCCCAGATAACTTGAACCCAACAACTCCAGGCAACACCATGCTCATAGGCTGTAAGAATCCAGAAAGTAACATCAGATGTTTTTAGTATAATTACTGTAAATTAGTTGGACACAACTGGACTTCCAGATGTTGTATAACAAGTTTAAAATAGCAATTAGGCATGGTAGACCACGAGGAGCTTCTGTTCTCTTAGAGCCAAGGGGAACACAGCAGGCTCCAGTCCAGCTTAATGAACACTCTAGGAAGAGAGCTGAATACATCCATGTAAAAAAGAAATTGAGAATTTACATCCATGTGAAATTCCAAGTGCACTCACTTTACACCATTTCGAAGAGAGATGAAAATGCAGAATTATCATGTTGAGATGAATTGACCTATATAAATCGAGCTAACTATGTCCGATTCCATGTAAAATTCCGAGCGAACTCACTTACCACTCTTCACAAAGAAAGATGAAATGTCAAATTCCAGTTTTTTTGTGTGTATCATGAAAGATAAATTTCAGATTAAGGAATGTCGAAATTTCAGCACAGACCAAAATAAAAGGAGTTAGATTTAGATCAAGGAGTACACTGAAAAGTTTTAATTGAAAAAACTAACATGAAATCTGTTGATAAGGCATAACGGAAGCCTAACATCAAAATACATTACTAACTTAAGCACAGAACGAGAAAAGCACAGAAGACTTCCAAATTTCAGCTTGATACACAATCCCTTATGGCATTCATGGTTTCATACCTGACCAAGCATTGTAGCTTCTGCTTCAATACCTCCAACACCCCAGCCAGCAACTCCAAGCCCATCAATCATAGTGGTGTGGGAATCAGTTCCAACAACACTATCAGGATAGAGCAAACCTTCCCTATTAAAGACGACCCTTCCGAGGTATTCAAGATTCACCTAATAAAATTGTGATGCCAAAAAGCTAATCAGTTCCGGAATATCATATTGTTTCTTGCTTCAGAGGGATAAGTAGGGGTAGTAAAACCAGGAATATTAAAGCATTACCTCAGCGGAAGAGGGATAAGACAACATAAAGAAAAGAAACTTGAAAAATAGCTACAGTCTAGCACATATATTACATTCAATGTGCACAGCAGTACAACTGGGCCCTTCCAATTTTCAGTACAATACCTGATGCACAATACCAGAACCCGGTGGAACAACAAGCATGTTGCGGAAAGCATTAGAACCCCACTTAAGAAAGGCGAACCTCTCCTTGTTCCTTTGGAATTAAAGTTCCATATTAGCTTGGACTGCATTTTCTGACCTTGTCACATCAACTTGAACAGAATGGTCAATTACTAGATCTACTGGTACCTGAAAATATACCCAATAAAAAAAAATAAGACGCATTACTGTGAAGTCGAACAATCTTATTCAAAGATCAATAGAATAACTGATAATGAATCTTCACGATACAGAAAACCAATGGAAGAACTGTCAAAATGACCTCAATGTTTTCCTATGAGTAGATACCAATGACCTCAAACTTATGATAATTAGTGACAATTAAGTCCACCATACATAAGCACTAGAAACAAAATATGAATAAAGCATTTCAATAATAAATATCCAAATTATTAAATACATGGACTCCACTAACCAAGTGTCATGGCTTTAAATATTGAACAACTTCTTCTGGAAAAAGTTCCAACTTTTTGCAGAAACTCTTTTCTAAACAAACACCAAGAAAACTAACTTCTCTTTCTTGGTGTTAGGTTGAAAAAAGGTTTTTATGAAATGTGAATAAAATATTGGTTGAAAGTCCTTTTCAAAGGTTTGAAAGAAACATCACCTTAGTTAATTCAATATTTACCATAAAGGTAGCCAACTACACTGTTAAAAAACTTAGCCAACATCAGCTAAACTTAAAAGAAATGAATACCAATGGATTAATCTTGTCAGCATCGCTGCCAAGCTTGTTCATGGCATCGCGCATGCAAGCAAGGTCTACAACAGCTGGTACACCAGTAAAATCCTGCCAAAAAAAGTTAAGATGAAAGCTGTTACATCTCCAGTTGCATTTCTTTTCTTTTTAGTTTAGAGACGAGACATACTTGCAGAAGCACTCGAGCTGGCTTAAACGGTATCTCCGCAAGCTTCGGCGAAGTATTTTCCCAGTCAATGATCTTCTCAACATCTTCCTTTTTGACTTGAAAGTTGTCACAATTACGGATTGCCGATTCCAGAAGAATTCTAATAGAATATGGTAACTTGTCTGTTACAATAATGAAACCAAAGAGAAGTCAGTAAACTGGAAACAAAAACTTACTGAGAGGAAACAAGACTCTGATGTCAAGCAGTTCAACAATGCAAAATTCAAAAGTCGTTAACCTGAAAAGGAAAATAAGAGATGGGGAAAAAAAGAAGACATTTTTGAATTAAACATAGAAGTAGCCGGTAACGGGGAGAGGATTACAAGGTGGAAATCCAACCCTCGCCAACAAAGTGAAAGTCTTGGTAACCAACCAACTAAGCTACCAATATTCTCCCCAAATAATAGGACTTGGAAGGGATCTAATACCAAGCCTAGACAACAATATGTGGAATGAATTAAGCATAATTCTCGAATGAGAAATATGAAACTCTTAAGTCATCAAATGAAATACAACAGGTGACAAACTACAGATCAATAAATTCAAGCACTCGATCATGTCATTTATTCACATCACAAATGAAAAGAACGCAGTTTGTTATATATAACAAATATCAAATGTGTGATGAAATTACCAATTCGAGGATCCTTCAGAGCAGGTAGGCTGTAGTACTTCCCGAATTCACCACCTCCAGGCTTGGGAAGACTGGTGAGGATTCCCTTAAATGGGTTCTCTGAAGCTGAATCCATTAAAAAAGCAGCATCAGATTCTTGATTTTCTTTTGGAATCAAGTATTTAACAAGCCATCCAGTAACAGTAGCTCTTGACAGTTATCAGAAACAAATATTAAACATTATACCCAAACAAAAAATACAAATGTCTAAAGAATAAATATCTTGGGTCAACTTCAACATCTAGCATTCAATTGTCCACCAAACTTAGTCTCATTGAAAAGTATTTAAAATAAAGAAGAAATTACATGGTCCACTTTTTTTCTATTTTAATAAAAGCCAAAAGACTTTAGTATCTCTAGCTTTAGGTGGATCCATAATTCCATCTACAAATTGTAGACTTTTATACCATAATATTCTACATCGTTAAAAACAATTTACACCAACTCTCCACTTTCAATGCTGCACTCGTGGCAGATTCTCCAAAAATACATCAATTTTGAAGAATCAAAAAAACACCCATTGACATTTAGATTCTCCAAAAATACATCAATTTTGGAGAATCCGAAAAACACCCATTGACATTTTTGAAGAATTTGAGTAACATAAATCACAAGGATCCATTGTATAAACCTAAACATCAAAAGACTTAATATTCACAAATCACAACAATCCAGTGAAATTATTTTCATTTTTTTTCAAAAGACTAAATCTTGTAGCAGAAAATTCAATAAAAGCTTTTCCCCAACGCTTTATTATAAGGATTCATTATGAATCTGAAACAAGACAAAAATGTATTGCTTTCAGCTAACCCAATGAAAGTTTGTTTGTTTGTTTTTTACAAATCCAATGGGGGGAAGAAGGGGGGGGGTGTTAAGTGAAATGACGGAAATACCCACCCATGGTAGATTGTTTTCGATGATAACTATTGAGCACAGGGGTAGCGGCGGCAGTTCTGATCCGAGCTGTAAGACTGATCGGAGATTTCCAATCAACACCACCGTATCTCCACCGCAGCGATCGGAAAGTGGAAGAGAACCTCAAAGAATAAGACCCAGTGGGGCAATAAGCACCAGAGGGTGAAGAAAGAGTCTTAGATACCGAAAAAGGAGAGAAATTTTTTGACTTGATATGAACAGAAGAAGAAACGTACATTACTGTATGCCACTATATATATATAGTGACGAGCTGAGTAGGTGGGTGGGACAAATGGGTATTTTGTGGGGTGAGGTTGGGGGGTAGGGTGGGGCGTGGGGTGGGGTGGCGGCTAAGGGGGGGGGTGGAGTTGAATTCTTGAAGAAGAAAAACAGAGAATTTTGGCTGTAACAAAAATGGAAGAGATTGAAGATGAAGAAGATGAGATGAATATACTGGGATATTTGGATTCTAATGCTTAAACAAAATTTTTAAGAACTTTCTAGAATTTTGTGATGTCCAAATTTTATAAATGATAAGATAATTGTTTAAGATTTTAGTGATTTTTGTTAATTATGTTCTATATTAAAATTAGACGTATTTCGAATATGTATTAGGTAAAGGTAATTAAACAGAATATATGTATAAGTATATGTAGTTTTATTAAGGAAATTTGTATCGCTCTTCCTTATTGAATGGTGAATGGGGAAGTTTGATGTATTTGGAAGAGGTAATTAAATAGAATATGCGTATATGTGTATATAGTTTAGGAAGGATGCTCTTTTTAATTGAGTGGGAAATTTGATATATTTAGGGAGAGGTGATTAAACAGAACGTGTGTACATATATATATACATACAGCTCAAGAAGAAATGTTTATCTTCTTCATTAAGTTGGAAGGTTGATGTATTAATTAGAGATGATTAAAAGGATATATGTGTATACACGGGTAGTTTCCCATCGGTCTTCTTCGTTGAGTTGGGAAGTTTGATATATGAATTAGAAGTGATTAAACTAAATATGTGTACGCGCAAATGCACACGCAATTTAGGAAGTATATTTTTATGTTTCTCTTTTTTATTGAGTTAGAAAACTTAATATGCTAGGGAAATGTGATTAAACAAGATATACGTATAGGCACATATAATTTAGGAAGAATATTTGCGTCTCTCTTCTTTATTGAGTTGAAAAGCTTGACAAATGAGTTGATGAGGATAATTAAGTTGACACATTGAATTTGACTATCGGTAAAATAGGGTGTTCCTTACCGCCTCATATTGGACGTGTTATAGCATACGTTATGGTGCTTCAAAATTGAAATATATTGTGTAGAAAATAAGAATGAGCTTAGCAATGAATCACTATCGTTTAATTTTGAAATGATTTGTTGTTCCACCATTTTATCCACTAAACCTCTATTAAAAGGAAGATATATGGAGATCCAAAATTAGTGTATAAAGTTAATAGATAGTTAAATATTATTTAATTTTCCTTTTCTTATTGTGATTGTTATTTTTAAATTTTATTGAAAATATTATGACGTTTGATTTGACGCTAAACATTATCTAAATTGTGACATAAAAAGTCCTTTTCATTTTATAACGGACTCATTAAATTCTTTGACTATTTATGTATATTTGGTTGCTACTATTAGTTATCACTCTATATAGAACACATATATTCAAAATGAAAAAGTAAAGATTCATTGTAAACAATTAAAATTAGATTTCTATTTTATCCAAATGGATTTTATAAAATAAGCATGTCAAATTAAATTATATATAAATTCTAACACAAAAAAATATATAAATTGAACATCATATTTACAGTTCATAATCTCTCCAACAATTAAAATAAAATTTAATTTTAAATAAAATAATAATAAAATCGATCAAAATAAATACGAAACGATAATTAACTGAGACTTTAAATATTTTGCCACATAATCAGAAATATCTTCCTTATTTGACTTTTTCTTTTTGAAAGAAAAGGGTAATGCAATAAAACTTTATCATGTTTATCCTTATAATAATAAAGTCCAACACAAAAAGAATCTTTTATGGTTTGATTCACACTTAGAAGGTTGTCTACTTGTCTTCAACCAGATGATACCTTCACATGAGGGGAGCCACCTTATAGGCAGGGTCCGGCAACAACAATATACCCAGTGAAATCTCACAGGTGGGGTTTGAGGAGGGTAGATTGTACGCAGATCTTGCCGCTACTTCATAGAAGTAGAGAGGCTGTTTCCAAGAACCCTCATCTCAAAACCCATAAGCAGAGAGAGACTAGATATGCCAAAGAAAGGGAAAGAAAAGAGGTGGGAAGGGAAGGGTAGGGAATAACAATGAATAGCACGTACTAATCTGTACATATGATAAAACAAACACATCTGC
>JAABOM020000012.1:734065-750828 GCA_011800125.2 Solanum clarkiae
GAAAAGGAGACTAACTAATAAATAATAATTTAGCCTGCTACTCTAATTCGCGACCTCCACTCCTTTCTATCTAAGGTTATGTTCTCAGTGAGATCAAGTGCCGCCATGTCATGTCTGATCACCTCCCCCAATATATAATTAAAATTATTTTTTTATGTATATAATAGATGTCGAACTTTTTCAATTAGTTTGTGTTTTTATCTTTTTAAATTTTGAACTATTTTAATTGAAATTCCTGCTCTCTCATTACCCTCTAGTATGACACATTTTCTGTTATCGACATAATTTAGTATAATTTTCATGTTTTTTATTTTTAGATTTGATAGTAACAAAGAGGTAGTTATAAGTTAATGTTATTTTTGCAATTTATTATATGAATCTTTAGAAGAAATTCAAACAACCCTATCTTAAACAAAAGTGATCAATATATTAATTTATACTGCTCTTTTATTCTTGTTGTGCAATTTTTTATTTTATGAACATTATGATTTATGTATATATGATTGTATGACCATCTTCTTATCAGTTAAATAAAAAAAATAAACCATATAACATCTGAAATCATTAATAAGTATCTTATTGATTTAATTATCAACTTAATGTGTTCATAAATCAAAAATTGATAGACCAAATCAATAAGACATAAAATCGAAGTAAATCGATTGGGGCACACATTTACTACGAGGAAATTTCACATATAGCTACTCAAAAATATTTTAATTATGCTCCAGAGCTATATTTTTGGTAATTAAATTTCGTAACCATAGATATAACAATATTTGTATAATTTGTTATACAGTTTACAGTGTTAGTATAATTTTTATATATTTTGCTATACAATTTGTGCATAACGTTTGTGTAATTCGTTATACAATTCGCAGTTTTTGTATATTTCTCTATGCAATTTGATTTGCGCACAACGTTTGTATGAATCGCGCGAATTATATACAAAAATCAAACTATAATTACAGTTACATATTTATCGTGATCCATAACTAATTCATCTATAGTTATGTTAATTAATTAACTAGTAGCGTAAATTTTTCTATCTACTATTTACCCCCTTGCCCTTTTCTCCCTACCAAACTAGTGTCATTTGATGTCCAGACCTGTTTAAGGCCCATGAGGCCCAAATTAAACTGACCCGGCCCATAGCAATGTGAAAGAAATTCCAAATTCCCCATTTTTTGTCAATTTAAAATTTCTTTCTTCTTCAGTCTCTATAATTTCTCTCTCCTTTTTTAGCGTATAAAAGAAGCTGAATTTTTCTCATAGTACACAACAATGGCGGAAGCCAAAGTCAAATACGATCGTCAACTCAGGTGAATTCTGCTTTCTTTTCTCGTTATGAACTCCATCACTGCTAGTCCCTATCACTGAACGTGTAGCTTTTATATAGTTTTTGGATTCAATTCAAAATTTATAGCAAAAATGAGAAAAGCGTGTCTCTTTTATGTGATATGCTACGGTAGTGCGAAATTAAGTATCGATTGAATGCTAGGAAGTCTCAAGCTAGTTGAGGTTGGGTATATTTAGGCGCATTTCATTTTAATAGTGTCTGATTTGTGTTTAATGGGGAAAAAGTATGTTCTTTTCTCAGTTTTAAGTGTTGAACAAGTCTGGTATTTAAGGGGAAAAGTGGCATGAGATGGATTGTTAGTGGAAAGGCAAGGTTGATATTTTAATGTGCTGATATTTGCATTTAAGGAAGATGATACAAGGCTAAGTGTGTGTTTGGTACGAAGGAAAATATTCTTTTTATTAAACTTATATTCTAGTGATTGGTAAGTGAGCAAACAAATTTTTTACCTCAAAAGGATTTATATGTAATGAGTGAGATGAAGTGGGAAATAGGGGTGGCGGGGGATGGGATTGTCAAGGAGTAGGGGTTGGCAGCGCCAGAGCTAGAATTTTGTTTAGATGGTTCAAATTACAAAAAAGAAGCTCAGACGGTAATGTAAGTGCGTGTGGTGAGCGTAGTAGCCCCCTTGGCATGCTCTTTTTACAAGCAACCATAAGTATTTCATTGGTTCATAAAGTAAACACCAAACTAATCAAAGATATCGAGAATAAATATACGTTAATAAAAAAATTTTAGTGGATGGGTTGTATTACATAAGTTAATTCCTAAAACACACGAAAATTAAAGGATGAAAAAGGAAACGAGATGGGCAAGAAAAATGTTTATCTTAACTCGTGAAATTTAACTTACCTTATCATACCGCATTAAGCATTTCTCTCTACGTTTACCTTGCTCTATTGAGCATTCCTAAAATTTCTTGGGCTTTTTATACTTTTATTTTGTATTGTTTTACTTTATTTGTACTTTTTAAAAATTTTAAATTGGTATCCATTCAATAATGCGTTAATATGAAAATCGTCAAGATTCCCTAAAAGTGTGCAAGAATAGAGTTACTAATATAATAGTGGATATTCAAAATATAAATAAGTGACATTGTCAATTTCTTAAATTCATATAATTCAATTTACTATTCTAGTCATCATTTATAAAAAAGATAAATGAGAAATAAATCAAATAAGTTTAGTTTTCATCTCTCCTAAATAGAATTGGAAAAATAGAAAAGAAGTTTCATGAATTCTATTAAATTGATCTTGTTAAAGTGATATTGACAATTTTTAAGTTTCTTCATTTAATTACATCTAATTTACCTTATTTTTAAAGAAAATTATATTTCTATCTCAGTTTCAAGTTTAATATAGTTCGTCACTTTTTAAAGAGTTTATTCAAGTTAGTACATGAAAAAAGAGTTACATTGAAATAAAATAAATAATTGATATAAGAAGAAGAAAAAAAAGAATGCTTGTAATAAATTTAAATAAAGACAACTAGAAAAAAGAAATGGCATAAAAGAGAAAAATAATGAAAAAGGAGAAGATTCAACCCCAAAAGTTGAGCCCAATCCAAACCCTCTTCATAACAAAATACACTAAACCCCCTAGACACCACTTAGATATGCCCTTGGGGGTTGGGGGCGTTGGGTGAGTGGGGAGGAGACTAAGAACTTGGAATGTCACTTATAATGAAAAAGGGAAGTCATTTTCTCCAATTTTAAGAAATTTCCTAGAGAAAATGTTTTCTAATATTGTTTGACCAACCAAACATGGGAAAATTGAGAGATATATTTTGGACATTGTTTTCCTCTACCCAATCACACACTTACTGCTACATGATTTTGCATGATGTTAGAGGAGGGAGCGAATTCTTGGATTCAAGTATCACCGCCTTATATCGACAAATATCTTTACATAATTGGCCGAGAAAAAGAATTAGATCTACTCATATTAGGAAATGTTGCAGATTTAAAATAAATAAATATAAGTGCAGTTTTTTTAATAGTTTAAACTTTTACATTGGGAGGGTCACATGATTCAGAAGATGTAACTTTCCCCCCATCAAGTTGCTTTGTTTTAGTGCTAACCAATGTCTAATGTCAGCTCCATTCGATTGCTTCCCTCTGGAAAGAGCCTTAGTGAGCGAGCTTCTTGTTTATACATTTGGATACAAATAAACTTTCTTTTTGGAAGAAAAGATTTTCTGAGGAAGCCTCTCTTTCTTGGTTAGAGACGTGAAAATGTTATATGATTAAGCTTTGATGGAATTCTCATTTTGGAAATTTTGTCTCATAGATGATAATGAGGTACTGCAGTTGACTTTGATGACCCTAATATTTGGTTCTCATTTAGCCAAGGTTGAATGACCTGTAAATTTTGGAAAACATTAGTTCATTTTCATTTGAAATTTCTATGGTGTGTAACCATCAAATAGCTCTTCCTTATGTGTTTCCAGATATGTGTGTGTTGCTTTTATGTGTGCCTCTTTTCATGTTAAGAAGTCCAATCAGGAATGGATCAGGGATGATCATTCCTATCCTAATCTCGAGTTAGTCTAGTATTACAAAAGATGATGATTCTTGGTTCTAGACTACCATTTTAAATTTTCGTGCAATGCTATCTCATGGAGTGCTGGGTGAGATGTATCATGAAACATTGATACCTTTGTCACAGGCTTAACTTCTTGACATTGATCAAATTGTGAATTTCAAGCTCATATGTGACTTTAATGTTCACAACTTTCAGATAATAGTTATACACAGGCAGAGACAGTAAGTTTTATATCATATGGCCTAAAAAGAAAGTTTGACTATTATGGGAATTCATGGATGTTTGCAGATTCCAGTTTGAAATACACCATTCCTCTGCATTGACATGTTTGACAATTAAATTTCTAGGTTGGGTTAGAGATAATACTGATGCTTTTTTTTGGCAGGATATGGGGTGAGAAAGGACAAGCTGCCCTGGAGAAAGCCAGTATCTGCTTACTTAACTGTGGTCCAACTGGTTCTGAAACTTTGAAAAATCTTGTTCTTGGTGGGGTTGGAAGCATCACTGTTGTTGATGGTTCTAAGGTTGAAGTGGGTGATCTTGGAAATAATTTTCTGGGTATGTTATGCATGCCTTTGTGCATATGCATCTACAGTTTTGAAAAGCTTGACTTCTCTATATTCTTATTTTTCTCCTGTATTTATGGTAGTTGATGAATCAAGCGTTGGACAGTCAAAGGCAGAGTGCGTGTGTGCATTTCTTCAAGAGTTAAATGATGCCGTTAAAGCCAAGTTCATAGAAGAACAGCCAGAGAAACTAATTGAGACTAATCCATCATTCTTTTCTCAGTTTACCTTGGTCATAGCTACACAGGTCTGAAGACGCAAATTATCTTGTACTCCTCATAAAGACAATTTGATCTTGTCATGATTCTGCATTCCCACTTAATTTTTGTTATCATAAAACCCCTGCCTACCTGCATATGGTAAAGCAAAGCCCTTGACAATTGGCTTTACGTTATGCCACATTTCTTGGTAATTCTACCACATGAAATTGTTAAATCAAATATTGTCACCCATCTGGCAAATATCATTTGTTTTAGTGTTCTTTAAGGTCTGTCTTCTATTCCATAAGAAAGAAGTTGTACAATATCCCCATCTTATTGTCTTATTATTTCATGCATAGTCTCCAATAATATGTTGTCCAACATATATATTCCCTCATAAAGTCTAATTAGTATCCATGCACCCAACTCTATCATTTTTTCCATGTTTATTTTGAGAGAACTTCAGTTACAGTCTCATGCTTTACTATTATGTATTCTGCCTTAATTTTTATGACCGGAGGAATTCCAGAAACTTTTATCTACTGTGAAGCATGTCAAATTTCAAGAGTCCCTTTGCCTCTTGACTTGCAGTTTACGGGCTACAATCAGTTCAAAACACTTCTTATCTACTGTGTAGTATGTAGATTTTTAAGAGTCTCTGTATTATGTCGATCAATACTCAGAATTATGCTGACCAAATGATATTTGTCTTTTATCTCCTTCTCAAAAGAGGTATGGCCGTGTTGATTTGTAAGAGCAAAAAATTAGTTTTGGTATCTGCATAATTATAAGCAGCAGCTTATCCACTCTATAATTGGGGACAAGAGGAGATCCCCTACCCCAACCCCCCTGCCCCCCCCGATAAAAAAATAAAATAAATAGTAAATACAATCTGTTTCCTTTGCCATCTAGCTCAACTTGTTATTTAAATGGATAGCACGGCTAATTGTCTATCAGCAGATAGTAGTGCAATGGAATTTCTGTCAATTGTCTTATGCCTCTTCTGTTCTATATCAGTTGGTTGAAGATTCCATGGTGAAATTGGATAGAATCTGTCGGGAGGCAAATATTCTGTTAATATTTGCACGATCATATGGCCTCATGGGACTTGTCAGGATCAGTGTGAAGGTAATCTTAATGCTGCTTAGTTGCTATTTCAGGACTGATGTAACAGTAAGATCCCGTATTGATAGAGAACTGTGGGTCCATACTAGTGGCTACCATGGACATGGATCTTGTGAGGATCTATTTCATCGTAATACAAGGAGCTACTGTTGTAAAAAAAAAAGAGAAAAAACCGTGAAGCCATAGGAATAGAGTGAAACAATGACTGAACAAAGAAACTACAATGTGTTTGTTTCATAGTTCCGTTACCAAATGTAATATCATTTGTGTTAATCATTTTTTTTCTTCTATCCACAGGAACATACAGTAATTGAATCAAAGCCTGACCATTTCCTAGATGATCTACGGCTTAATGACCCCTGGCCAGAACTTCGGAGGTCGTCTGTCTCGTTGTGCTTTCCTCTGTATTTTGATATGTTATAGTTCTACAATGGATGCTAAATTGCGGATGCTCACACCATATTCTTGCCGGAGCATAAAATATGCTTCCTTTATGTCTCAACTGTTCTTTACATCCTTTTGAGTTGTGACCCTGTCTGAAGGACATGATTGTGTCAGAAGGTTTTTGGTAGATTATGACGCTTATTACTGCGGTGGAATCCTCTATTTAAGCCGATTTTTAACTGCATCTAGAAGTGCCCCAAGAGTCCATCCCGATCAGTTACAATTTGAAATAACATTGTATGTGGGTACATATAAATAAATTTGTGTTTTTTCTTTACCTTTACATTTGCTCTATGCTTAAGATCCCCTAGGGGGTTGCTAACAAGATATTACGCGACAACTCTTGAGCAAGAGTTGGTTGATTGTCTTTTGGGATGATGTGACTTCTCTTAGTAGGAGGTTTGAAGGTGGTCTCTGGTATGGGGGAACATTTCTATAAGTGGGAATTTGGTGCAGTATCTTTCCCCAAATGGATAGGAAAATGGCTGTGGCTCTTAAGTTGAGCACTCGTTTGGCAGAATGTCGTCCTATAGAATGATTGCAATGTTGTCATCTTTGGAGAAAATAATGACTTTGTTCTTTATTTGGATTCTGTGAGCTGTTTAACTTTGTCTACCTTTTCGAATGCCTGTGTTTTTAAATTTGAGATCAATCAAAATTTTCCCTTTTCAAAAGTTTTATTCTACTAGATTATCTTTCACTTTCTCTCAATATCTTCCTTATTGAGCTTCTTTTATTGGAACAAAAGGCTCTTGAAAAGTTGCAGAATTTAGTTATCTAGTCATGATTCAAGTACCATTAACAGCTTGCTGATGTTTGGGTGACCTTTGAAGTTCCAAAGCAATGGGGGGTTGTGTAAGATGAGAAATAATCAGATGCATTTGCTTATGTCTTCTTTGTTTGCTAAGGAAGAGTTGTCTAACTTGTTCTGTAATTTTAGGAGGCTTGTCGTTTCCTAATATGCGTATATGCTGCTGAGGATTGAGGCTTTGGTAATGGTAGAAATTGTAAGATTTGTGAACCATCTTTACTAGCAGTGTGATGCATATGAGTAATAGTAACACAAAATTTGCAAAATTATGGATTTTGATATTATTCTTAAAGTGTCTCCTGGTGTAAGGCCATTCCCCATACCTGTGATGCATTTAAATATATCTCTTTTGGTGGGGGATTGGGATTTCACTGATATGAGCGTCTTTCTACTGTGATCCGTCCTGTCCTTAGAGCTTTCACTGTTTCTCCTTTTTAACAAATACATTATCCTCATTAAAAGGAGGAAAAAGATAAAGAAAGGGGCTGATTCCATTCATACTTATGACCACAGGTTTGCAAAGACAATTGATTTAAGCACAACTGATGCTGTGGTACATAAACACACTCCATATATTATTATCCTTGTTAAGATGGCAGAGGAATGGGCAAATACTCATGGTGGAAAGCTTCCTTCTTCTAGAGAAGAGAAAAAGCAATTCAAGGTTGAAAAATATATTTGTCAAATCCTTCTCAAGTTTCATCCTTAATAGTTCTATTTTGGTCAATCTAAGGTGATTTGGTCAATTTATTAAATTCATAGGATTTGATTAAATCCAAGATGATCACGATGGATGAAGAAAACTATAAAGAAGCCATGGAAGCATCATACAAGGTCTTTTCTCCACGAGGAATTGGTAAGTATATCTGTGAATTGTGTTCTGTATGAGAAAGTCACTCTAGTTTTTTCCATCTTATTAAAAGTTTCCTTAAGAACACGAACTTTCATCAGTCCATCTATTAACATCCATAACTGATTTATGTTTTCAAATATTGCTTTAGGCAACCTCAACTTGATGTTGTTGGCACAAATACAGCTTCCCTGAGATCTCATAAGTTTCATAGTAAAAGAAGATTAATTTGAATAGTTTCTTCTGAGATATCTCTATAATCTGTAGGAAGCTATGCTGAAATGTATGCAACATCAAGTTGAGGGTTGCCTAATAATCAGATTTTGAAATTTTAGTAGATGATGAATTTTTGCTCTTATATGTCAAAAAACTCCCGATTTCTGGGGAAGCTGCTTCACATCTTTCATATTTTGGGTCCCATCCTTTTTAAATAATTGAGAAATTTGTCTTTGGCTATTGAATGAATATATTCACCTAATTGTGTGTGTACATCTAGAGTTGCATGTGATATTTGGCAGCAATTTATTTGAAATCTGGTTTCTTTCTCGAAATTTGAATATATTTTTTCCTTTGTTTTGTTCCAAAATATTTGTTGTCCATTTCCGGTTCTCTTTTTCTTTAGTTTACCAGAATGATTGCCAATAGTTCTCAAGATTGTTGAGGTAGGGACATCTTCAATTTTTTGAGAAACATGCTTTTGGTGTATTGTCAATGTGGCATTTAACATAATCAGTTACAATGTTAATTTGAAAATAAACCTTCTGTCTTTCTACTTCAGGAGGCTTTTCTATGGTTAGAAAATAAATAAATTAGAGAGGCATAGCTAAACACCAATATACAGGATGTGCTTAAATTTAGCTGTATGGAGATGGTTTATGAATTAATAATGGTTTTTATGTATTCATCATCTTGTTTCTCTTTATTGCTAACAAGAGGACTAATTAGGGTGACATGCAGTTGCAATTTTATATGCCTTGATAGAAATTTTACTCTTGGTCTTTTATATTTTTGAATTGATGGGTTAAATTGCTTCAATGCAAGGGGATAACTCTGTGGTAGAAGTATTTGAATTGATAAATATCCTAGAGAATAAGTGGTTCTAGAGTTGGGTTAAAGACTTCCTTTTCTAAACTTATAAGGGTATCATAGCGACTGTAGATCATAGTTCATCAGACAAAAAGAATACTCATGTAGTGAAGAATTCTTTCTGGAAAGTTGATATTATATTGGTTTCAATTTACTTTGTTGGAATCTTAATTTGGAACCGGACAATGAGATTGGAAATGTGTAATTGACTTTTCTTTTTCTTATACTAGGTCCAAACTTACAGAAGATTATTGATGACAGCTGTGCAGAAGTTGATTCCAATTCATCTGATTTTTGGGTGATGGTAGCAGCCCTGAAGGTAACTAGCATTTTCTTAGAAAAAACATGCATACACAGGAAAGAAGTTTGATAACTTTTTCTGGAATTATTGCACTCTTCTCTTGGTGAGGTTGCTTGTTCATGTTTTGGTTTCTTCCTTTAAATCTTGCTGGTGTGTATTTTCCTTTCAAAGATGAGTAGGCAGGCAGGGGATGGAGGGAAGAGCCCTTGCCAAGTTCTTCATATGAGTAATGTGGCAACAATCTATAAGGCCTAAGGCTATGGCTGTATCCTCTATAGTGTAATGATCCTTCAGATCTCTCAGTCTTTGTTGCTATTCTGCATTTGCACTAGAAAATTTGAGTTATTAGATGTATTAGACAAGTGTAGTTTAATTTGGGAACTAATTTGAGATTCCGTGAAAAATATTCTGTCTTATGTGCATGTCATTCTTATAATTTTTTTATATGCTAATTTTGTATATGCATTATTCTATTAGTATCCACATAAAACTAGCATCCTGTCTCTCTTCATCTTGGTCCGAACTTTCGTTCTTTTTCCTTTTCAGCAAGTGCATTTTCCTTGGTATCCCTTATCAGACAACCTGCGTAAATTTCCAAAATTGATATATTTTCTTGCACTCTAGGAGTTCATAGCTAGTGAAGGTGATGGGGAGACGCCGCTTGAGGGGTCGATACCAGATATGACATCATCAACTGAGTTAGTGGTTTAAATTTCTTCTCAGCGCATTAAATTTTTGTTAAGATTTATGGGAGCTAGTTTATTGATGCTTGGACTGCTGATTCTATTGCAGATTGTACGTAAACATGCAAAAGACCTACCAAGCTAAGGCCGAGGCTGATTTTCTTGTTATGGAGCAAAAGGTCAAAAATTTACTCAAGAAAATCGGCAGGGATCCAGCCAGCATCTCCAAGGCGGATATAAAGAGCTTTTGTAGAAATGCAAGGAAACTTGCTGTAAGGGCATTTCATGTTTTCTGTTCCTTTAGTTTGAAAGTTCATCCATCTAGAATTACTTCTTTGTGCTACATGAATCTACTTGCTATTTGACAATTTGGAAGACATCATATTTCTTGCTATATAAACCATATACTTTCTCGGTTTCAGTTTAGGTGTCTTATTTGTACATGCAGTTTAATGATGTAAAAAGATTTTTGAATTTTATGGTCTTAAACTAAATGTGGGCATGACATACCAGAACACCCTTTGAATTTTTTGGTGTTAAAGATGCCACGATATTGCTACAAGGGAGATGCATTAAGGAAAAATAGGGAATATTAGAGTTAACCTTACTAGACATTGAAAGATGGAATTCTTTTTGAAATAGAAGATGCATAAATTGAAACAGAGGGAGTATAGATCTGTTCGACCCTGATGAAAGGGACTCCTCTGTTTTTAAGCTTGCTGTTTTTGTGGTATGAACTTTTGATCCTGTCTGTTTGTCTCTTTTCTCAAAGCTCTTCTTGTCTCCAACCCCCTTTCTGCAAGTGGTAAAAAAATTGGGTTCATTCTAAGGAGTCATCCAGAAAAGGCCCTAAAATATTAAACAGGTTTCTTGCTTAGCACATGCCTTGTAAGTCCTATACTATGGCTGCAAGGGGGTGGGGGAATGGGGATCCTGTCAGGCAGTAAGATGCTATCTTGGGAGCACATATTTCCTGGTCTTGCTCCCCTATTTGATTCATGCAGTTGTTTGAAAATCCTCAATGGTCTAAAAATTATATGCTTCAGAAAGTGTGTTCAGCTATGCTATGGGGGAAAGAATCTTAAAATCTCCTCCTTCTACATGCATGATTTTGGTGGTTGAATTTGTTATGTTATAGTGGTAAGATACTAAGATAGTGATGCTTTATGTTAATAATCCGTATCATGACTGTTGGAACCAAATTTTGTAGAGACTGCTGACATGATGGTGCATCTTTTCTTACGACGACAACAATTTCCACCATTAGTTGTCAGCAAACTCCATTTAACATCATTATTTCTGGCTGGATGTTTAGTTTCCTATCATTGAAATTTTATCTTTCCATTATGTTAGGTTTGCAGATATCGGCTCATTGAGGACGAGTTCAACTCTCCTGTTCAACCCGAGTTACAGAAGTATCTGACAGATGAGGATTATGGGTATGTAATTGGTTACCATAGGAATATGGATTTTGGCGTGGTCAATGGCCTCGAGTAGGAAACATCATCTGTGATATAAATTGAAGTAGGAAGGGCATTTTGGGATAATTTAAGCTCTTCGAACCGACATGATCCTTTCATGATACTTTGATTGTTTTGTGATACCAAATAACAGGACTTTGCAGGAAGCCAACACTCTTAAAGTACTTCCTGAAAAGTAAGTTTATCCTAGCTAAAGCCCCTCGCCATTTCATGGTGGATTTTCTTTTTGTAAATCCTTTTCCCAAGGGCTTCTAGTGAAGTCACATATGAACTTCCAAATTTTGAAAAATAGATTCAGAAGACATAATATAGGTTATTAAGACATTTTCTGTTGAAGTAGGAGTATTTCAAGTTCTTTTAATGAAGGATCTCTCTATTCAAGGTGTCTGCCTGCTGGACTTGATGAAGGCTCTTTTTTTGTCTAGATGCCTCTATGTTATTTGCTAACCAGGGTTTGATTGAAAACTAATAACTTTTCAAGTAATGCTCACCTTTTGTTGAACAAGAGAAGTGGAGCATAAAGGTAAATAAAAAGTAATTAGGATTAACCTAGTGATGCTAATCAAAGCGTTAGTGGCAGCATGTTGGAATAATAAATAGCTTTGAGAATGAGAAATTGGTGATAAATACTAGCCAAGTCTTTTGATTAGATAGCTACATTTTATTGAGCAAGCACTAGGATGGAGTTGCTTCTGGAAATTCACTTTGTTCTAATTTTTGTGGTTCCTTTACATTGCTTATTTCTTTTGAAGATTGTTGTATTTTCTAGCTCTTTCAGGTAGTAATTATGCTGATGGTGCATCTGTGTGCCATTACTTAATATCTGCAATGGCATCTTGTACAGAGGAAAATGTAAATAGATGATCAACTGGTAAAAGAGAAAACAAAACAGAAGCGCTTTAGTATTTCTTGTGATAGACCTGTTAACTGCAGCCATTTAGTCATTCAGGGTTTGACGGAAGTCGGCCCTACTGCCATCTGTTTTTCAGCCAAAAGATATTTGAGGTCTTTTATTGGTCTTTGGGTATCAAATGTTCGAAAAATTAGGGACACAATATTGTCCAAGATTGTTTGAATTGCTTTTTATGATGAAGGTGAGAATTGATGTGGAAGCAAAGATAAACTGGCTATAATTATAGTATTTAATGCTGAGTGGACATAACAATGAACACTCACCCTTTGAAGCAATTTATCTGTTGGGATGGTGTAGAACTCGATTTTTGTGTTTAACAGTCTGATGTGTCTCTCAGTTCTCTTTCCATTAGTGGATCATCTTTGGCATGTAAATGTAGAAGGGGGTGGGGGGTAACAAAGGAATGCGAAGATATTGTTGCTGAGATTAATACAATACTTTTAACAATAAAAAAGTGAAGCTTAAGGAGAGTTTTGACTTGTTCACTTAGTTTGACATTCTTAAAGACATCAGATATTCCGTATCCTGAATGGG
This sequence comes from Solanum clarkiae, assembly GCA_011800125.2. NCBI lineage: Eukaryota > Viridiplantae > Streptophyta > Magnoliopsida > Solanales > Solanaceae > Solanum > Solanum clarkiae. The sequence goes on from JAABOM020000012.1 coordinate 746,963, forward strand.
TGCTCAAAAGTTTTTTTTTTTCCTGACCTGTTAATTTTTTTTTACATCCAAAGTCATACGTCGGTTGTTGATCTTTCAAACATTTGTTATTTTGCATAAATAGTCTTTCATTAGGGAGCTTTTGTATACTCTCTTTTTATGGCAGTACTGCTGCGGGTCTTTATATTCTTCTTCGAGCAGCTGACCGGTTTGCTGCAAACTATAACAAATTTCCTGGACAATATGATGGGTAAGGCCTGATGCTTTCTTGTCCATACAGTCCATTTTTAAAGGGAAAGTTAACTTATGCTGACCTTGAGAATTTCTTGGTAGTGAGATGGATGAGGATATATCCCGGTTGAAAACTACAGCTGTTGGCCTACTCAATGACCTTGGTTGCAACAGCTCTGCAGTATCAGAGGACCTTATTAATGAGATGTGTCGATATGGTGCTTCAGAGCTTCACGTTGTAGCTGCCTTTGTTGGAGGAATCGCATCACAAGAAGTGATCAAGGTTTGTCTCCTCCATTTTTGATCTTGGATCTTGCTTTTTATTCGACACTTATACTTAACTGGATATACGGATGTTTGATCAGAGCAGTAATCTAAGTTCTATTATGCAGCTTATCACTAGACAATTCATTCCCATGTCCGGAACTTTCATCTTTAATGGCATAGATCACAAGTCTCAACTGTTGTTGCTGTAGTCTCTGAATTTACAGGCATGTTCTTTCTTTCATCTTTTACTATCCTGATGCTACTGCTTATGTCTTCATAAATGTTGTGTTTTTGCTTCTTTGAGCCAAGGGTCTATCAGAACAACCTCTCTACCCGCCAAGACCTGTGAACTCTACCCTCCCCAGACCCCACTTGCAGGGCTATGTCGTCGTTTTGTTCTTTCGTTCACCTTTCCGCTGTATTCTTAGGTTCACCAGGCCTGATAATATTTTTGCTCTCACTCCCCTTGGCAGATTGCATTTTTCTTATGGAAGAACTCAGTTTATGTGGGGTTTCAGTTTTCAATCTTCCGACGAGTTATACAAGAGCATGTGAAAAGGAAAGTTTGTCACACTTTAATTTGCAAGAAATTTTGGATCAGTGAAAGAGATTTTAACAAGAGAGTACATTTCTGAATGTGCACACAAACAAGCGCGGGGGCTCCTTGCGCGATGTACATATATTTAATCCAAGATTATATACAGATGTTTTTAGAATGATATTTTTCACATATGTATCAAATATATTATTTTCCTTGTTGAATCACCAGGATCTATCACATGATTCCTGATGACCAATTTGAACTTGAGATTGGACCACACTAATATTGTTGAATTATCTCCTTGCACTAAACCAGATTATTGGTCCCCCATTAATTCTGAAGGTTAGTTTCTTTTCCCAAAGAACTGAAAAATCTAAAAGGGAAAAGGAAGAGTTTCAAAAAATGAACGCTTACTAAACTGCCTGTATCGTATTCTTTTATGCACGTCATAACAATAGATAATTTATGCCCAGACGAGTGTTTACCAAAAATACAGGTCTCAGCAAAGTCGTAAGACCATGTATGGGAGTTGGCACCTGGCTGTGGCAGAAGGTCAAGAAAGTTGGTGACTTGATGATAGGGGAGCCGGCTACCGAAGCTCGATGAAAGGCGGCCGTAACTATAACGGTACCTCGAAGCTCGATGAAAGGCGGCCGTAACTATAACGGTCCTAAGGTAGTGAAATTTTTTATCGGGTAAGTTTCGACTCGCGCGGAAGACGTAATGATTTGGGCACTATCTCGAAGAGGAGTTTCAAAGTCTCATTAATAAAATTAATTTATTAAAGTATATCTCTAATTAAAGTATTTTGAAGGGGCGCGTATATCAAACTTTATACTAAAATCCAATAATAAATGACTTCCCAAACAAATCGTAAAAGAAATAAAAAACATAATAAGGTCCCTCAAATTAATATTCTCATTCCATGGTGGAGAAGTGACAAGTTCCACAATGAGTATGACTAGTTGTTCCCCTTTCCAAAATAATTAGTTATCAATTTAAATTCAAGTCGTAAAAAGTCCTAATGCTCCTTATAATGGAAAGGATTTAATTTTCATATTAAAATCGAAGACATTTGATTAAAATGAATAAATTTTACCACTTCACCATTCGTGTTGGTTGCATATATCAAAAGATAAAATCAAATATCAATATTTTTCTTTTTATAAAATAATTAAATAATAACACTATAACAATAGTACGTACAATAAAATAGTAAAAATAGATAAATAAATTCTTGTAAGCAGAGAAGAAGGATAAAAACTTATCTACATCCGTTATTTACATCAAATCAATAGATGCATAGTATTTATTATATAGAAATAATCAACACTAAATCATGATTAATTAATATACATGTTTACCTTATTGTTCAATCCTTTTGATCAATTCAATTTTTGTTTGCATCCAAACATCTCAAAATCAATCAATATAAATGGCCTATAATAATCCTTTAATTATTAAGAAATATGCTTTATATAGGTCTAATGATAGAAACCTTATTACATTATTAATTGTTGCTTTAGTTAATGGTTCCATAAGATCAATAGGTAGTTGTGTGTTGTTTTATACTCCATCCGTCTTATTTTATATGGTACTTTTTGACTTTATACAGTATTTAAGAAAAAATAAAGATTTTTTAAACTTGTGGCGTAAAATAATTTTTAGATATTTGTGTGGCTAATAATCATTTCGTTAAGGGTAAAAAAAAAAATTAAAAGTTAAATTATTTTCAATTAGAGTAAGATGTCATTCTTTTTAGGACGAACTAAAAAGAAAAGATGTCACGGTACTCCTTATCGTAGTTAATTTGGTGTATAATAAATATTCACGTTCAGAGAGAGTTCAACAAATATTAGTGAGTGTTTTCGCGATTCGAAATCGTGATTTATAAGTAACACAGAGATAATATATATTTAGCTAAACATAAAAACGAAGTTGTGCTGACTCTTCACTTTCAATATCGTATCCTAGTTGAATTCTCTGAAAATACATTACTTTTGACAAATTCAACATGCACCCGCTGATACTTTTGAAGAGTCCGAGCACCATAACATAAAAATACCAAACACAGTCACTGCAGATGAAATTTCCTTTCTAGCAGAAAACAAAAAAGTTTATAATCTCATTACACATGTCAAGATTCTATAGATTCCCTTTAACTTTGCTCTCTTTTTTGATTCCCCAATCACTTAAATGCAAACTGTCAAGCATATATTCATTAGACGCGGAGTCAGAATTTTTATTTATAAGTTCTGGATCACAATATTTTGTTACTTATTATGTTCCGAATAAATTATTCATACATATCAAAATGAATTTTAAATATAAATATACGATTTGAGTAACTCAACCTCAAAAGCTGATTTACAAGGAGAGTATCGATCAAGTCCATATAACGAAACCAAACAACACATCCTTACTGATGTGGAAGACTTAGAACTTAACACCCCCTTCGCGCCCAAAGCTAGAAGCCTAACGCGTGATGAAGAACGACATCGGAGGAACATAAGAATTGGAATGAGCCTACTCTGATACGATGTAAAAATATAAAATTTGAGCTTAATTCAACCTCAAAAATTAGCTTGCAACGAAAGTATCGCTCAAGTTCGTATAAAAAGACAGAACAACCCACCAAAGCTAGAACTTAACACCCCCTTTGCACCCAAAGCCAGAAGGCTAATGGGTGGATCAAGAATGACATCGAAGGAACACAAGGGTTGAGATGAGCCTAGTGTAATACGATGTAAATACACAAAATTTGAGCCTAATTTAATTTAATCTCAAAAATTAGCTTATAACGAAAGAATTGCCCAAGTTCCTCTAAAAAGACAAAACAACCCCCTAC
>JAABOM020000012.1:762673-780001 GCA_011800125.2 Solanum clarkiae
TTATTATTATTATTATTATTATTATTATTATTATTATTATTATTATTATTATTATTATTATTATTATCATCATCATCGTTATCATTATTATCATCATCATTATTTCAGTTTTTGATTTATGTGATCAGGACTTCGTTTAGCTTGTTTAATTGATTTGTACATAATCCGAGAGCTTCATACGTGGAATTTTTTTTTTAGCAAAAGAAAGTCGAGAAATTTGAGCATTGACAAGGCAGATAGAGCGTGATTTACTAGGTTATTTAATGTTATTTTGAAGACAACTAAAATAACTGATGAATGAAGGTGAAGTGTAATAGTTCCATAGTATAAGAATAAGAGTAATATTTAAAATTGCTAACCATACTATGAAGGTGTGAGAGAGAGTAGTGAAGATGAGGGTAAAAAGAGGAGTATTCATTCCAAAGAATCAATTCGAATTCATGCAGGAGCGATCGATTATTGAAGCCATCCATTTTGTGATGAGAGTGGTGGAGAAATGTCGGGAAAGAAATTAAAGAGAGACCTTCATACTGTATTTATTGATTTTAAGAAGGCTTATTACAAAGTTTCGAGGGATATCCTCTAGAGGTATCGGGAGGCTAAAGGTGTCTCGATGGGTGTATATTAGGGCGATAAGAGACATATATTGTGAAGCCAAGACTTAGATTAAGATGATTAGAGAAGACTCGAAGTATTATTCCGTTGAGATAGGGCTATACTAGAGATCTGTGTTGAGCTCTTTTTTATTTGTCTTGATAATGAATAAGCTAACACAATCTATTCAGAAGGAGGTTCTAATGGTGTATGTTATATACGGATGACATAGTACTGATTGATGAGATACATGACAGAGTTAGTGATAGGTTGGAGGTTTGAAGACAAATTCTTGAGTTTAAAGGGTTCAAATTAAACAATACCAAAATAAAATACTATGAGTGCAAATTCTTTGTTGCACTGGATAAAGCAGGAGGGAAGCAAGACTTGTCACTCAACCTATTTCAACGAGAGAAAGTTTTAAAAATCTTGGATTCATCATTTAGAGTAGCGGGGACATTGATGATGATCTCACACATTGCATTAGAACAACATAGATGAAATGGAGGCTTGCCTCTCAAGTATTATGTGATAAAAAGTACTCATTAAACTCAACATTTTAGACGAGGCAAAAAGTATTTTACGCATTGACCTTTTAATTTTGTGACGATCCTCGTAGTTGCATAAAAATTCTTTTGTGAAAATATTTTATTACGACATATTTATTTATTTATCGTGGAATCTAATCGACATAAATGTTTTTTTATGACAATCTCAAGATCATCTCAAATAATACTCAATTTCGAAAATGCTAGTAATAAGGGATGATATGATGTGATAGATATTGAATTACCATATCAATTTTGATATTATATAAAATTTGATACAATGTTCCATATGTATAAAGATAAATATGAAATGACAAGGTAAAATTTTCATTTATTCATCAAAAGAAACATCGCTTTTACAAGTCTGTAAGAGGTAAATTTGCCGAATGTTGTACTAAATTAGTATATAATTGCATATGCAAGTCATAAGTACTACTCTAATATTAGCAAATTTATAAACTAGTATTAGTACAAAACTAATTGGTTAAATGTTTGAATTTTAAATTGCTTTTATCTTGAATGAAATATTTTTTTTGTAATTAATTAAACAAAGAAAATTACCTATATTTTCGTTTAAATATATCCATATGCATGTTCAATGTTTGAGACATTTCTTGAAAACTCGAGTCCACGTATGTCAAAATCAAATAAAGATAATTAATTTTTACTAAATTACTATCCAAATATTATTATGATGAATTAATATGATTCAATATAAACACCGTATATGATAAATTTTTACCATTAACTTTAGGTTCATAAGAAATTTACTATCCCAAATATAGTCATTTACAAACTCTTTATGATCGAAGTCTAGACTAATGTTTATAAAAAGATTTAATTTACATTCACTAATTAATAACATAATAATATTCTTTTATGGTAAATATAATTTAACCTAAAAGCTTATTTGTCTTAATGTGATAGTATAAAAATGAGCAAATTCATAAATGACAGATATATGAAGCCTAATTATGCTTCATAGCTATAGGTTGGATAATTACATTTCGTTAACTATAGTTATAGCAACATTTGTATATATTTGTATAATTCGATATACAATTCACAGTTTTTTTTATAGCGTTTGTATATTTTACTATATGATTCGTGCACACCGTTTGGATAATTCGCTACAACTCACAGTATTCGTATATTTCGTATACAATTTGATTCGCGCATAACGTTCATATAAATCGCACAAGTTACACAAAATTCAAATTATAATTACAGCTGAATGTCTACTACAAGTCATAATTAATTTAAATTATAACTATATTAATTAATTAATATATATTTGATTATCCGCATAACTGGAGCAGGACATATGATATTAAACCAAGATAATTGATTAACCAATTATCAGTAATCAGTACAAGTGATATTAAAAATGAAAGTAAACAAACAAACAAAAAAAAGTAACAACAAAATCTTGAAATCTTTGCTATTTACTTCTTTTTTTTTCCTTTTCTATTTACTTAATGGTAAATTCATGGAAATAAATAAATGCATTTACTACTTCTAATTAATCAAAAAAAAAAAAAAACAAGCATGTTAATGCAACAACATGCTCCAATCTCATATTCTTGATTAATCCTCAGAGAGGCGAATCTAGCTTGTAACTCACGAGTTCACGTGTGTATCCTGCACAGATCTCATTTATAACTATATGACTGATTATTATATATGAATGACTTCAGAATGCTATATTAGAAGTCGATAAGCTTCAGATCCTGAATCTGCAATTTCAAATTTTTATTAACTTGATTTTGAGGACAATTGAATTTGGTCACATTCAAAAGATTGGGCATTAGATGTATTTTGTTGATCATCACACCAATCAGGAATAGGTACACCAAGTGGAAAATTATCAAGAAATGTCATAATATCATCATCCACTTGATTGCCCATTTCTAATGAAGCTTCCTTTGTTGTTATACCTATATATTAAAAAAAATTAAAAAATTATTCAATCTTTTTGCACTACTTAATTATAAATAACACGAATCAACGACAGACAAATTATGTAGCTAAATAATAAAATTCACCATTAATTCTATCTAGCATCAAATAATAACAAATATTGTATCAGTTGCTAGTGATTAATCAACAGACTAACGATAAAGTTCTAGCTAATTTTAAATTTTTTATTTTGTTAGGAGATAAGTTATATATAACCATAGTAAATAATTTTATTCCAAGTGTAATTACTTAGTATGTTATATATAGTAAGTTTTACTTACAATAAACTCTTAAAAATAGAGTTAACTTTAATACATTTTAAATGACTTAATATGTAAATAATTTTTATAATGTTAATATATAGATAACCCTAGCTATGACAATAGGTAAGTTTCTATAATAATATTCTTGATTTGACAATTTATACTACTAAAAATTGTGAAATATTGATGGATATTTTCATTGAAATTTTAAATTTTTTTCTCGGTAAAAATGGTGGCTGAGCCAAAAATTTATGTAAGGAGATTCAAAAAATTTATGGAACGTCACAATTATAATTTGTACGTATGACCTAAACCAATTTTAAACCTCCTTTACCATTCTATTTTAATTTTAATTTTTGTTTACGTATACAAGTTAAATCTGATTAAAATTACAACATTAACATATCTAGTGGAATCTCACAAGTGGAGTCTGGGGAGGATAAAGTTTACGCAGACTTTACCAGTATCTCCTAGAGATAGAGAGGTTGTTTTTTGGAAAATCCTCTTCTCAAAATCGAGCCCTATAAAGACAAGATACTAGATACAGGAAAAAAAAATGACTGAAAATGAAAAGCAAAATGTTTACCTGAGGATGAATTTGGTGAAGTTGAATCTTCAGAATGTTTATGAGCAAAATTATATGTTGATTCTTCAGTTAAAATTGCATCTGCTGCTTCTTGTGTTAATCCATATTCTTCCCAAACTAATTTCCCTTTATTATCTTCATTTTCAATTGGACAATTTTCCTCAATTTTTTCACCTCTTGTTAAAGCATGAGATTCCTCCAATAAATCCTCTAATAATCCGCTATTTCCTCGCGATAATCCATGATTAATCGCGTAATTATCACTTGATGTTGTAGTCTTAAGCATGGACGACTGTATTGAACGATGCTCAGTACCCATACCTGTCGTTGAAAATACAAGTACAATTGAGAAAAAACGAAGAGAATAAAAAATATGAACAAATTTTTTAGGTTGAGACATGCATATATACCTAAAATCAAACCATTAGGGTTTGAGGAAATCGCGGAGAAAGGTTTGGTGAAATTTGGATAGGTGTTTTGAAGTGATGGCATTGGCATTGAACTAGAATAACCTTGACTAAAATTATTAGGCACGGGCGCTACCATTGAAGAAAGTTGTGAATTTTTCATCGATGATGCTAGTGTTAGAGAAAGGCTAAGGCGTGGATCGCGAAAAAACTTGACTTGGTTGTTGATATTATTTGTATTTGTGAGAAATGAAGAACTAGGATTATTATTGAATTGGTATTGATGTGGAATAAGGTTTCTAATAGGTTTCATAGTTGAAGGATTGAAGATATCTAAAAGGGAAAGAGGGGAATTATTGTTGTAATTGGAATTTTGGTGATGATTATCAAATGGTGTATTAGTACTATGTTGTTGTTCTTGTTGGTAATTTTGTGGTTGTATGTCTTGAGGGTATATTGGTAATCCAGCTCTTTGTCTTCTCTTTAGCCTCGTGTTCCAATAGTTCTTGATTTCGTTGTCTGTTCTACCTGGAAGCTGTGTTCATAGAATAAAAATCAAATAAAAGTAATTAGTAAATTGCAAACCAAATAGTCGATAGAGATGGATTCAGAATTGTAGATGTTGAATAAATGAATGAAGATGAAGGAGTAGAACACCTTTCTATCAAGAAAATGAACGTTAATAAATATGTCCTTTTCAATATATGACCTCCAACTAAACATTTTGCCTCTCTAGAGAACAAATATAGACTTGGCCCCAAAGATCGATTTTGAATCATGACATGCACATTTATAATATGTAGATGGCGTTGAAAAGAAGGTGAAAAAACCAAACCTGAGCAGCCATACGAGCCCATTTGTTTCCAAGTTTAGCATGAAGTTCGACAATAAGTCTTTCTTCCTCTAAAGAAAATGCACCTTTTTTGAGATGAGGCCTCAAATGGTTAGCCCATCTCAACCTACAACTCTTCCCACATCTCATTAAACCCGAATTCCTTTGGACTGCATTCCAGTTCCCTTCTCCGTGTTTCTTCACATACTCCATCAAAATCGCGTCTTCTGTTGTTGTCCATGGACCTTTTTTTAATACCTGCCCGCCATTGTGATTTCTTGTCCCATTCTTCTTATTCACTCCTCCACTTGGGGCCATCAAGATTTTGTGGGGTTTTCTTCTATATCCTCAATGATCAATATGGATTGAAAACTAAGCTCTAAAAACACTTTTTCTGTTGTTGTTCTTGTATTAGTCTTTTCAAGAATTAGAGAGAGATTGAAATGTGGAAATGAGAAAGAGTTTTGAGAATGAAGAGAGAAGTGAGAGAGTCTAGAAAGGAATAGTTAGGCAAGAAATATTTATAAGACTCACCTTTTATTTCGTAGCGACTTGTAAGCTCTATGCTTCAATTATTCTTTTTTTGGGGGTTTCTTTGTCCGCACTTTTTCTTTTCTCTTTCTAATTCATGCTTTTCGTCACCTCCCTCAATTTGCAAAGTATTTCATTTCGTTTTAATTTATGTGAACTTATTTTAACTAGACACGTAATTTAAAAAAGAAAAAAAAACACTCAAAATAATGATCTTAAACATGACATTACATATCACAACATGGGTGACTATAAAAATGTACATCATAATTCACATTTACATTGTTTACAACATACCCAATGGTATCCTGCAAGTGGAGTGCGGGAAGGGTAACATGTAGGCAGGGCTTACCACTACCTCATAGAGATAGAGAGGTTATTTCCGGAAAACCCTCAGCTCAAAAATATCAAGCCTCAAAAGCAGAAGACACATTTACATCGTTTAAGATAATTAAATGTATCGAAGAAACTTCGAATCTATGATCGAAAAAAAAATTCTAGTTTATTTATCGTCGTTTAAATTCTTAAACCTATCCTCAAGAGATAAAAGACTAATAACAGAAAACAAATTGAATCTATCTAATTGACCTCATATGTACATTGTAACTTTTGAATGAAGGAGGTTAGGATGAACCACCTCGTACACCCTAGCTCTGCCCAAAAAGAAGTTAATTTTGAGAAGTCATTTCATTGTTTGACTCAAAAGTGAACTATTTCTGCATTTACACCGTCGCTTCTCAGGGTGTTCTTTCATGCAACTTTCTGAATTGAGCAATGTCATGTGTAACTCACCTTGCTTGCACGGTTTTGAAGTCCTCCAGAGAACGAACGAGTCCACCTGCATATCAGCACATCAAGGGGATAAATCGATGGTTTCTGGGTGATGAGGATGATGTGGTCGCGGAGAAGTAGAGGGCTTTAGTCTTTTGAGGAGCAACCATGCATCAGAGGCAGGACACCCTTGGTTCATTTCAGTAGCAACTGGAGTTGGGGATTCTTCATTCAAATGAACAAGCATTGTACCCTGCAAGATACATTGCCCAAAGACATTCTCATGCAAAGAACATATTTGCAACATGAAGTATTAATTTTACTAGGTCATAATCCTTCAGCAGGTAACAGCTTTCACGCCAGTTATGATCGAGTTATTTATCATAGAACTAATCATTTGTATTTTTTATCCTTTTTAAAATTCTTGTATATAAGATTGACAGAAAGATCAATGTTGACACGGCTGATTGATCAAATACATGCATTGTCCTGGCATTAAAATCGATCACTGGACACATATTTCACTCAGAGAGATGTAGTTGCACTGTACTTCTTGATCCAAAAACACTTTTTAATTGGGCTATTGACGTTTAATGCTAAGTGTAATTCTATAGAACAAACGAATATGAACTTAGAAGTTTCATGTGGAGTTTTCCATCAACAAAATTCCCGTCATGATAGCAGTGAAGTACCTCAAAATTAATCAAGAATTTCTGGAAACATTTCATTGTCTCCTTCATGTCACTGACTTGTTTGCTATCTGAAGAACTAAGAGCAGCATTTACCTCTGCAGGAGAAAAACCTATTTTTTTCTGCACAAGCTGAAGCAGACAGAAGTTAAAAAATAATCAGATTCTGACAGTCAGGGGGCTGGTGGTCCAGTCTTCTATAACTTACAGCATGATCTATAAGGATCTCAGAGATTAGGCTGCCATCATCAACATAAACCCGAAGCTCATATTTAGTACTCTGTTTATACTGAAAGCCCTTCACACCAGTAAGAAAGCACTGCAGATTTAAGCCAGATCTCAGTTTCTCATTAACATGATAGACGATTCTACTCTGTATTCCCAACTTTTTGTGCTAAAAATGAAAAGCAATAAAGTTACTGTTTTTGTATAGTGAAAGGCAAAACACAATATAAAACAGTCTTAATCGCAATGGCTAATACCAACTCTACATGCACAAAGTCAAGACAAGGCTCAGCGATAGCAAATGAACCAAATATGCATAAAAGTATAAAACTAAGCTGCCAAGAAGAGGGATGCCAGTAATGGGGTTTTTCTTGATAGATTGCCATTGGCTTAAGAAAAGATCTATTCCTACTTAAGCAACTGTTATAGACAGTGATACGATCCCGGATCACACGTACAACATTGAGGAAGATCTCAAGATGTCAAAGGGACCAAGGACTTGTTTCAAGACCAAGAGCACCCAGGGATTGCACATTAAGAAGCTGCATGATCTTCAAGCAACGGTTAGAAGTGCTTGAAGAGCTATTTTGAAGAGTCTTGCAAGGACACCATACTTGGAGCTTTGAGGATTGTATGGAACTTGTTTCGAGACCAAGAGTGCTCAAGGATTGCACATTAAGGAGCCGCATGATCTTAATTCTTAAAAACCTATTATGGATTGCTTAGATAGCTATTTTGAGGATTCTTGAAGAATATATCATGTTTGAGGCTTGAAGAATATATGGAGCAAGCCGAAGAGAACATTGCTGGAAAATATGAGTCTGACCCGGTATCACCACAGCTCAGCTTGGTGTCCTGAAGACATTGACCCAGCGCATCACACTGGTCAATTGATTGGAGAAAGTTTTAGTTTGGGCAACTTTCTCTTCACCATCTTTATGCAATAGTTATAAACATTAGTATATTTTAGAACAGTTTTTGACATATTATAAGTTAAACACCTTTGATAGGCTGAAATTCTCGTTGTTCATATTGAACTATGGAATTACTTTTAAACTTGATTTTTGATGTAGGCAATTCCTTTCTCCTTTAATCCTTCTTAGATTCTATCTTATTGTTCTTAAGGGGTAATAGATTTCATATAACTGATTGTTACCATTACATTCAGTTAAGATTTAAGATTCTTACTATTCATCGATTCCTGTTGAAATTTTTATCTTGTTATTTTACATTAGATCAATTCATAGAGATCATTATACTTGCCTGTATCCCCAATTGACTCATACAAATTATAGCCAAGTGAAAAAAAGACACAATTACTATGGGTAAGATAGATGGGACACGATGGATTTTCTACATAGCACCATCAGTGAAGTTGATCATGATGGAAAGCAAAAATTACCTTAATTTTTCCTGTAACAGTGGAAGCACTGCCATTCATACCAGCCTGCTTAGCCGACAGACTAGCTAAGTAAGTGAAAGGGTTTTCCTTCCCTCCAGAAAGTATAAATGGATGGTCGAACTCATCAACCAAATCAATTTCCTCAATGTCAATTGCTGCAGCTGACAATGTATCTGGCGCTACATCCTCACCTTGGACACTACCGCAAGAGACCGGACCACTTCCTTGGCTCCTGCTACTGGCAAGTGTGGCAGGTGTGGCAGGGCTATTTCTAACATCTGGCAGAAGTTCATCCACTTCCATGGAGAAAGAAGACAAAAGGATAGGGTCATTATCTTCCCTTCTAATTGGAACATGATTGTCTTTGGTAGTCATGTCAGCCATTTGGATATCCTCCAAATGACTAGCTGCATCAGATGAAAAGGTAGACCCAGTAACCTTCATATTGAATGGGACAGAAACAGCTGGAGTAGACGGAAAATTAGATTGAGCATGTCTTCTATAAACAGGAGTAGTGATTGTCGTAGCAGATGGGAGCCCAGTGGTAATAGGATGAATTTCTTCGGTTGCAGAAGTAGCAATGCCAGATGTTCCTGCACCCCAAAACAAAAGTTTAAAAGATAGGTAAGTCTGTCACTGCAGTACATGTCCCAATGAAGTGAGAAGAGGAAAAGGTTGACACCCTCTCCCCTTGTCCGGCATAATTTCACACACGCCTTTTCTTTCTTTCTTTCTTTTTTTCTCTAACAAAGTTCCCGTTGCAAATTAAACAGGAAAACATTTAATCTACTGCATCAAGTCATATCATGTGTTACTTTCTCCTACAGCATCCATTAACCACAAGGTGTATTTATAGAGACACCTACAGACCCTGACGCCTCGGACATATACACACCCTTCCCCCAAAAAAACATACAAATATATTTGATAATTTGTAAACTATCACCTAACGGATTTGCCTAGATAGAAGCAGTGCCTGTTTCTTTTCTGTTTATCCTTTTGGATGTAGGAAACAAAATTGCTGGGCCTTAGTGTGTTAAGCTTATAAATGAAGACAAATAAAACCTAATTAATAACAGTAGAGATTTGTCCACATGAACATGATAAGTGAAACTGATACAAATCAATCTACCAACTATGAATCCGTCCAAATTACTAGGTCAGCTGTATCAATCATCTATATCCACAGTGGTAATACGAATAGTCCAGCTCAGGAAATCGCCAACTTTACCACTAGGAGAATAGCACCGAAGAGGATATAATAGGATATTTGGTAAATTTGCTCAAGGAATCCGCAGAAGCTGCCTTTTGACACATATGGCACATATTCTGGTCACAAGCTTTGATGTCAAAATTGTTCATCTTCAGTCGTGACCATGACAAAACCAAGGTCGGCAAACAGCTAGTAACATCATTAACGAAAACATAGAATCCATTCTTCCGGGATCCTTTCCTTCTGTCAAACAGGTAGACCGCTATTCTTTTATTAATAAACATGTGGTCAAAAGGGAACAAACCAGGGACATCACTGTTCACCACAAGATGATGCAAGAGGTTATCTAGAACCTATTCCAATTTAAATATATATACCAATCTTTCATCTTGTAGCACTACCTTAGCTATATCATTGTGGAATAAATGTTCTGCTGATTAACACTCAGAACTAAAGGGAAGAAAACCAAAAACTAAAGCTTCAAACAATCACATGCAAGCTTGCACAGAAGGAATCCATCAAAAGGAAGCAATCTGATAACATATCAGCCTCTCTCTCAGACAAAAAGTCAGAAGACCAGCTTAACCATATAAGCCAAAGTAGCACATAGAAATCATTCTTCACTTTGAAAGCAACACAAAAAACAAATGACCATTCAGCACATATATGGATATCCTAGACCAAATGCAAATAAAATTTTTAGGGTAACAAAGTACCTCGCTCCTGAACCTGAAAATGAACACTTTGTCTTGAGGAAGTATCAGCATGCTCTGGAGCAGTAACACCTTCTCGTGGCCATGCAGCACTAGCAGCTCTAGTTGCCAAAGGAGGAACCTCTCCAGACCTTGTTCTGGCATTGGACATAGAGAAGTAACTAAATCACCGAAAGCAAAGAGGTTGTTTTTAGCATAATACTAATAAATCCTGACAAGATGCCTTATCCACTCATTTTTTAAAACCAAAGCCTATAACTGAGCAACAGATACTAAGTCCTCACTAGAAGGTGAAAAGGCAAAATGGGAAGGGGAAGGGCAAAGTACTTTGCTAGGATTAGAATAAAAAGCTCTTAACTTTAACCTTTAAGTTAGGACCATCAGAGTATCTGTTTGACCCTTAAGAATACCCCCTGAATAGAACAACTACTGCCCTTAATACATGTTACTTGGGTTAACTATAAGAATCCTCATCATCCATTTAATTATATTCCAATATTCAGTCAGTTGGGGTCCCCTAACGCTAGCAGTGCCCATCAACCTCTGCCATTCAAGTGAAACACAACACTTATCTATGACATCTAGCAACAATATCCAAATTTGATAATTAGGTCCAGACAGGAAATGTTTTCTTGGAGGCTGGTGCTTAGTCATACCTTTTCCCCCTTGGTGGCTTATTTATTTCATTAACTAGCCGTTTCCTTGCTTCTTCTAACTCTTCCACCATCCCACCCAAAACTTCAATAACTTCAGGGACCAACATCAGCATTCCACGCCTAACATGAACATTACGGATAGCAGCCTGCAAAATGCAGCAGCAATCCATATGCATATGGAAAAAGTTTTATGGTGAATACAATTATTGTCAATTCTCATAATGCAAATAAGACTTTTAAAGCTACTTGGTAAACTAATAAACAGCATGGTAATTGCTAATTGATACTCCCTAAAAGTACCTTCAGTCCAGAAGGAGCCAGAACGTCAAGATCTTTTATAGGCCTGTACTCCATTCCAAACACACGCTGAATGCCATCAGTCATGGACAATTTCAGACACCTCTTTATTCCAGCAGCTTCTTTCTGATACCTATCTCGAAGAGGACAACTGATATTCACAATCTCATCTACCTTGAGGGAGAAGGGGATTAAACACTGGAATAGTCAGAGTCACATTAAAGGTATAGGTTAACCAAACGTAAGGAAGCTTCTGGTACATTAAAGTTAACTGCAAAAAAAAGGGCAAGCCCGGTGCACTAAAGTTAACTACAAGAAGTGTCATATTTAACTATAAACCTTTCCAAAATGTACTTAGTAAGCAAATGCTGTCAAAGAAATTAAGCGAATGAAATCTGATTTCATAAACTAAAGACCATGATGAGTCAGTCAATTGCATTTTACTTCTCTTTTTGTTTGGGGCGATAGATCAACACTTCTTAAATTTAGAACCTTTCTGTTGGCTAACTGCTAGCAGCAAGTAATGAAATCTTCTTGATCACTCCACAACTTTCTGATTTGGCACTTAAATTTTACAAATAAGAAACTATACTCTGTTTCTAATAGATGAGAAGGAGAAAAACAGAAAACAATAGAAGCTCTTTAATACAAAAATTAACTGTTGCCTGTTTCCAACTTCCTTTCACAACAAACCCAATTCCTGACATGCCTTCCCAAAAAGCTCTTAGAAGTTTTACAAAAATATAAGCTACTTTGATCAACAAGAAAACAATATAAGCTTCCTAATCCATACGAATATTGAACACTAGTACCCTCAAGAGTAAGTAATAATATCATGGCACTTCAAGTGACATATGAGTAATTTTTGCATTTCCTTTTCCCTTAAAGTTTTAGATTTCGTATCAAAAAAGCTGTATGAGATGAGCCATATTCCTAATTTTCCTTACTTCCACTCTCCCCTACCCCGTACAAGCCGGGGAGCACGTCATAACCGGTAAAGCTTCAACTTTTTACAGAAAACTACATATTGAGCCTACATCCATGGTAAACTTCATCAGCATTCTTACTTTCACTATACCTGAAGAACAAAAGGCCCTTTAAGATCAACCAAATGCAGCTTGTGTACATCCCTTGGAAGCATTCCTGCACCACAAAAATTCATATCCGAGTATAAAAACTGTTCAAAACAGAGTTTCGCCTTCGTCGTATCATCTAATCCTGAAAAACCTCTTACTGATCCTTCAAGTCCTCCAACACATGATTCTAACCATTGCCTCCGCAATCTTAGCCCTAATCCTTCCAATACCCGACCAATACCACAATCCGCAGCTTGTACAACTTCAGAAACGTCGAATTTTGGTTCATGATTAGGTGTAGGGTTTTGATGAGGAGAATTTAGGGTTACTGATTGGAAGTTAGTAGAAGATTCTAGAATTTCCATTTCGACATTGTTATGGTTTTCATTTTCTTCATCGCCACCGGCGAGTTGCTGAGGTTCGTCGTCGCCGTCGTCTTCTTCGTCGGAGGAGGAAGAGATGATTTGGTGGCGTCTTCTGCTCATTGTTTTTCCATGAAATAATTTTCCCTCCAAATTTTTTTGTTTCGGTTTTTCAATTTTAGCTATTAATGTCGTAGGAGGGAAGCAATTTGGGCCCATTGATGGGCTTTGATAATCTTGGGCCGGGTATGTTTCCATCAATGGGCTTGGGTATATTGGGCCGGATTTGTTTCCGAGACCATCTTTCTCAAGGTCCTGTAACACACTCTCGAATTTCGATATATTAAATTATCCCGCCAAGTTTGATTTTGAAAATTTTACTAATCTAAATTCAATTTTGAAAAGTCCTATAGATTCCTTCATATTTCAACTATTAGAAAATCAAACCACGTCTAGACATTAACTTCAGTCCTTTATCGAATTGTCCTATACTTCACTTTACTCTGATTTCATCTAAAGACTGTTTAAAGCTACTGCATAAAAGTTTTCTGAAATAATTCTCTTTATCATTATTTTTTTCCTAACGACCAAAAAAATCGTTATTATTACTAATCCGGTAAGAGAAAAAATTACTAATAATATGACACATTTAGTAAACTATTTTTTCTTTCAAATTTTATTTTTAATTTTTTAAGGAGAGAATGTCATACTCGTGGCATGATGAATGATATAAATTTATACATATATTTTAGCATTTAATCATATGATTAATTAACTTGATTTATCACCTTATCAAACCATTTAACTATCATAAGTTTATACATTTTGATACAAAATATCGAGTGTGTGTAAATTCTTAAAAATGTTAATTATTTAATAGTCATTTTATTTATATTAATTTTGTAATAGTATACTTAAAATATAATAAACTCAACAATTTAAAAAATAACTATAATTAACAATAAAAATAAATTGAGAATTACACAATAAATTATCGTATTTTTTGAAAAGAATTTGGTCATATAGTCTGTAAAGTCCCCTCTATGACTCACTTTTCATGTTAAAAATGAGGGAAAAAGGAACTAAAGTGAATAATGCTTAATCGAGTTTAAGTTATATATAGAATTTCAGTAAAATTTTATAATTGAAATTTGTGGAGGGTAAAATATATATTGATTTCATCATTATTTTATAAAGATAGACAAATTATTTTTTAAAGAACCTTAACTCAAATATATCAACCTCAAAAGTAAAACATATAACTTGATTGTATAAAAGTTTCTTACACCGACGATATTTATATAATTTATACTTTACATAAAGTGCAAATAAAGTAGTGACTAGGTTCGATGAACCTACAAAAGGTATCACTTGTTTTAATATCCATCAATTTATTTTTAAGTTTTAAGTGCCTATAAATAAAGATATGAAAAAATCAAAAATTCATCAAATGGAATTAAACACAAGGGTCCTTTTATTTCTCTGTCTTCGCTTATTTGGGTATCCAAGAATGTTTAATTATTTTCACTTTCTTGATCAGGTATTTTTCTCAAGTCTCATTATTTATTTAAAAAATATTAAGTGTTGAGGTATTATTTAAAGCTAATTTTGTCTTCGATAATGAAATTATACTTGATATATTCTTGTTGTTATTGTTATTGTTTATCTTTATAATTATATTAGCTTTGTTCTCTAGAAATGTTATACACCTTCTGAGTCATTTAAGTTGTTATATTGTACTTTTCGAAAGTCAGTTTAACTAATTTTAAAGTTAAATTAGATTAAATTAATTTGATGTTTCAAAAAATAGATATTTAAGCTATAAGAAAAGTATTATTGGTTGCAATTTATTTCATATCAATATGATGAAGAAATATATCTTAAAATGTTAGTTAAAATCTACATAGTTTGACTGAAAAAATAAAAATTGTGACAACGAAAATGAGGCGAAGGGAGTAGGATACTCATTTAGAAAAAATAAAATAGAAATTTGTCGGCTTCGTGTCCACTAAAAGTCGGTCCTCTTTCTTCTTACATTTAAGGATGAACTTATATTTTAGTGGTGAATAATGTAAGAATTCTCATTATCATTTTATGATATTTACATGCTTTGCCTGTTTTATCCCTTCTCATAACTTATGTGTAGTATTTGTGGTCTACGAAATGGGTGACATAATTTTTGAAGTGATTGGATGAAAGTTGAATATACTTTATATTTCGATTTTCGAGAGGTTGAAAAGTTAGAAGAACATGATATAAAATCAACATTCGAGGAAAATGAACTTAGAAAACACATTAAAAAAAAAGTTAAAGAGATTCAATATGTATTTTATATACAGATAAAAAAATTATCTTCTCCTTACATATATAGTATAATTTTTAATTAAGGAGGATAGATGAATCTAGTTTAATTTTGTAAAGAAAAATATTTTACTCGGTAAAAACTTAGTTTAACCCATTACTATTTGAAAAGGAATACTTTTACTCTTCGTTAAAATATTTTTTTATATTTTATATTAATTGAATTTAAAATTTTAAATTTATCTCTGACTATCAAATAATTTATCTAACATGAAATTTTAATTTCTCTCCTTGCAGGAAATCATGTTTACTTTATAAGACCATGAAGCTCAAGTTATTTTTTCTTTTTACAAATGAAGAAAAAATTATAATATCATATAAAATTAAGTGTGATCATTCAATTAAATAAAAATAAAAATTATGTTGTTCAAATTCTTTAGAAATGTCATGTAATTATGTCAATTTCTTCAAAAGAGAACATTATTTTGAATTACCTGACATATAATACGCAATATTTTTGAAGAATTTGAACAATATAAACAAAAAAAATAAGACAAAAAACTTTTGATTAGATGAGTTCCCCTATAAACTTCAAATTTATTATTCTACTGATGTGTTAAATATAACATGTATCGATGTTTATATGGAATTTTCGCTCCCAATAAATTTAAGCCTCGTTGTTTATGAGCCAATATAAAATAAAATTCTATTAATTTATTTTTTTATACATTGAAAAAAATAAATAAACATTTCAACAGTTTATAAGAAACACATGTAATTTACTATAAGTATTATGCATTGATTGTGTAATAAATATTTGCACAATTATGTTATGTTAAGGTAACTAGAGCCAAACCTTTAAATAAACATTACTTTTACTCAAACATTATTGTATCCTAATAACACTCACAAAAAGAAATAAACTTTTTTACATATATTCAACAAATTTCATCACACTTTATTTTTATGATATTCTCTTATTACTATTTTACTTTTATCATAAAATAAAATCAACAATTGTAATTTTATCCCGACTATTCTTATAAATTATTTTATGTGAAAAAGTAATAATTAAATTACTTTAACTGTCTACATTATTTTATCTTTTGTTATTTTCTCAACAAACATCTACTTGTAGCTCGATAGGAATTTCTCGAACGAACTGCACTCCTTCGTATACGTCAGGAGTCCATTGATGAGAAGGGGTTGGGGAAAGCTTGAACCCAATTCCTACGGTAATGAATACGAGCGTAATTGAAATTCCTGGGGAGTTATACATTTGTGTATTGATAAGATCGTTTACTATTTCTTGAAGCTCAATCTCTCCCCCGGATGAACTATATAGCCAAGAGAAACCATGAACCAGAATCGAAGAGCTTGCCCCACCTATGAGTAAATATTTCATTGTAGTCTCATTAGATCGTACATCTTTCTTGGTATATCCAGATAATAGGTAGGAGTATAAACTGAAACATTCTGGGACTACAAAGATAATTATTAAATTGTTAACACCGCATAAAAATATTCCCATTACAACTTCAATATTTGTATAAAGGGTCCTAAATTTAAGTCTTTATGTAATATTATTTTTCTATGAGCATTATTTTTGCTGCTTCATGAAATATAATTGTCCATTAATGTAGCAAATTATTGGTTGACTTAGTGGATGAAGCTTTAATTTTTGCATAGAATATCTTGAGCTTTAAACCTTTGTACTTATTGTTAGCATTATACAATTTAATTGTATTTGTCTCACATCGAAAGTAGGAACTCCCTCCTCCCTTCTCCTCATCTATTTATGTTTGTCCCACATCTAAAGTGGGAATCTTCTCTTCCCTTTTTCCTTACCTATAAATAGGACCTTTAGTTTTCAATAATAAATCGCTTTACAATGTAATATATT
>JAABOM020000012.1:780225-801425 GCA_011800125.2 Solanum clarkiae
CTTTAGTTTTCAATAATAAATCGCTTTACAATGTAATATATTTCCATTCTTCATGTATGATTATATATAATCTATCACTTATTAATTATTATTTTTTTTCTAATTCCATAAAATTCCCAACCTTTACTATTTTAGCCATGACATTTTCGAATACAATGAGTTCATTCTTTATTAAAAAGCACCACATAAACTGAAAAAAAAGAGGTAGCATACATATAATGTTATTATTTAGAAATAAGATAAAAAATTATTATGAATTACGATAATTAATAATTTAAAATTTAAGAATATAAAAAAATTGGGTTCTCCATCAGTGTTATAAAATTAGAATAGAAAATAATAATATATATTAATAAAAAATTATGTATTTCTAACAAATTTTCTGAGTCACATATACTGAAAGAAAACATAACCTATACAAGGTTCATATTAACACGAAGTTACATTAAAAAAAATTATAAATTACAATAAGAGATAACTTAAAACATGTAAGAATTATATTAAGAATCTAATAGATTTTCCAAATCACATAAATTTAGAAAAGAAATATAACATATATTGATCGTGTTAACATGAACTTTTAAATCTAGTAAGTTAAGAAATCAAAATTGTATCTATGAAATTTCAATATAGGTGAAATTAAAGTTGATAATGCATTTTATTCATACAAAATAAATTTTAAAAAACTAATTTTCAATATGAAATTTTATTTTTAACTACAAATTTCAGATTTTTTTGAAAAAAAAGAAAAAAGAAAAAACGGATAGGTCTTGCCGACGCTAGTCTTTTTTACTTTACAAGTCTTCTTCAAGCGTAAGCCCAAGTGTATAATCAGAAGCAACTCCACCTGTACACTGTACTACTCGCCCATTTGTCGTCTAAAAATCAAAATTTTTTTGTACAAGAATCCTCTTTACCCAGTAAAGAAGGACCCCTTTTGGTGAATTTGAATCACAGAGAAGAAAAAAGGCAGTTAATTTGGTGGTGTATTGAAAATGTTAGCTCAAGTTCAACTTTTGTTCGTGGTGGTGTTCTCTGAAATGGGGTTGATTTTGTTGTTTCTATTCAGAACCCCTTTGAGGAAACTGATAATTATGACTCTTGACCGTATTAAAAGAGGCAGTGGACCATTGATTGTTAAATCGGTAGCAGCTACCGTTCTTGTGATTATGATTTATACTGTTTATTCTATTAAGGAATTGGAGTCTCGTCCTGCTGATTCTGTTAATCCTACTGATCAAATCCTTCTTGCTCATCAGATTCTTGAAGCTGCTCTTATGGGTATGTTTCGTTTTTGCAGTTTTTGAACTTTTTGGGGATTGATTAGTTCATGAGTATGTTCCTTTTTGGTAAAGATTGAACCTTTTTTGGTTTGTTTGAAGATTTTTTTTTTATGATGATTGGTTTATGGGTGGTTTTAGGAGAGGTAGGGGTAGACTGAGAAAAAGTACCGACGAGAGGTGATTTGACTTGATATGATGTAGTTTCAACTTATCAAGGACATGGTTTGAGATAGGAGGTTGTGGAGGACACGGATTCGGATGGAAGGTTATTAGGCAGTAGTGTTTGGTTTTATTTTCCATCTATGCTATAGTCCTTGTATTGCTCGTATAGTTTCTAGGATGCAAATTAGGATAGAAGGTTATAAGGTAATAGTGTGTAGTTTCACTATCCGTCTATAGTATAGTCGTAATATTGCTTGTGTAGTTTCTTGGCCGCGGAGAACATGGATTAGGAGGGAAGGTTATTAGGTAATAGTGTTTGGTTTCATTTTCCGTCTATGCTATAGTCATAGTATTGCTCGTATAGTTTTTTGGCCATCGAGGACACTGATTAGGATAGAAGGTTATTAGGTAATAGTGTGTAGTTTCACTGTCCGTCTATAGTGTAGTCATAATATTGCTTATGTAGTTTCTTGGCCGCGGAGAACACGGATTAGGATGGAAGGTTATTAGGTAATAGTGTTTGGTTTCATTTTCCATCTATGCTATAGTCCTAGTATTGCTCATATAGTTTCTTGGCCCTGGAGGGCACGGATATGGAGGACACTAATTAGGATAGAAGGTTATTAGGTAATAGTGTGTGGTTTCACTATCTGTCTATAGTATAGTCGTAGTATTGCTTGTGTAGTTTCGTGGCCGCGGAGAACACGAATTAGGAGGGAAGGTTATTAGGTAATAGTGTTTGGTTTCATTTTCCATCTTATGCTATAGTCCTATTATTGCTCGTATAGTTTCTTGGCCCTAGAGGGCACGGATATGGAGGACACTAATTAGGATAGAAAGTTATTAGGTAATAGTGTGTGGTTTCACTATCCATCTATAGTATTGTCGTAGTATTGCTTGTGTAGTTTCTTGGTTGCGGAGAACATGGAGTAGGAGGGAATGTTATTAAGTAACAGTGTTTGGTGGGAATGTTATTAAGTAATAGTGTTTGGTTTCATTTTCCGTCTATGCTATAGTCCTAGTATTGCTCGTATAGTTTCTTTGCCATGGAGGTCACGGATGTGGAGGACACTAATTAGGATAGAAGGTTATTAGGTAATAGTGTGTAGTTTCATCATCCGTCTATAGTATAGTCGTAGTATTGCCGGTGTAGTTTCTTGGCCGCGGAGAGCATGGATTAGGATGGAAAGTTGTTAGGTGATAGTGTGTGGTTTCACTATCCGTGTATACTATAATTGTAGTAGTGTTGCTCATGTATTTTCTTGTCTTCTATTTTTGATACCTTTCATTGTTTCTTGTATTTCGATTATCATATTATTTTGTTGCAGTTACTCGTAGTATGCTTTGTTATGCTTTTACTTTCATTACTTCTTTTGGAATGCTTTGGACTGTTTTTTCTTAAGTGGTGGTATGTTAAAAATAACTTCTATCTCTAAGATAGCGGCAAGGTCTTTGTACACTCTTTACTCTTCTAGACTCCACTTTGTGCGACAATGGTGGGACTACACTGGGTATGTTGTTGTAGTTCATGGTAAAATTTCTATTTGCATTTTTTGGTGCTTTTTGAGGAGTTTGTAGAATTTCTTTTTATGATTAGCTCATGTATATGTTCCTTTTTGCAAATTTTGAACACTTTTTGGGTTGTTTGTGGAGTTTCTTCTTAGTATTAGTTCATGGGGGTGTTACTTTTTGCAATTTTTAACCTTTTTGGGGTGGTTGTTTGTAAAGTTTCTTCTTATGATTAGTTTAGTTCATGGGTATGTTCCTTTTTGCAATTTGAACCTTTTTTTTGGGGGTGGGCGTAAGAAGGGGGGGGGGTTGATAAAATTTCTTCTTATAATTAGTTATGGATATGTTCCGTTTTTGCAACTTTTGAAACTTTTTCGGGTTGTTTGGTAGAATTTCTTCTTATGACTGATTCATAGGTATGTTTCTATTTGCATTTTTTCGGTGTTTTTTGAGTAGTTTGTAGAATTCCATTTACGATTAGTTCATGGCCTCATAGGTGTGTTTCTTTTTGCATCTTTCATAAAACATGTTTTGAGTTGTTATTTTTTTTTTCACCTTTCATGGTTATTTTGAGCGGCAAAGTAAGTAAGTTAGCATCGAGTGTGATCAGTGATGCTATGGTTTAGTTAATTAGTTAATTTAAGCACCAAATTGATGCCAGCAAGTAATGAAGATTCATGCTTAGACTCGACTATAGCATAGGAAAAAGTATTGAAGGAAAACTCTCAGAAAATATCATACTACTTCAAAGCAGTCCAACTATCCACGTAATTTTCTAAGTAGAAGGGAAGAATCGCAGTCGGCATCTCCCAACGCCACTAGAGAGAGTTCTCTTCAAGCTAATGCTTGGCACCAACCTTGAGTAGTTTAGTTCATCCCAATCATTTTTCTAAATGCAAGGATATCTATCTATTTACACCAGCACTACGATCCTATGTCCATTAGGGTAATTTATAAGGAATTTATATATTCTGGTAGGTTTCTTAATTGGCCAAACGAACACATCCACAGTGATGTTTGCATCCCTTCTCAGTTGTTCAGTTCAGTTGCTGCTCAGAAAGATTTCCAGACGTGAATATGTCTTTGCTGGTTATGTTAGAATCGTGAGGCTGCTCTTTCTGATGACTAGAAATGCTTATATTAGATGTGATAACATCCACTTGGGATGTGATGAAAAATCTCTAAATGAGTTGTTCCTTAGTTTTTTCTTCAAAGGTTGAGCCCGTAACAAGTTAAATTGTTCAAAGAATCAGTCCAAGCTATCTTCCATGAGTTCATAGGTCTAACTTAGCTCTCTTTGGCCCCACCTCTCTTGTACTAAGACCATTCCTTGGAGAGATTCTGGCGCTCCAACTTACATCATATTGTGTCAAACTTGTCAAGGGGATGTGAGGAGTTGCTGGAGTGTGAATCTCTTCAGTTAAAACTAAACATACGGATTGTTTGATTGGAGGGGAATGGGGAGAAGATTATCCTTTGGTGGATCATAATCATTCCCGAGGTTTGACAATTCTATTTTGGAATTAATGTGATCTGCGTTGTTGCAAGTTTGGAAAAAATGAGTGATGTATTGTCTTGGATTGCGTTTCCCTCAAATTGCTGCGACTTTGATAGTTGATAGCCAGTTGGGATTGACAGACAATCAATCCACTTGGGATTGAGGCCCTGGAAAAATGATTTGGAAGACTAACGCCCCTCTTATAAGGTTGGTTGCTTCTAGGAAATCGTCCATGATGTAATGCTGACACATCAAAGTTCGTGCAGAGGCATTAATAATGAATAATCGCCCCTTATTCATTGTCCAATTCCTTGTTTGGATTCTTGTTATCCCAAATTTATAATCTAATGATGACACACGCCTTGAAATCTGATTTGCACGCATAATTAAGAAGATGGTGGTGGTGAAATTCAGATTCCACGGTTTAGTCGTCATCTGTTTGAAGCAAGTTTCTGCATAACGGGTTCCAAATGCTTTTAATTTCTTGCAGGATTCTCTCTATTCCTCGGACTGATGATTGACAGGCTACACCATTACATAAGGGAGCTTCGTTTACTAAGGAAGACCATGGAGGCTGTGAAGAAGCAGGATCGCGCATTGGACAACAACAAGAATGGCGAGGCCAGTACCCTAAGGGATGAAATCTCCGCCTTGAGGAACAAAGTTAAACAGCTGGAATCTGATTCCGAGGCAAAAGAAAAGGAGGTGCAATCTCAGAGAGCAAATACCGATTCTCTCAAGAGTCAATTTGAAAAATTGCTGCTTGAATACGATCGGTTGGTGGAAGAGAATCAGAATCTTCGAAGCCAATTGCAATCGGTTGATCAAGCCGCGTCACATTCTGATAGCAAGAAGAACACATAGGAAGGATAACATAAATCTCTTTTCTGCTTACCAAACTCTAATAGTTGTCTTGAGAATGTTGGTTCAACAAGTGTGTTGTGTCGACTTGCCTCGTCTCTGCTGTCTTTGATAGATTCTTGTAAAATTTTGTCTTTTCATCATCTTCGATGTCTCGATTATCCTAAAACACTACTCCTGTGTTCTGTCATTCACGGTGTTCGAAGCTGTGTTCGTGCTCTTGGAGGGGTGATTATGTACTCAGATTCTGTTGCTGTTAATTGTCATGGTAAATCGATATGGTTTGATTTGAACATAGAGTGTGAGTAAATCGCAAAATCTTTTGCGATGATGATGTTGCAACGTATGATATTTTTTATAACAATATTATCTCTTGACAATGGTCTATAAAATTTACTTTGTGCTAAGGTAGGATCACAAGTCCAAAATTTGTTGAAATACATTTCAATTATATATGAGGTGAAAGGTAGGCTTCTATGTGAAGGAGATTATATCAATATAAAGGTTTTTTAGTTGGAGTTTTCCATTATTTTCTCCACTCCATTGAGAAGTATAAGAAAAATGAACAAATAGTCATTTTTATATAGTTGAAAAAACTATTTGAAAAAAAAAAAAATCTACCTAAAACACGAAAAAAATAAAATAAAATTGAAGTAACCATTATAATAGTTCGTTTTATCTATTAGTTTCGGTGTCTTTGGCAATGTGGACATGAGTGGTGCATGGTTGTTGTCAGTCTATGTCGTAAGGTGTTGGGTTTGGTTTAAGTTTTACAACGAGCACAATCCTCATATTTAGTTGTCATCGTGAGTTTGGAACCTTGAAATATAATATCGATGATAAGCCGAAGAAAGGTGACATGCTACAATAACCAAGACAAAGGGTTTGGTTTAAGTTCTGCAACGAGTACAACTCTCGTATTTAATTGTCATCGTGAGTTTGGAGCCTCGAATATACGGTCTATGATAACCCGAAGAAAGGTGATAATGACGTCAAGTCATCAAGCCCCTCATGTGTTGACCGACATGCTACAATTGAGTTGTCCTCAAAAATCCCTTCTCAGTTCAGACTTGTTGCATTAAATATCTATATATATTTAACGAATTTATTAATTTAAGTAAAAAGCTACTAAATTCCTTCAAATCGGTATATAATTAATAAAGAAAAAAGAATTTTTATAATTATTTCTTTATTCTTTTCTTTAATTTTTATAACAAAAAAACTGCACTCTGAGATCTACGTAAAAATGATTCTTCATTCATCTTTTCCTACTGGCATTTGATTTTTTACGTAAAGGTTCGTAATTTCTTCAAAAAAATTGTTTAATTATCAAAGATTATACTTTCAAATTTATTTATGATCAAATAATCTCAATCTGCATTGTTGTATTGCTTTTTTTTTTATTGAATTTGACGCATTTTTTCATGAAATTTCAGTTATGTGCTCAGAAAAATCGACTTGAAGGCAAAAATGTCTAGTTTTGTTGGTGTTGTTGTTTCTGATCAATGGCTTCAGAGTCAATTCACTCAAGTCGAGCTGCGTGGCCTCAATTCCAGTGTATGTTAACGTTTCTGTTTGTTTATCTGATTTTGACTTGGCACGTAGTTTAAAACTTTTGAGTTTTGTGGCCTTAAACTAAAGATACTAAAATATCTTTTAATCTTATGGTGTTAAGCTTAGAAAGTTGGAATTAGATAGCTGTCAAAAAAGGGAAGAGCCATTCTTTTCTTTAAGACGAACAAAATGAAATAAAGGGAGTATGATTTAGTGAGAGTGCATGGATGGATGCACCTATTTAGTCGCGGGAGGAGTTTAATTAAACTAGTACTTTCTACACGGTCTATAAATTTGTGTAAAAATTTCAAGAAATATAATAGGCATGAATGAACTTGTAAATTTTGAAGTACAATAGATGCAGTAGCAAGAATCTCAAAAATTGGATCCATAGAGCTTAAATTTTGGATCGGCCTATGGAGCAGGAACAATGGCAGAACCAGCATTTTTTTCAAGGGTATTTATACTTTTAGAACATAGACGGATAATTTTTGTATCAAGGGTGTTCAACAATTGATATATATCAAAATATCTATATTTACCTATATATTCAAAAAAGTTTTCCGAGACGAAGGGTGTTCATCTGACCACCGTTGGATGAATGTAGCTCCGCCCCTGTGTAGGAACATAAAACAAGCTCTATAGTGTGAAATAGATATAGATAATTCATATAGTCGACCTTTTAGGTATGGAATTTGTGCCTACCTAAAATTGCTGTTGTTATAAACTTGAGTAAGAGAAAATAACTTGTTCATAGAGTATTAATATGTGAAGATTATTACGCCTCAATAACAAGAGAGTCAGGGTTGACTACATGAATCCTCACTGATCATATTGCTCTACTAAAGCTCGTCTCAGACAACTTTAGTGTGTGTATTCGACTTATCGGGACAACTTTAGGGTGCATTTGATGTCATTTCTAGCATATATGCTTGTTTCTAATTTTGACATGCTTGATTTAATTTGTTACAGTTCCTATCTGCAAAAAATCCATCTGGGAAGGTCACCTTGGGAGATCTACCACCTGTGATGTGCAAACTTAAGGCCTGCCAAGATATACTCACTGAGGATGATATTAAGGCAATATTGAAAGAGTCATCTTCTGACATGAGTGAAGAAATTGATTTTGAATCATTCCTTCGGGTGAGCTCCAAATATCGTAACTGGTAAAGTTGTTGCCATGTGACCAGGAGGTCGCAGGTTCAAGCCTTGGAAACAGCCTCTGGCAGAAATGCAAGGTAAGGCTGCGTACAATAGACCTTGTAGTCAGGCCCTACGCATAGCAGGAGCTTTAGTGCACCGGGCTTGACTTTTTTTTGCCCTCTCCGAAAGAATGAACAATTTTGGCTCTGAAGAAGAGTTGATAGATAAACTTAAAATGTCATGGCTAGTTAGAGTTCAGGTTTCGTGAAGTTACTGATATGTATGCCTAGACACTGGCTTTCATGTCCCTTGCATCATTATCGCGAGTCCTCTAGTTTTGTGTGGAAACGATTGACACATGGATGTTAGGTGAAGGTCTTGGTCATAGTTTAACGACCTATCTTCAAAGAGGACTATTTCGCGAGCTTAAGATCCACTCCTCTGTATCTCTTCTTGGTTATCTTTGTTGTGTTTATTTTGTAAGTTAGGCGTGTCAGAGATTGAAAAGAAGTTTGCGTTTTGCTCGTTAGGCATATCTAAATCTACAAGCACGAGCTACAGCAAAGTTAGGTGATTCAAAAACGTCCTCCTCTTTCCTCAAAGCAACCACAACCACACTCCGTCACACCATTAGTGACTCTGAAAGGAGCTCATACGTTGCTCACATCAACAGCTTTCTCAGAGACGATCCATTTTTGAAGGATTACCTTCCGATAGATCCATCTACCAATCAACTCTTTGATCTTGCTAAGGATGGTGTTCTTCTTTGGTAAGTGTAAACATTCTTGAACATTTTCATGTTTCTACTCAATCGATTTCGATTCATTTAACTAAATCATATGTTGCAGTAAGCTCATAAATATTGCTGTCCCCGGAACAATAGATGAACGCGCTATCAATACTAAAAAGGTTCTTAATCCATGGGAAAGAAATGAAAATCACACCCTTTGCCTCAATTCTGCAAAAGCCATTGGTTGTACTGTGGTCAATATTGGCACGCAGGATTTAATCGAAGCAAGAGTATGTCTGAAGTCCTTATATTTCTTATGTAACATGTTATTATCAACGCGAAAGATGCTGAAATCTGTTGTTTTTCTTGTTCTCTTAGCCTCATCTGGTTGTCGGATTGATTTCTCAAATCATCAAGGTATTCACTATTTCTGTTATACTTCGTCCTTGTGCTTGTTCGATACATTGGAATTTCACCTCTTCTTTTCTACCATCGTTGTTGTGGTGAATCAGATACAACTATTAGCTGATCTCAATCTGAGAAAAACTCCACAACTCGTGGAATTGGTGGAAGATAGCAAGGTTTGCAATAGTTTTCGGTTTTTTCCTCTTTGGTTCTTCTGTCAAAAGTTTTGTGCATTTTAATATTCGTGCTAGATTCTGCTTATGGGTTTTTGAGACAAGGGCTCCTACGAAACAACCTCTTTATCTCTATGAGGTAGTGGTAAGGTCTGCGTACATTCTACCCTCCCCAAATCCCACTTGTGGAATTCCACTGGGTATATTGTTGTTGTAATGTTCGTGCTAGATTACGTAACAGAAGTAACATTTGCAGGAAGTAGAGGAGCTTATGAGTTTATCTCCAGAAAAGATTTTACTAAAATGGATGAATTTCCATCTTAAAAAAGCAGGCTACAAGAAGGAGGTTACAAATTTCTCATCTGACTTGAAGGCAAGAAATTCATAATTTTGCAAAGTAATTTCAGAGCTTTTGATCCAAATGTATTCTGATGATCTGGTTTTTGCTCTCTTTATTTGGTTGTAGAACGGAGAAGCCTATGCTCATTTGCTCAATACTGTCGCGCCTGAACATGGTACGACCAACACATTAGATACAGAAGATCCGATTGAAAGAGCAAACTTGATTCTTGAGCAAGCAGAAAAACTAGATTGCAAAAGATATGTTACTCCTAATGACATTGTTGAGGGAACAGCAAACCTAAATCTTGCATTCGTTGCACAAATATTTCAACACAGGTTAGATTTCGTCTGATAACCTGAAAGTTGTTCTATGTCAAGGCTAAAACTCCTCAAGCTGAACGTTAAACAAGCCTAACCACTCTCGAGCTACTTCAGTTTGCTCGGTGTATCCCATATATGTATCCCCTTTTTCAAACTGTTTGGCAGGCTTTGCTTAAGCTGAGTTTCTACCAGAAATTACCTTTCTATCTCTAAGAGGTAGGGGTAAAGTCTGCGTACACATTATCTTCCCAGACCCACTTGTGGGATTACACTGGATACGTTGTTATTATTATTGGTTAGAACTAAAAATGATGAAATACAGCACATTGAAACAATCAAGCAAGCCTTTTCTCTCGAGTCCTCGATTCAGAGATCTTGTATTATGTTTCATATGGTGAATATGAAGATAGTTTTTGTGATGGTTGATGCATAACTACATGTTTCACCTCTTTTGTCGCGAATTTGCAATTTGATATCATTACTTATTATGGAATTATATGACCTCTCCTTTGTGGAACTATACGCGAGTTTTACTCTGGTGTAGGAATGGATTGACAGCGGATACCACAAAATTGTCTTTTGCTGTGATGATGGAAGATGATGCTCAAACTTCTCGAGAAGAAAGATGCTTTCGGTTGTGGATCAACAGTCTTGGAACTGATACTTATGTGAATAACTTATTTGAGGATGTGAGAACCGGGTGAGTTATTTCTTCTTGCCGTCTTTATTGATGTATACTTTGGACTCTACAAACCTTTTGCTTCGCGTTCCTATTATGCAGGTGGGTTCTTTTGGAGGTACTAGACAAAATTTCACAAGGATTAGTTAACTGGAAACAAGCAACAAAACCTCCAATTAAGATGCCATTTCGGAAAGTTGAGAATTGCAACCAAGTCATAAGCATTGGGAAAGAACTGAATTTCTCCCTTGTAAATGTATGTGGAAGTGATATTGTACAAGGAAACAAGAAGCTCATACTAGGTAATAATGATAATATCTGAATCTCACCTTTTGTTATTCTCCGGTGTTTCTTGTACTTTTGTTACTTCTTTTTCTGCACTGCTTTGGATTTTTTTTCTTGAGCTGAGGATCTACTGGAAACAGTCTCTCCACTTCCAAGGTAGGGTAAGGTCTGTGTGCACTGTAACCTCCCTAGACCCCGGCGTGTTGTTGTTGTTGTACACCTGCACAAATTAACACTTTCTCTTTCTCGTAAGGACGATGATCTACACCATAAACATGCAACAATGTATTTCATAAGTTAGTTTTATGATTTGAAATGGAGTCATTTTGTTGTCTCCCAGCTTTTTTGTGGCAGTTAATGAGGTTTTCGATGCTCCAACTGTTGAAAAACTTGAAGTTTCATGCACTTGGAAAGGAGATAACAGATGCTGACATACTAAATTGGGCAAACAGTAAAGTGAGGAGTGTAGGGAGAAGATCTCAAATCGAAAGCTTTAAGGTGATGGACAAAACGTTGAACTCTGCCACAATCAGTTTCTATTGCATGACACCTGATATATTTTGTTTTGCTAGGACAAAAATATATCTAGTGGGAAATTCTTTCTAGAGCTTCTAAGCGCTGTGGAGCCAAGGGTCGTCAATTGGAGCCTCGTTACCAAGGGTAAAACAGGTATGTAAAGTTGGAGTGTTTACTTGCCAGCTAAGGTCAAGCTTGAGTGTCTGTTTAATTATTTTGTCGTTGAGGCAAGTCTTGAACAGTTATTTTTTGAAATTTGTCGTTTTTAAGAAAGTACTGATGTCTCTGAATGCATTGCAGATGAGGATAAGAAGCTTAATGCAACTTATACAATCAGTGTAGCACGGAAAATTGGTTGCTCCATCTTTTTATTGCCAGAGGATATAATAGAGGTAAGCTCTGCGTATACTCTATCCCCCCCGACTCCACTTGTGGGATTACACTGGATTTGTTGTTGTCGTTGTTGTACAGCTAACATTTCATATCAGGAAAGATATGTTTGCAGTTCTTTTAACGGACTTAGGAGCTCGTTGATGCAACTAAAAACGCAACTGTAGTCAAGCATTTCTGTTAGTTTTATGTAATAGCACAACCATTGCCACTTGAAACTAAGCCAGCTTTTGCTACTCAGGTGAACCAGAAGATGATGCTGACACTCACAGCAAGCATCATGTACTGGAGCTTGCAAAAGAAGACTGAAAGTTCAGAGTCCAACGCTGCAGAAAACAGCAGTTCAGATGCATCTCCAGCAGCAGCCTCCGGTGGTGACATTGCTTCCACAACGTCTGAAGTCGAAAACGAGGAAGCAAGATAGAGTTCCAAGGTTTCTTTCTGATGTTTTGTCCTCAGTTTTGTTTTCAAGAGGACATTTCAAGTGAAGTTGGTTATAACAGGGCAGTTCTTTTCTTTATTTTTTTTCTATATTGGTATCCGCCACTCACTTGCCCGACTAATCTAGATTCTAGCAGTATAAGGTGAGGGAAAGCTCCCTCCCTACCATATTTGAAGTTCTCTGGTAAAAGGTCGTGGGATTCTGTCCATCCCACCACAACTCCTGATGGTTTATACATAGGGAAAGTTACTTGAATGCATTCTTTTGAAGGGTGGTTATATATAGGGAAAGTTACTTAAATGCATTCTTTTGAAGGGGAGTTTTGGCAACTAGTAAAGTACATGTCATGTGATTATGAGGTCAAGAATTCGAGCCGTGAAAACAACTTCGTGCAGAGGCAGATTCTAGATTAGAATAATTGGGTTTGAGAAGGTTATTATTACAAATTACGTGTATTTTTATAACACAAACACAATATCCAAGTCAAAGCTATTGAGTTCTGCTGATTCCGTAACTTCACTAATAGATACACCCCTCAATGGCATGATAAGTATTTCAAGTCCATACTGATCCCAATAACCAAACGACCCTACTATATTTGTTTTTAATGAAAAAATAAGGCGGAATACATAAACAAACACTCAAACTTGACCTCAGTTGACAAGTAAACACTCAGTACACACATCTAGACACTTCAACTTGTTTCCATTGTGTCTGTCAAACACTCCAACTAACAAAGCATCCACGATACAGAGTATGAACAAGTTGGAGTGTTTAATAGCTAATTGAAACCAAATTAAAATGCCTACATATGCACTTTCAAAGAATAACTAAAGTCTCAGAGAACAGAAGTGGGGTCTGGAGAGGGTAAAAAATACGCAGACCTTACCACTGCCTCATAGAGGTAGAGAGGTTGTCTCCGAAAAACCCTCGTCTCAAAAACCAATAAGCAGAATAAACTAGATATGGAAAAAGAAAAAGGAAAAGGAAAAGAGAAACAATGAAGAACGACTAATAACAACAAAGTAAGCAAAATCTGAACAAGTTAACAAGTAAAGGGGAAGAATGAAGAAGGAAGAACTAGTATACAACAACAGTTCAAAATTTACACTTTTGAAGATGTATAACATAAATTAACACAAGAGGACTCTCCAAGCTGTTGTCTAAGCTCATTGCTTTATGAGCATAAGGGTGATTTCCTAAAAGGGCATCATGGCCTGATAAAGATACAATATGTGTAAATAGATATGCTACAATTACTAGGTTTCCATCACAATAACTATTGTTCGTTACCCCCGTTCATGGAATTTAACCGCCTTAGTCTCTGGTCAAGCTCTGCCATGACCGCCGGTTCCTGCTTTTTCCTCTGTCTTGATATAGTAGTGGTTGTCATAAATCCAATTTGATCAAAAGCAACCTGAAATTTTTGTCAAGAATATGGTTCATTTTCGAGGTTAAATGACTTGTATAAAATAGTGGTTACAGAATAGATTGACATTGATCATGTAGAATACATTTGTTGCAAAATTCTAAGATTTATGCTGTCACAAGCATATTATACAGCTTTCCTCTTATCTCTCAAATTATAGGCATTGAAGCGATCGAGAGAAAGTAAGAAAACTATTGCACACGCCCCCCATTCGCCCTTTACTAATATAATACATTTTTTGTTGTGATTCCAGAACAGAAAGTCCTATAAACTGACAATATAAATATTTTTTATATCATTAGATCTGCATACATCCTACCTTTCCCAGACCCTCACCTTATGGAATTACATCGAGCATGTTGTTGTATTAGGGTAGTTAAAACTACGACGACACAAACTATATCCTTATTGAATTGAACTGATGGTGAATAACTCTTTATAATCAATACATATAACAACTTAAGGCCTTATGCAGGGGCAGAGCTAGTGGATTGAGTACTGGGTCGGACGAACCAAGTAACTTTTGCTTAGACCATGTACTTGTATCATAAAATTCATTAAATGAGTGTAAATATTTTATTGTGAACCTGGTAACTAAGACGAGCTATGGGTTTGGCGGCAAGTTCAAAACCTATAAACTTCAAATTTTGGTTCCACTAAACCTTTCACTACAAGTTCCTTCCTCTTCAGTCAAATCCGATGATACGATTTGGCAATATTACCTAACAAATATAAGGCCTGCTAGGTGATCGAAATCACTCAGGTTAGTGAGGACTCACACACTTACCTACTCCTTATCTATTTAATATTTCTATCTACTTAATTAATTTAAAAGGCAACCCCCCACGCTGGACTGTAAGATAAGATACAATTCTATAAGGCCTGCTAGGTGATCGAAATCACTCAGGTTAGTGAGGACTCACACACTTATCTACTCCTTATCTATTTAATATTTCTATCTACTTAATTAATTTAAAAGGCCAACCCCCCACGCTGGACTGTAAGATAAGATACAATTCTTATATTACTTGATTGATAATAACATTAAACTCCATTGGGAAAAGCCATTACAGTTCCGGCTTAATCCTTAGATAGGTACTTGAAGATATGACCACAGACAGAAAGGAGTCCAGCAAGAACATATTACCGTCAACAAATCATCAGGATCAAAAAGTTGATGCGTGCGTCTCTGGATTATATGAATTACATCCCCAACATGATGCACCGTCAGCAACTCTTCTTCATTCATCTAGTCATTGGCAGATGGAGAACTTGAGAAGCAAGAAAAATAATTGAATAAGTTATCGTTAATGCTTACTACTAGGAATCATTTACCTTAAAGATAGCCAACGCCACATGAAATAGAAGATTTGCACCTTCATTGAAAAGGACATCCCATACCCGCAAGGTTGTCTGTAATGAAGTAGCCGAATGGACGAATCATTAAACAATATTACACTGGCATTTTCATATGAAAACATATAGTGCACGGTCCATTTTATAGCAACTCAAACACAAAAACACACACAGAGAGGATGAAGAGACTAAATTTGTTGACCTCAGAAGGTAAGCTTTTGGAGAAAAGGCAGAGAAACCACTCGGTGCAAACAAGAGAAACATCGAACTCCAGTGCGTCCAAATGAGCGGCTATCCTGTATGTTTCCTCATCAGTATCAGAAAATAAAGAACCTGAAAGAATCTGTATTCACACCAAGGGCAAACTTATGGAAAAGATGAAAAGTACCTCGGACATTTTTTGGTTAATAGATCCTTGAACACTCTTTGTTCAACA
This sequence comes from Solanum clarkiae, assembly GCA_011800125.2. NCBI lineage: Eukaryota > Viridiplantae > Streptophyta > Magnoliopsida > Solanales > Solanaceae > Solanum > Solanum clarkiae. The sequence continues at coordinate 795,740 of JAABOM020000012.1, forward strand.
TGGCATCCAGATAAGTTCTTATTATAACAGTCCGTGACTAACACATTCTCTAGAAGGACAGCAATCATCCAGAAAGCCTCTTCTTCGGTTTTCATCACCAGCAATAGTAATGCTGCAACATAGTTTAATCCCTGCAAACCAATCAACTGATTTAAACCAGATCGACGTATCAATTACTCCCTCCGTCCCAATTTAAGTGTCTTAGTTTAACTGGGCACGGAGTTTAAGAAACAAAGGGAGATTTTTGAATCTTGTGGTCTTAAACTGGCACACAAAATATCGGAATTGGAAAACTTTCTAAGTATAGAAAGAGACGCTCTTTTTGGGACAAACAAAAAAGGAAAGTAAGACGGATTGGGACAAAGGGAATATTGGTGAAGCAAATTGACCATTTGTTGATGTAGGTTCCCAATTCATATTTCCCTAAGTCGACCACAACTGAAACCAAATTAATGCGCAAAATACTTCAAAATTGTGAAGAGTTGGATGTTGCATGCAGTTTGGTTTAGAACCCAAGGCAACAACGCTAAATATATAACTATTTGAACATCTATTCCTTGAGATGTCGGACAAATCCACAATATTAAACATCACCTATGGGTATGGTATCAACATGGCCAAATAGCAGTAAACAGTAGAATCAGAACTGTCCGAGATTTTTGCAAAAAGCAGAAAAGAAATTCGAATGAATAGTATAGACCTACACAATCATGCTTGATTGATAAAATACAAGAATTTGAGTCAGTACTAATCGCTCATCAACTGCTTTCACTTTTATCGTAGCCGACTCTAACTGATTTGAGATTGAAGTATACTCGTATATGATATTACTATCCTCAAAATGCATGGTTTGATCTGGTAAATTGGTCTGACATGACTTATTTTACATCTACCGTCAAGCATTTGTTTATTCATCTCATATTTTACATGAGAGCCACTACATATATCTAATTTAACAATAAAAAGAAAAAATACAAACATCTTATTCTTATGCAAAGATCTCTACGAAATAACTAGGTCAAACAAAATAGGACAGGAGTAGTATTATCCTTTCATCTCTTTTTCCTTTACCAGTTTCATGAAATTTTTCAAGTCTTGAACAATTTCTTTTTCTTAATCTTAGGACTTGAAGAACATAAGTATCAATAAGCTGATGTTGTGCTAAGGCAAAAGCTACTGCTGAAGTAAGCGAACGAGTGAATAAAGCAATGAAAGTGATGAGTTGATAAAATCACAGCATTCTAGCTTAATACAAAATTTTGAGGTACTTCATTGGAATATGAGAATATCTAACTTATTTTATCACATTTTTGTACAAAAAGAGAATGATGATTTATGGAATAAAATATGTATCAAGAGGACATATTATGCTTCAACTTTGGTATCGAAAATGCATAATCCAAGAGATCTGGACCTTGAAGCTTAATGGGATTGTAGCTCTTGAAATCTAGATACGAACCTTACAAATAACGCACAATTTGGAATAAGAATATGCTGTCAAGATCTCTTATGATTCAACTTCAAAATAAAAAATGCATATAACCAAGAGGAGTTGGACCTTGAAGATTGGAGGGGCGGTAGCTTCGAAATCTAGATCCTAACCGAACAAATAAAGCATTAGTAGTGAAGCATTAATACTTTAGAACCAAGGGCAGCTATACAAATGTGTGTGAAAATGACGGTATGGCCAACACTGTGAAGCATGGCAGCATGGAGAATATACAAAGCTGATAGAATATCAAAATAATATCTTTTGTTCTACTAAGAAAGAAAAAACATATCTACCTGGCAGTAGCCAACATCAGAATCACGGAAGGAATAGGCAACAAGGAGCCGCCTAAGGGCAGCATGACCCTCAGCAGTGTCCAACCAGGGGTGACCAGGAAAGGTTCGTGGAAGGTCCTGCAAGTAAAAATAGATTGAGATAATAATAAAGGTGGTGATACCAAAACATAAGATGTAACTTTATCTCAAATTTTTCAGATTTCCTACAAGCTTGCCAACAAGTTAAATGAAATAACCCTGTCCTTCAGCTGACTAAGCTTTAATCGCTGTATATGTGCACATGTGAATCTCGCTCTAACTAAAAAAAAAGGGGGAAAAGAAAACAGAAACTACCAGAACTTAAAAATATGTATATGGAGTTAAGTTCACAGACAAGGAAACATCAGTATAAAGACCCTAAAAGGGCATGACAAGTAAATCTCACTCTTCAAATATTATGGCAGCATATATATACAAATCTACACTTGGTATGTTGTTGTTGTACATATAAAACCCTGTGCCAAATTTTATGCAGTTAACCAACCACGACAAGAAAAAGAAATTCTAGTGTTGTTGTTAGTTGTTACGAGTGTGAATAATCATTTACATAATAAATCTGTCAAGACAGGAGACTGTATTGGTAATAAATATACTGGATTGGAGACTTTTTAACTGAACATGTGGCAAGCAGAGAGAACTCAGTCAACCTGTGTCAGTCAATGCCAGTTGAGACAAAACCCGAAGAACCCTCAACTGTCCGAGAACTTGGTCCTGGGTCCAGTTTGCCCATATTGGTTAGCAGTGTTCTAGAATGATACGTCCAGAAGGTTCAATGGAACCCGTACAATCACCTTCTCATCTCCGGCCAAACTCCAAAATATCTGGAATCCCACCTTATCACGTCTAACAGCCACAATCTTATGCTTCAATTTTATTAATACATGTTGTTTCTTTTACTGGGGTTATTGCACTGTTTGTTGTTTCTTTTATGGTTCTTAACAAAACATTGTCTGTATGGTTTCTTCATCCATGTATTTCCTTTTCTTATTGATTTTGATATGCTTACTTGAGCCGAGGGTCTAATGAAAACAACCTCTCTGCCTACACAACACCCTCCCCAGACCCCACTTATAGAATTACACTAGGTATGTTGTTGTTGTTAATTCCAAGCCTCGTACATTTAAAGTTTGAAGGATTAGACAAAATAACCTAATGACTTGTGCATGTGGACTCTTATTAAAAAGCATCTGTCTGTTACACTGAGAAAGTAAGGCAGAAATAAGCAGTCAATACTTGGAAGCTAACCGACAAGTCATCTCCTTAAAATACTGGCTGAACACCACTGAGTTGTGAATAAAGTTTTTGTAAAAACGAAGAATTCAATTCGATTTTCTCTCCTATTTACTACAGCGACGAAGAATCAAATTATCACTATAGTTATTCTCTTTCCTACTTCTTACAAGTGCAGGATAAATTCCATTGCTCCAAAAACCTACTTCATTATGTTTCATAATATCCTAGGATTTCAGCCTGTAATGAAATGACAAATTTCACATCTAGAACACCTATTACTACAGAAGCCTCCAAAAGCATCCGACAGGTCATCAATATATCAAGTCTCAACATAATGCAAGAACTAACCAAGCCATAAAATAACTAGAGTTAATGGTAAAAACAAACACTTGAAGTATCCCATTTTTTCGATTTGCGTATCTAAGCTATCACCAACTATTTATCAAAACACACCTCCACTATTAATTGTTCTCTTTTCCAATGTAAAATATCATCCTCAAGTGGTTTTTGATAAACAGTTGGTGATAGTTCAAGTAGAAAACTTGTACACCTAATCATTCATGTATGAAACTTGAAAAAACTAGACAATTTAGATGTGTTTTTGACCCTTAGCTCCAAGAACTAACAACAACAATAACAACATACCCAGTGGAATACCACAAGTGGGGTCGGGAGGGTAGAATATACGCAGACCTTACCACTACATCATAAAAGTAGAGAGGTTGTTTCTTGGGAACCCTCGTCTCAAAAACTCATAAGCAAAATAAACTAGATATGACAACAAGGAAGGAAAGGGAACAAAATGAGCGACTAATAACGAAAAACATATGACAGTATGTAAATACGATAAAATTAACACATATATGACAGATAGTGACAACACATGAATAAAACACGACTACTCCTACTACTCTACTATATCCCAAGGCCCGACATCCACCTAACCCTACCAAACAATTACCCTGCCACTCTAATCCGCGAACTACACTCCTTTCTATCTAAGCAACAAAACCAAATCTTTCAGATAAACATCAAGGATGAAAAAACACAATAACATGCTAAGTAACAAAACCAAATCTTTCAGATAAACATCAAGTCTCATCATAATGCAGAATCTAACCAAGCCACAAATTTTTTTTTTTGAAGAAACTCACATGATCAATCTGCTTGGTTGCAGGTGTGGCCTTATCCTGTACAGCCTTTGTCAAATCCTCATAATAACTATCCGGGGCACTCGATTTCTTCTTAGCAGCTCCTGATAGTGAAAACCACACCTTAGGCCTCAAAACAGGTGGAATTCCTTTCCTAATGAGTTTCTTGAGAGTAATTGCATTCACCAAAGCAGAAAATTTGAGGGATGTTTTAAGGGTTGAGGAAACATGAGTTTGTAAATACCAATTAACACCTTTACTAGCTTCTAATGCCCACCAAACTTTCCCTTGTTCCCTAACTTTCTCCCTAACCTCATTCAACACATTAACATCATCAACATTCCCTTCAACAGTGAATCCATACAGATCTTGAAATTTCACAGTAATCTTTGCCCTTCTAGCATGTATACTTGGCCTCAAAAGTGGAACTTGAGATTGATATTCAATTTCCATGTCTTTCTTGCTATGGGTTCCATACATTTTTGGGGGATTTTACAAGTTGTCAACTTTCAGATAAAAGTAGAAAAATTGAATCTTTTTACAAATGGGTGTCCAAAAATTCAAACAAAGGCCATTTTTTAAGCATTAAATTGCAAAAACTGAGCTTTTCCACAAATGGGTATCCAGGAATTCAAAGAAAGGCCAATTCTTTGGCATTAAATAGCAAAAAAATGATCTTTTTCATATATTGGTGTCCAAAAATTCACATAAAGGCCAATTTTTTGGCAAAAAATTGCAGAAAGAAACTAATAAAATGTGGATTAACATAAAGATATATCACACAACCCTTAAAAAGAGTATTAAAACAATAAGATTAATCTCTTGACCAGGTGAACAAGGGGGACCCCAAAAAGAAAAAGGGAAAAAAGGGGGAGAAAGCAAATAGTAAAATGGGTAAATCCCTTAACAAAGTATAGGAAAAGAAGATAAATATGGGGAAATGAAGAAAAAAGTTGGATGATAGGAGAGGGAGGATTCAAATGCAAGGGAAATACCCCTCTAAGACATTTGGTGGAATGGTTCAAAATATTATAAAATAAATTAAGTAAAATAAAAAAGGAAAGGAAAAGTGAAAAAAAAAGGTTTTGATCAAATTTAGGAAACTTATTTATTAAAAAAGCAAAAAAGAATAGATTTTGTGGTCTTAAAAGTGGAGAAGAGGGTGGTTTTTGTTTATTTTTTTGGTTTTTGTCGGTGTTCGATATTTATATCGGAGTCTGATTATTTTTGGATTCGTGCCATGTAGGATCTCAGTTAGAGGGAAGCGCTCCCTACCAAAATTTTTTACCATTCTCGGGCTCAAATCGGAAATCTCTCATTAAAGAAGGAGCAGTCTCATTCGCTGCATCACATTCTCAAGTGATGAGTGTGGATTTTATTTGATAATTACTTATATTGATGGATTTTTCCATCAATCTCGGATGGAGCCAAAGATTGACTATTTTTTGGCTTTGGAGTATGATGGAATAAAGCAAAAT
>JAABOM020000012.1:815094-836051 GCA_011800125.2 Solanum clarkiae
ACATATTTGAGTTTTTTTAAATTATATTTGTAATAAGAAATGGCTATATTTCTTTACCATAAATAATTTATAAAAAGAATAATTAAGGAGAAAATAATTTAGAAGGAAAAAAAAAAAGAAGAAAGAGCAAGAAAAAGAACAAAAAACGAAAGAAAAGAAAAAGCAGAAAGAAAGAGCAACGAAAAAAAGGAAACAACAAAATTTAACAAAAATGAAAGGAAAAAAAAGTATGAACAAAATAATATAGAAATTATAAGCAAACATTAGGGATAAAAAGGTAAATTTATTGGTCAAACATAAATGACTTTTAAGCTAAAAAAAGAAAAAAATAAGAAGGGATTAACTTCTAACTTTTGACTTAATTTAAGTTATTTTTAACTTATTTTAAGATATTTTAGGATTTTCCAAACACATCAAAAAATTAAAAAAAAAAAAAAGCTTAAAAACAAATTGGACCAACTTTTAAGCATATCCAAACACTCTCTAAATGACTTTAAAATTTTGAAGTCAATAAACTTATTTCTTTAAAACTCAATAGGGGTAGTCGGTAGGTTATCTTTTCTATCTAATTTTCACCATCAAATCATACAAATTCAATGTCCTAATTATGATTTGAGCTATAAATACAATAAAAAAAATCATCACAAGTGAGGTTTGTCGAGAAAAAAATGTAGATAATTTTTATCACTATCTCATATAGATAAAGAGACTATTTTCAGAAGATTTTCATCTAAAAATATCATGCCCCAAAAACAAAAGATTAAGGAAAACAACTAAAGTGGAAAGGATAATATATAAATACAATAAAAGTAACAAACATAAAACGAAAAATAACAATACAAGATATAAGGATATGATTAATTTTACTATTCTACTATAATACAAGGCCAGACATCATCTTACCCTTATTAGCATATTAACCTTCTACCTTGATACATGACCTCCGCTCTTTTCTATCTAAGGTCATATCCTAGGTGATATAAAGTTGCATCATATCCTATTTAATCACATTCCCTCAATACTTTTTTGATCTACTTCTACCCTACCGCGTAACTCATAAATTCAATCTCTCGCACCACCTAAAAAAATAATTATGTATTTAAATTTCAACAAATTTATGGGGTACTTATTTCTTTAGAAGTTTAAAAGAAAATAAATTCGTTTGTACATGTTATCAGTTATTTCAAAATTTTCCATGTTGTATTTATGACCCAAAAACATTGAATCTAGGGAAATTCTGGAAATAAAATTTGACATGATTATAAATTAAATAACCAAATCAATTCCATTGATAGAAACTTTTATTTTCTTTACGCAATCCTAAGAAAATGATTTTTCTTTTCTAAATTAAAGTATTTCCTCGATTACTTGTAAAATTGTCTGTTTTTCTAAAAAAATGTTTCAATATTCTTTCTAAAAAAACAAATAATTTCTTTTTATTTGTCGATAAAAATTTATACCAAACGCTACGATTATATTAATTTTTTTATTATATTTATACCATTCATAAAAAGATTTTTTTTTAAATATACGTGGCAAGACGTGCCACACGTGCTTAATATGAAACAGAGGGAGCATTAAAAAGAAAAAAGAAGCACTATGAGTAGGACATTAACCTAATTTCACAGGATAAAATAAGAGGAAATAAATAATCCTCTTTATATTTCGTCTAAATTTAGTATTTATTTAAAGTTTTCGAGTACAAATTATTGATCAATCAACACAATTAAAAGATCAATTCTTTTGGGTTAGTCAATACTACTCGAAGTCGTTTGATGTGATTAATAAGAAAAATTATTAATAAATTTCTTTTTATGACTATTAAAAATACATTTTTGAATATAATTATTTTTCGCTAAAGACAAAATTTAAAGTTGTCTTCGAATCTAATTGACAAAGGTTATTAATATTTAAAGAAAATCAAAAGTGTCCACTTTTAATAAATTTAAATCAAATTGTTCAAAATATAATTAAGGGACTACTTTAAATTTACCTAACTATAAGGGATTATTTGTGTTGTTTTCTCTAATTAATTTAAATATTTTTTCAGAAGAAAAAAATAAAAAGGAAAGAAAAGGAAAATGATGCAAAGTTTATAAATTTTTTTAGGTATCTTTAACTACTTAAAAATTAATTAGACTACTTTTATTATAACAAAAAAAAAACAAATATTTTCATATTTGGATTTTTTAAAAAAAAAAAATTGTGGGATTTTAATAAGTATGCAATTGTTGTTGTATATTCGATTATTTTTTCTTTAGAGGAAAAGTTTGATTTAATGATTTTTAATGAAAACGTTAACACCCCTAATTGGGATAATCAAATTTAAGCACTCTATTAATATGTTATATTAACCCCTCTGCACTTATTAAAGGGAATATATAGTACTATCTCGTCTTTTTTTAGTTATCACGATTTTAATTTATTTTTATAATTTAATTAAATAAATTTTGACTAACATTTTAAAATATATTATCGTATAATATTGACATGAAAAAAAATTCAATTAATAATATTTAACTTATAGTTTTTAAATATTTAAATTTTATTTTAACATATTAAATTAATTTAATCTAATTAAACTTTAAAAATTTGTCAAATAAACTTTTTAAAAATATAATATAACAACTAAAAAGAAACAAAAAGAACATATCGTAATTGATTTTCATTTATTGTAGGGTAATATAATTCCAAAAGACATTAAATAAAAGGAGTATATGAGAATGACATAACAATGCAAAAATATTCATTTCTGAGAGACTGCAAAAATATGGAAAATTTGTGCAAAATCAGTTAAAAACATAGGAATAATGGCAACAAGACACTGTAATAAATCTGAAATACTTAATGAGATTTTTATTTTTATTTTTATTTTTTGGAAATGAAATAAAGAACAAAAAGAATGGTCAACTTCTGCAATTTAATTACTATTTTGGTGCTAAAATTTTTTGGGGTATTCTTTATGGGTAAAAAAGTTAATAAATGTATGAATATAAATTTTTTGACCTTTTTTTAATTTTCAGTTAGATATTTTAGGTTTAAGCTTGATAGGTATGGAGTCATCTTTATTAGGAAGCATTTTACCTTTGGGAGATTTAAATTTAGAAATGTTCCAATACAAGTATTAGATATCGAGTGATTTCTTTTTTGAAAAATTTACGGAGAATGACAAACATATACTAGTTAATTAGCTAACATAACTGTAGTTTGAATTAATTACAACTCGTGACAAACATCTAGCTGCAATTATAGTTTATGTTTTGTCTAATTCGCGCGATTTATACAAAAGTTATGCGCGATTTTATACAAAAGTTGTGCATGAATCAAATTGTATAGCAAAGCGAAATATACAAACACTATGAATTGTATTGCAAATTATACAAACGTTGCATATAAAATTGTAAGCAGATATATAAATGTTGTACAAAAACTGCGAACTGTAGCGCATTATACAAATGTATACAAATGTTGTGCGAATTATACAAATGCTGCTATAACTATAGTTACGAAATGTAATTACTCAAACTAGAGTTATAGAGCATAATTGGCTTTATATATTTATCATTACGAGATTCACTCCTTTTTTTTGTTGGTGTTTAACCTGATTAATTAATATGCATTTTCGCATCACTAAATCATTTATGTGTAAAAACTTATTTGTTCAGATCGAATTTTATATCAATTCAATAAATGCAAGATACATATTCATGTATAGCTTTTTTGGCTTCTTTTTTCTTAATTATATATTCCAAATTTGACCTGTGATGAATATGAAATCTTTGTTAGAAAGAATTATATATTCAAATTTTGGATTTTTTTTTAAAAAGTAAAACCTCATTAATATACATTTTAGAATAATTTATATAAAAATAAATATTCACTATTTATGTTATGTCATTTTCATTCTTCTGTCTCCTTTAACTTTCTGGTCAAAATCTTCCAAAATATAAATTTAATTCATACCTTCTTCCTAAATTATATAAGTCTATATAATTCTGCCTCTACTATTTTTGGTTTCTTTATTAAAGACACCACACATCAACTCCACCTATTCTTTTTGTCTCTGTACCTACAATAATTTTAAATTATATTTATAAAATAATATAGTTATAATTTTTTTTTTTAAATTCCAAAATAAAGTTTGACTTTGAATTTTATAGCAAATGCATGCATGCTGATAAAATATGTACTCACACAAATAATATATTTGTTGGCTATTATTTTGATGAATAATTATTTACGTCAATTTCGCTTTCATTTTTGATAGTTAATTTAATTAATCTTTGATGTTAAGTTAAATTAGATCAACTTAATATTTAAAGTTAAAATTTGAATATTTAAAATTATACAAAAAATACCATAAGTTGCAAATAATAGTAAGAGTTATAATAAAGGTAATTAGATGAATGTAATTAGAAGCGACAAAATTAATCCATGAATACATGATTAGTCCAACCTATTTATGTTTGGACTAGTTATTGGGTTGGTCATTCATTTATTAACTTAATTCATTTCGACTCGTCCAATTTCGCCTATTTAAATTTGCATTGATATAAAAGAGAAAACTACACAAAATAACCCAAATGTGAAATTATTTATCTTAATAGACCTAACCCTAACTATTTACTCTTAATACATCCATGAGCCAAATTATTTACCTTCTTACCTCACTTTCCTCCTTTTATTTCGCCCATGACATCGTGTTGATGTTAGCATGAGGTCGGCAAGAATACTATGAAATAATCCTTGTGATACTCTGGCGGTATATATATACCATATCAGTATTTCATAGAATGAGCTCATTTGTAATAATCATATGGTATATTGCTACTTTATTGGTATCATATAAAATTATATATTTTTTAAAGAAATAATTAAAAAATTATTATACTCTAAATTAGTAAAAAATATATTTATTGTGATACGACATCGATATATTGATACCGTATAAATATTATATTAGGGTTGAGCTTAGTCTTCAGTGATACCTTATCGGTATATGTATACCTTATTGATATGTCATACAAGATGAGTGCTCACGTCACAAACTTAATGAGTGAATTTGGTTACGATCCATTTCTTTATCCCATTCAATTTTTAACAGAAATTAATCTATCAACACAACTTAGTTTAACATAGTTAAAAAAAAAAGTTACAAAAATTGCATTAGAATGAAAAAGCAAAAGAAGAAAAAACTAGTGCTTAGCTTGAAGAAATAATGGTGAAAAAAAAATATAGATGAGGTACAATTTTGTCTAGCTTCTTATTGATTGTTGATCCCATTATTTACTACCATTCACTAATTTGGTAAAAATATCTTTTTTATTTACAATATATGTCTAACTAAAATAGATGATTTTTGGTCATTTTGTCTTCTTGTAGGAGTTTGCATTCGTAAATCGTAATTCATGAAATCAGAATTTAAAGTTTATGATACTGAAATTGTCATTCTATACCTAACGTAATTGCACAAGTAAACCTTATCCCTATCTTAAAAAATAAAAATGTTATTTCTGATAGACCCTCGACTTTTAGTTATTAGGTTTAAAACAACAACTACAACATACCTAGTATAATTCCACAAGTGGGGTTTGGGGAGGGTAGAGTATGCAGACCTTACCACTACCTCATAGAAGTAAAGAGACTGTTTCTTGTGGACCCTTACATTTAAATATAAATACATAATTTATCAAATTTATCTAAATCCGTACCTAATATTGTATCTCCGCCCTTGTGAATAAGACTAGTGTTTTTTTTTTTTTTTGGTAGAACCTAAATATCCAACTCCCATTACCTCCCTTTTGTCACTTCTTCTTTTATAGAAAATGACTCATCAACCACACATTTAATTGAATGCCCAATTATACTCTCTATAACCAAAAAGTCTCTTTTTTCCATCTATAAAATACTCACTCCATTGGCACATTTAAAAGTGGTAGAGAAAAAAAAAAGTTTGGCATCCATGGATGTGCTAGACCAAGAAGAAATGGTGTTACAAGTCCTAGAGATCATTCTTTTATATGAAAGTGATGAAATGAGGCATCAAGAATCGTCGTCGTGATACATGAAGTGACGTTATCCTTCCTGAGCTTGTTCTTCTTAGATTGTTTTCTCATCTTTGAGAACTCTTGAACAATTGTTCGAGTTTTCTTGACCTTGCAAGTCCGTAACACTTTTGAGTACTCCTCAAGATTGCAAGGTTACAAAAAGTTCTCGTATCTTTTCTATCCCTCCTGAGCTTCTTGTAAAATATCGATGTATCACTTTTATGTTATATAGAGTACAAAAACCTTTGTCTCACTCTCTCTCATTTTTTTGTATACATGCGTTGACAACATAACGTGAAAGAACTTATCCACTTGATGTTAACACGAAATCAATGATAACATTCCACCATGCATTTTTTTCACTTAACAATGGATCATAATGTGTGATTTCGTCTCGGTTTATTACTTAATCATGACGAAGAATGTCAATAGGTGTAAACACTGGATACGAGTAACATTGTTCAATGAACTGTGTGTAAAGCCAATGAAACAAAAACTTTTGTCATTGTAGTATAACTCTGCCAGTACATCCTTATAAATTTACTAAGCCCTATAACTTGTGTTAACATGTTTTAATATATGTATACATTTGACAAATATAATTGAATAGATATCTACTGGGAAAAAAAATTGAATGTGAAATTCCATTTCACAGTCTTTCCACTATAAAATTTGCAAGTGAATCTCAATCAAAGCATATTTTTAGGTAGCAGCTTTATTAACTCAAGCTGCAAGGACCAACACTTTTATAGTTCCTTGACTATTAGCAGCTAACATCGTGGGGCTATCGCTCTTCCAGCACACCGCGCTGATGAAATAAGATCCTGCGTCTTCATCAGCTTCGTCCACGTCTGGGGAACCGAATGTATGCCAAGTCACGGGTTTCGAGATCGCCTACACCATCCAAAGCATTAGTAAAAATCAAATACTATCATCACTTCGATAAAGATTAAAAAGGTGTTGCACCAAGAGTGTGGCTTAGTGGTCAATGAAGTGCATTGGAAATCATAAGATCTCAAGTTCAATCCCAACAGAGAAATTCTAGGTAATTTCTTCCCATTTGTCCTAGCTTTGGTGGTGGACAGAGTTACCTGGTACTAGTATGAGTATCCCGTGGAATTAGTCAAACTGGCCCGGACACCACGATTATAAAAAAGAAATGCTTACCTTATGATACACGAATACTTCATTCGTTTCACTGCCACATGAGAGGAATTCATTGTTCACTGAGAGACCAACGAAGTTTTTCTCATTCGTATGTCCTCTAAGCGTGCGAACCTAGAAAGAATACTCGAACAGTGTCAATTGTCGTGAATAATTTTTGCCTCTTGTCAAAGAAGACTAAAGAAGAATCTCACCTACCACATCAACAGGTCAGTGGCAGAAAAAATTCCTCAAAGGATAGTAGATTTTAAAAATGTCTTACCGGCAAATTTTCCTTTACATCCCACAATCGTAGTGTACTGTCTGTCGATGCTGAAGCAAGTTCATTGTTGGACAAAAATTTCACATATGAAACAGCTTTTCTGTGGCCACTAAAAATGTGAACGGGCTGGCTTGTGTTCCTTAAGTCATAATAATGAATATGATGATCCGCAGAGCCAACCTACAAGATAAAACAAGAGGTAAACCACGAGGATATATTGCACCCTTTTTTTTTTTTGGTTTTGAAGAGCATAGAACTGAACTATATGAGAATACATTCCAAATAGCATCCAGAAACTTCCAAGGAACATGATCGAGGGTCTAGAATCTCTTGGACACAAATGAAGTTATCTGTCATAAAGAAGCATGAAGTCTGCATATATAACGGAATAATTGAAAGAGTATCCATGTGATGATAAAGAATATGATATTGGAGTAATTACAGAAAAAACTCATCAAGGACATCAATCTAGCAGCACCAGGAGACACACATGCATGTATGAGCAATCAATCGTATATATGTTTTCGTCTATTCAGATTGCAAAAGTACAGATTACCACCCATGGGCTCGATGAGTAGAAAGGTATTAAATTAGAGGCTTGGAAGTAGAGAAGAAAAGAGTCGCTACATCAAAATAAAGAATTCGCCAGCAATGCAGTAGTGGAAATAAAGAACAAAAGTAAGCTCTTCAAGAAAATAATGAATTTACCGCTATATGAGCACTAGATCCAGGATTATATTTTACGCAGCATATATTTGCCTTCGTGTCAATATTCAGAACACTTGCTTCCTGCTTCGTGCACCAAACTTTGACCTGCAGCAGCATAGAATGATGATACAGACCTAAGTTAGAGAAAAGATAAGTACTCAAGTTATTGGCTCAGACAGTGGACAACGTGGTTGTATAATAAAATAGTCAGAAAGCAATAAGGATAATTTGTACCAAAACAACACAAACTACAATGGAGGGATACTATGCCCGAGATTTTCTTCAGTATGAAGTAATGGCCCAAGATGTAGACACATGATAAGACACTGACAGTTCGAATCTAAGTCCAAGGTATCTAGATAGGCCAATTGTGTCCGATTTAATAGGATATTCAATACTTTGATTTGTATCTTGCTGTATCATATGTTGATGTTACCATGCTTCAAATTCTTTTCTTTAATGTCTAGCCGAGGGTCTATTGGAAACACTCTCTATCCCACAAAGGTAGGGATAAGGTCTACGTGCATCCTACCTTCTCCAAACTCCACTTGTGGATTACACTAGGTATGTTCTTGTTATTCATGCTTTGAGGCCTCCAATAAGAAGATATGCGAAGAGAACCCTGAGCATCTATAAACCAAATCTCATTCAATGATAAGTATAAATTTTATTTCACTTTAGCACAGGTGAAAGATGAGGAGGATCCTTTAGTTTCAGAGATAGCAGGGAAAAGGTTGCTGGTAATGTTTAGTAAGATTTCAGGACTTATTAAAAGTCGTTTGTGATGCGGAAAAGTACCTGCAATACCTGGATTTATTACAGGGTTACGGAAGAAAAAACAAGAAAAACGAGAGACTAAAGGACAGAACCTATCTTGACCCAGCCCATCTTACCCCAAGTATACTTTGGGGAGGGTTGGGCATTGACCCAATTATGATTCAGCTCATCTTGACCTGCGCAACTTCAGCGCAACAGCCCATTTATGCCACCCCTATTCATGTTCATATGGACCTGATCACTTTTTTTTTCTGGACAGGCCTGAGTATTACCAACCTAAAAAGATTATGACTTGTGTTTGACAAGTGAAAAGATCTTTTAATACCTTACAATCATCACTACCAGATACAAGCATCGAGGGTTCAGTGCGTGAAAAATCAACACTCCATGCCCGTTTCTCATGCTCTTCATATTCCATCACACTCTGAACACCAGAAAGGATCAGTATCAGTTGTAGGAAGACGAAAAATGTACAGTGAAAACTGATTAGCAGAAGTAATTATTCACCTGTCTGGTGGTCACATCCCATACAGTTACTATTCCATCATAATCACTACTGGCTATCTGGTTCTTGGTATACTTATTCCAGCTCAAGCAACTCAGCTTAGATCGGGTAGACATTTCAACAACAGGGCAGTGTACATCGGTAGGTTCATTTGCAACCTGAAATGCAGAAGCAGAACAGGCTGGATCAGTATCTTGGAGAAGTATCTTGAGAGCAATATGCAAAGGAGAACTCTGCCATAATATTTGACCTCAAATTTTTTTTTAAGATGGTAACATTGTATTTGACCACAAAATAATCCAGACAAATAGAAGATACAATCACGTCACACTGAAAAGGTTGACTATATCCTTAAAGGGAAAATATGTGGATTGTGTCATAAGAAGCAGCAAACAACTACTTGAAGTTGTTCATGTATGTAATGATGGAAACAAAATTAGATCCAACGGTCAGTTGTTTTTCTCCTACATAAGAACCGCTTCAATGTGATGCAGGTTACATACAAAAAAAAAGTTATAAATAAGCTATGCACAAAACAGGCAATGTGTATCTGCGACCAGGAACCTGTTCCCCATCCAAATTTGCAGCAACACTACTCTCACAAGGAAAATATTATTCCGGAAAGAAAATGATTGCAATTTGTTCTCTGAGGAAGGTTCCATATTCACACACATCACATACTATCAAGCATTATGTATGCCAAGAAGGTCTTGATTGTTCGAGTTGTAAATGAATTGTACTATTTGTGAGCTCAACTCTTAGTCTCTGAGCTCCTTTAAATTTTGAGCTAGAACGTCAAAGTACCTGAGCTTGCACAACCCAAGGTCTGTTCTTTTACATTCATGGAACAATTTTTAATTTTTAAGAATTATTCATTTCAAAATACCTATTATGTAACAATATGCAATTATTTTCTAAATGCATTTTTCAAGTTATCAGTGTGAAATTTTTTTATCACCTCTTTTAATTCTAAAATTTGTTGTTTTACTTTTACATGTTAATAGTATATTCTCCACATTGAGCATGAATTGAGGTTTAAGCTCAAATCAATTTACCAGCTTGTTTCCACAAGCTGAGCCAAGTTCGACTTTCACAAAATTTATGTAACTCTTGCTTTCCCCAACTTGATTGGGATTGAAGTGTAGCAGTTGTTGTGATCGAGCTTGCTTCAAGCTCATTTTGAATTTAAGCCAAAGCACTCGTTAAAATTGAAGTTCAGTTTGAACAACCAAAACCTGGATCACCTCAGCTTGTTTTTTTATGATTAATCAAAAGGTATACAATAATTTCAGAATAAATAGCTTTTGTGCTTTCTCATTTGCAAAATTCAATAGATGTTGACGTATGATATGTCATTCAGTAACGTCATTGCACCCAATGGTATCAAGAGACAAACTAGCTATAATTTTACAGCTCACCGAAGAGAAGTCAAAAACTTTTATACGCCGTGAAACTCCAGCAGTAGCAAACAACTCATCATCACGATCAAATTCAATGCTGCAATATAAATATATTTAAAGTTTAGTCCTTGGAGTAAGGTTTGCCTACAAGAACTAAATAAGAGACAATGACAGATGGATAACGAAACAATTTCCCTGATTTTTTTTTTCTTTTATTGTGTTTCTGACTGTAATTTCAGGTCTAATTGTTAATAAAACACAACATTTAGAAGACACAGCAAAACAGCACTCCAGCAAAGCCATTTTTACGCTGGATATGATCTATCTGCTAAAACCACAACCCTGGCTCTCCTCTTTAACAGCTAATTTCCATATTTAAATATGACATTGGGTAACCAGTAAAAGGAGACCTTGACGCCTTCAATTATATGCAAAAACCAAACTTGCCTTGACACTATATTGGCCGAGTGAAACAGATCCCCATGCCGAAGCTCAGCAATGACTCTTAACCGACTGTAAAGAACAAAGCTAAAATTGGTAAACAAGAAAAGAACAAGTGCAAGAAATAAAAGCAAGCATGTTCAGCAAATAAGAGACATAAAATTATACCTATAACGAGTGAAAGTGCTAAGTACAGACTGAAAATCTGTTAGTCCTGCACTGTAACCTTCTCTTTGTACAATATCTGTGTCCTTTTCCCCCTTGACACGCGATTTGTTTGCCAATTGACGTCTCTTTTGCAAGTAACATTCTTGGAGATCATTGAACTGTAAACAAAAACCCATTCACCAAATAGATATCAAATAGTAGAAAGGCAGTCTATAAAGATTATCCATAACCAACACAGGTATAACTTATAAGGCAGTTCATATATCTAATTACTTGACGGAGAAATATGTACTGCTTAAATCTCTGAACGAGAAACCTTGAAAGTTGATGGAGAATAGCTTATCAAGTATAAAGAAAATTGTGCACAATGATTTCTACAAAATCAGCAAATGTGACATCAACATTGTGATGGGAATAAATTAGGTAGCTGAAAATAGTTAAATGGGAACCTAGTATGCGATGAGATCATCATAGTTTGATCACCACAATGGAAGCTTTCATAGAAGATATATGTGAAAAAAAAGTAGCCACAGAATAGTCTGTTTCCTCAACAAATTTCCCGGTAAGTCAATGAGTCTGGGACAGGATCAATTACAGAGATCATTCTATTTCACAACCAAAGAAACTACAGAAAAAAAGTAAATTAAGTCTCGCGCTTTCATTTTGCTTGACCTTTGTTGACTTGGCACTCCCTTTAAGAAACTATTGACTGAGGGTTTATTTTACTAAATTATCCTTATTAATTATGCTTGAGAAATCTAACTTTGGCTGTTATTACCTTATATAGTTACTCCATGACAGGGTTAACACTACAACATATCCAGTGAGATCCCACGAATGGGAAGGGTAATATTGGAAGAAAATGATATAACTCTCTTTGCTACTAGGGACAAGTAAAATGAAAAATATATTTTTAGTATAAGCGTCAAGTGAAATGAAATGGAAGGAGTAGTTAAGAAACTTGAAAGTGACATAATGTCAAAACCACAAACCTGTGCATTGACGCGTTTCTTCCTAACCACAGCCAGACCTGATTGACTCATATGTTGTGAATTCATTTCACTGATTGAAGTATCTTTTCTCTGTGGTCCAGGAGAGCTTATTTGAGCTCTGCTGTCCACCTTTTTGTCCGTCAAGTTTCCAGTTGGTAATACTCCAGGAGCATTTCGTGAAGTGGAGAAAAGACCACCAAAGTTCCTATCAGTGGACGAAGACCAAGGTTTTTTCCCAATAGGATCATCTGCAAGCATCCGAAGCTTCATTGAGTACCGGTCCCTAGCCCGGTATAGGTCTATTCTATGTCTCTCTACTGAATTTAAGTCCTCTTTGATGTACTGCAAATCTTGTTGCACCTAATTAAATGCACAAATCAACAAACTGGCTATCAGATTGTTACTTAGAGAAAGCAAACTACAGCTATCCAAGACTTTAGAGGAGACACAATGACCAAGTGAACAACCACTTGTATATAATATAATATATCTAGAAGTTTTTTAGGAAGAAGGAAACAATGGTAATAGGAATAACCAAATAGAAGCCCAGAAGCCAGCAAAAGGCACTCAACTAGCATAAGAATGCAAAACCAAAATTCTAGCATATTGCCATACCCTTTTCTACCATAATACAATTTTATTTCTTTAAGATAAATCCCTGTTCTTCCCTTGTTGACTTTTAATTTCTAGGTGGTACTAAAACAATGACAAACCTCATTGAGTTCATCAACTTTTTGCTTCCTTAACATCTGTAAGAAGTCTAGCAGAATTTGCATATTTCGCTCTGCTTCTTCCTGCTCCAATTTTCTCTTTTTCTCTGACAACATCGACAATAGAGTGTCCAGCTCCTTTATTGACACTTCACAACCCTGTCTAAGTATAACAAAATGTCACATCTCAAGATTCTGCACAAAGCTGGCTACTGACAGTTCAATATTTATAGGTGTGTGATTTATTCCATACAGGCCAATAAAAAGAACAACAGAAAATAGCGATTTAGAAATGTTATATGGTTCCAAATGCAGTGATACTAATGCAGAGCTCCATAATCTGTGACATTTCAAGCAGTTGCATCAATCACTTCCATAGTTAAATTGAGGGCAAAAGTAAATGAACAGAAAAGGGACCCTTTGTTATTTAAGTTAGGAAGTAAAACTGGAGGACTAAGGAATGCTTCTTTATTTGGGTTTTTAACTCCTGCTGGATTGAATGAAGCAACCTCAAACTACCCACATTTGACCCAGGAACCACAAAAGTACCTATATCACAAGAAACTATTTTTACATGTCTAAATTACCATATGATATTTTGATTCACAACTTCAAGACCATTATAGACATGATTTACCCTTTTTAATTTTTTTGATTGTAGATAGTTTAACACAATTTTTACCAATTACTTTTTAACCCTACTTTTCGCAGACACTTTTTTTTTGGATCAAGTATATGTATTTTCATTCATAAACATGGCCACAATGGCTGTATACAAGATATATACCCAAATGTAGAGAATTTACAAAACGATATGGGTCTTTAAGTCTCTACAAACTCCACTCATTCGTCTATACAACAAGGAAACCTTTTGCCATTCCCATAGCCTAGGAACACTACAAATCAGACATCACCTCCTTTAAGTGCCATTGCAATTTCTCTTTATTCACATTCAATTTTTACCTAGAGAAAGACATCCCAGCTCGAGTCATGCATCACCACACTTACAACACCCTAAATATTCCAAGAAGTAATTTGTGACTTCATTAATTTCCGAAGTTCATTCACTATCCCCTCCCTTCCTGGGGGCACACTCCTGGTGTCCTATTTCCACCTCTTTTTTCTTTTTTATCAATAAGGTGGTACCCTACTTTCACCTCTGTACCAGTACTACCAGCAACATTTGACCCTCATTTCACTGAGTTGAAACTGCTACTAATATGCCAACTCTGACAAATTCCTTAGAACACTAGAATTTTGAATTTTGGATCCAATACAGTAATTGTGTGGAATACCTGCATTGCCCATTCTACAACCAAAGAATTTTGTTTATGGGTAGAAAGGGAGGCCCCACCCCCCACTCCCCCACCCAACCCTGTATATGGAACACAAAAAACTTGTCTTCTGTACAAAGATTTTTTTCACCGAGTCTTCTGAACAAAGTTGACCAATTGTCTATGTAAGTAGGAGTGTCATGAGTGATCCAGACTAAAGGAGAAAAAGTCTCTGTCCCTTCAAAAGACGTTTCTCCTCTCTTTTTTTTCTCTTTTTTTTTAAAGGGAAAAACTATTGACCCCAATCTGTCAAATTAGCCATAATAGAGCATATTCTACTTTCCTGCTCTAGCTGCTTCAGTACCCAATAAACTATACTTCGTTCTTTTTTAGTTGTCATGATAAAAGGTTTGGACAACCTTTAAGAAAAAATTATTACAAGTATGGTTTGACTAATATATCTCTTATTAATTCTTTAACATTTGTCTATTTGCGTGCCTCTTAAATCTAGATAACTAATGCTAAGGACAAAATTGGAAAAAAAATAATTAATTCTCTCTTGATTTTTTAAAATTGACAAGTATTTAGGAACAACTATATTTAGAATACATGACAATTAAAAAGAAAAAAGTGGGAGTATTTCTCGGTATTCATAAAAAGAATTGGGAGACCAAGGTGATTTCAACTACTAATTATACCATACCGATATGTAGACCGACATTAGCACCCTACTTCAATTCAAAGATAAATATCATCCCAGTTTCCACCAAAAAAAAGGCATCTAATTGAAGATTAGTCCGCCAATTGAATAAATACTAAAATGCTAACCATCATCGAGCACTAAGAAGTGAGGACTACTCATAATTCACAAATCAACACACTATAAGGATGGCCTTATGAGAATTTAGAAATCCAACTTTTTGACAGCTCAACAATTGAGTATACCTAAACAAACGAACAATATAAACAAATAATTACACCCTACAAATTTTCTGGATAACAAACTTTAACCAGATCATCCAAATTTAGATTAATAGTTAAATAGCAAACTTGAACAGGGAGGACCTTCATAAAACAATCTTAAATTTAGTGTCAAAACAAAAGTTAACTTCGGAGACTAATTCCATCATGACTTCACCGAGAGACTGAGAAAACAGACTCACCTCTTCCAATGAATGACGAAATTGTTCAACAGGAGATGCAGTTTTTGAAATCTGACGAGCAGATGTCTTCTTCAATAGCTACAAAGGTGGTACAGAGAAACCTTTAACAATAAGCTGCATTGTTAAGTAAATCATTTCAAGACGCAACCATCTCATAATGATGCAACATCAATAGCTCTTAGCAATAGTTTATTAGATCGTAAAGACATACTGGTGCTTGAAAATGAATGAAACTTAAACCTTACTCGTCAATATGTAAAAGGACCTCAAATGAAAAATGAGTATGCTTGATATCAATTCTCAGAGAGATTTAAATGCAGAAAAAATCAACAAATCCTTATAATTGAAATATGTTGAAGGCAATAAGGAAAAGAATATTTGGACTCCAATATGAGTCCAACATCCAAATTGATGGAAGCATATCATCCTAATCTTTATTTTGAGCATCGTGCAAACCATTTCTGAAGGCCCACTTTTGTTTTCCAAGGGAGCTAACAATATATTTAACTGCTTAATTGCTTACCACATTTTTTCCTTTCTTCTTTCTTGAAAAGTACCTTTCTTTCTTCCTACACAAAGAAAATGCTTCTTTACTAAATTAAAGTGATGATAGAAAAGCGGAGGAAGCCCTTACTAAATATACGTATAGTAAGCTAATGTACTTAATAGAAATGGCAAAGGACCTGCCCTAGATAAGTCTAGCTTAAAAGAGATCCTAGATGCTCAAATCCATTTCCAAACTCAATGAGAAATATAAGAAATATGGAAACCCCTAATTGATGATTGCACAATTCGAATATTTTCAAATTTACCTCAAATAATAAATAATAAACTCTTAATTAGGAAAAGGAAATTTTGAATTGTCAAGCTTCCATCGAAATAGAGATTTGTCCACTCCTATAGAGAAACCAATAAGTTTTTCAGTATAATATCGTCTACCTATTAGAGAAAATCTGTAGTATGATCAGAAGAAAAGACATAACTTCCATATAACATAAAAGGAGAGGTACTAAAATGTTGCTATGTCCCTGTTGGATACCCTTCTAATGTTTTTTTATAAGGAAAATAATTTTATAAATAATGGAGAATCTCCTGTATACAAGTCACGTATCAAAAAGTAGAAAACCTAAGTCATAATAATATTCATATGAACGATAACCAATCTTCTATACATTTTTCTGATAAATAAATTTATTAATGTGTGGGAAAAGTAAGCGTCCATATACAAGAAGTCTACATAAAAGTAACAAAATGAAACTCCCTCAATCCCAATTAGGTGGCACCCTCTGACTTGGCACAAAGTTCAACAAAGAAAGGAAGACTTATGAAATTTAGGGTCTACAATAAACTTTATCTGTGGCCTCGGAAGTTGATCCGGAAGACTAAATACCTCCTAAAATCACCCGTTTCAGTTGGACCCACTATATGAGCAATGTTTGACTCAAGACAACCTTATGAAAAGGAAGATTTAGATCGTCAACAGATGCTATAGGTGTCACAGGGAGTTGGAGATCAACAATCACTTATTTCTACACTGTCTAGTTGCAACTGATTTTTGGAACACATTCTTTTCTCTATTTGGAATTAGCTAGGTTATGCCAAAAAAGTACCAAGGAGGCTTTTGAATCCTGGAGCAGTTGGGAAGTTGGAAAATCCGTCGAATCAATTTGGAGGATGGTACCTGCTGGAATTATTTGGTGTTCATGGAATAAAAGAAACAGTAGATGCTACAATGGAAAATCAACTGCCAGCCTCTCCGTTAAAACAATATGTGTACATTCTTTATTTAGTTGGGCATATATGATCCCCATAGATTCCCCAGATTCCTTCTGGAATTTTGTTAGCTCTCTGAACCTCAGATTGTGCTCCTGTAATGTAGCAAACAAGTTCTCACTTTTGCTTTTTGCGGCTACAGTGTAGCCTTACTCTCTATTTGTATATCTCTGCATCTTCTTGATGCCTTCTACAATTAAACCAATTACCTCATCCCCCCCCCCCCCAAAAAAAAAAAAGAAAGAAACTTTAGACATTCGTATAGCTATAAATTATTTCATAAAAAAGGAATTTTAAAGTTAAATTGTTTTTTAATTTTAAAAACTAAAAAGGTGATTCTTTTTGCGCAGACAAAAAAAAGGAAAATGTGCCACATAAATAGGGGAAGTAATAGTATTCTAAGAACAATTCCCTTAAAATAGTTTCTACGAATAATACCTTATCTTCTATACAAAAAGGAATATCATGGTGCACCAAAAGAAAATAAAGGACAAAAGACTACTATTTAATTGCACAAAATTTGGTTCTATGCCACATAGGTGCTAGCAGTGTCACATTCCACGCCTTGTGTCCTCTCCTTCTTCTTCCAACACTCCAACAGAACAAAACATCTCTCACACTGTCAGACATCACCCAAAAAACATTTAAGAGTTCCCCACCATAACCTCGAAGCTACTAAACAATGTATAAGGAGATGATAGACATCTTTACTTGACCTCTCACACACAAAGCATAGACTGACATAGGTGACCTTCCTCTTCCTCAAGTTCTCGGTCGTCAAAACAGGCCCCCTAGCTGCCAACCAAGTGAACAAGCACACCTTTCTCAAAACTTTGGGGATTTGAAAATTGAGCTATGTGAGAATGTAACCTCGTCCGTATGCAGAAGCTTGTCGTTGAAAGATTTAACAGAGAACAATCAATCTTTTATATATATTGGAACTTCATGGATGCCAAAATAGGACAAGGAATGACAGAATAGAGAAACATCCTATCATGAGAACAACCAATCTTCTATTTATCTCCTTCCTTGGTATCTACATGAGTGCTAATGGTGCAACATAAGACACACTTCAACTTATATTCCTTTATCTATATGTCCAACTGGAGAATGCCTCCTCAAATATGCCCAACATCACCAATGGTAGGCCGAACCATCTCAAATCTCACACAAAAAGCATTGAAGGAGGAGGTCGTCCACATCTTCACATAAACATTGGCTATAATATACCCAGTGGAATCCCACAAACGGGGTCTGAGGAGAGTAGAATGTACGCAGATCTTACCACTATTACCTCACAAGGTAGAGAGGTTGTTATCTGGGCACCCTCGTCTCAAAATCCCATAAGCCACATAAACATTGGCTATAGAGTAATTAATATCTGTTTCACTTTATTGGGCACAATTTCAGCCAATACTACAAAATTATGATTGTCCTATGCCCTTCAACACCATGTACTTAAGTCAGCTCACCTATTAAGAATTCAGTGCCCAACAATCAATAACACCACTATAAAACTACCGCTTACCGGACACATTTTGACCAGTACAAATCTTAAAAAATCCATAAATAATTGCTAGCAAGAACCGACAGTAAATTAAACAAACCTTGTCAAGAAGGAAATTGGGATAGAGTTGGCTGGTAGTGAGATAATGAGAACAACAAGGGCAATCACTCTTGTTATGAAGGTGAGTAACTATGCACATATAGCAAAAGCTATGCCCACAAGCAGTTAAAAATGCATCCTTTATGATCTGCATACATATAGGACACAACAGTTCCCTGTCCATTTCCCACTCTGCTGTTGTCCCAGCTTCTTCATCCCTTATACTACTCCCCTCCTCCTTGTCCCCCATCCTCCTCATCACCTCCCCTTTCACTGCTGGCACCACCCCTCCAATGGAACTTTCCATCATCTCCCTCTATACTCCCAATAGCAAATTGGGTATCCTCCAGAAAACTACACCTCAACCCCAAACAAGTTTCAGCAAATTGGGTATTTTCAAGAATCAACTACCCTCAACCCCAAACAAGGTTTTTTTTTTCCAAATTGGGAATTTTCAAGAATCAACTACCCCTCAACCCCAAAAAGTTTTTTTTTTCAAATTGGGAAATTTTCAAGAATCAACAACCCCTCAACCCAAAACTCTTTTTTTTTTTTGACAAATTGGGTATTTTCGAGAATCAACACCCCCTCAACCCCGAACAGTTAATCAGTGAATGGGTTTTTCTTTTTTGCTTTATAATGTTACTACTACTATTTTGGGTTGAGGGGGATTTGTGGTGGAGGAGGAGCAAAGGAGGGAAAGGGCTAAAGGCCCCACGAAAAGGAAAGATTTTGGAGAAATTGTGGAACCAAAAGTACCCACGTTTTCTCCTATCTTCACTTCGTAAGCAGCCCTGGCACAGCAACATAGATGGTATGCTCGGATGACAAGAGTTTATTATAAGATATTTATATTTTGAAAAAAATGCTTTTTATGGATTTAAATTTGTAATATTTTTAATTATACAATAATAATTTTATTGCTAAAAATTTAAATAATTAAAACAAAATAGATATTTTATTATTTAAATTTATTATGAATGGTTATATGGATTTTTTTTCGAGGCAAATGGGCTCAGAACCATCAATACCCTTAGAATACATGGCTAACACCCATAGAAAATTAAAAAAATGGTATGATTTCTGTTCAGGAGCCTATAAAATTCTCTCAGGCATCGACTAATGGCATTGGGTCTGTCGGAATTCTTAGCGGAGTCGTTACAAATAGTTACGTAGAATTTTCAAAAAAAAGAGTTCGAGGATTCAATACTATCAGAATTTATGGGCTAACATCCATAAAAAATCGAGAACATCGCGTATTTTTAGAACGTAAAGTTGTAGGGAAAAAAAGGAATTAGGATGTAAAATATAAGTTATAAAAAAATTATATGATACTTAGTAATTTACTAAATGTAAAATAAAATAATGAAGTTAAATTGTTAATACTAAATTGGAAAAGATGTCATATTTTGAGTTAATTAAAATTGCAAAAAAGATAAATATATTGAGAAGAAGAAAGGAGTAACATGATGAATAATCTAAATTATGAATATCTATTTACAAATTATAATTTGATGTCATATACGAATTATTTTTTCCAGATTTTTCATAATTTTTTAAGGATTTCTGCTTATAAATAGCTTGCAAGCAGCTTGTAGTCTTTTGAAAATAGCTATCTTGTTAATAATTTAAGAATAAGTTTTATTTTTCTAAATACACGTTAATTTACATATTTTATATATCGATTTTCGTGAAAAAAAATATATGAATCTAAACATATACATGCATTTTCTATTTTGCTTGCGGTGTAATCTTTATTTTATAAAAAAATAACATAGTAACATTGTATGAGGAAAAAAAATATTTTGTGCATGAATATCATATTACAAAGAGGTCATCTTTGCCATCTTTTGGAATATAATACTCCTTGATTTCATTTTATATGGAACTTTTTTTTTTTATCTGTCTTAAAAAAATATTATTTTATTTTAATTAGAAATAATTTAATTTTTTAAATTTTTTTTATT
>JAABOM020000012.1:836151-850071 GCA_011800125.2 Solanum clarkiae
TAAGGTCTGCGTACAAGTTACCCTCCCCAGACCCCACTAGTGGGATTATACTGGGTATGTTGTTGTTGTTGTTGTTTTCATTTAGTTGCAAGAGAATCACATATGACTAGCAACCACAGAGAACAAACAACATACTGCTGGCAGATGAACTAGACAATGAACCATATCTGAACGTATTCGAACGTTCAAGTAATGGGGTATGTTGAATCAGTATTGCAAGTTTTTTCAACTGCGTAGCATCAGCATCAACAGAGATGATTTCACTTTTATCGTCAAAAAGTCACATTGACGAGCAAAAAGTTCCTGGTATAACATAAAAGAATGAAATTCGTAATACAGTTGAATATTAAGAAACTAGAAACACGCATGAAAAGAGAGATGCATTCTTGATAACGTAAATGATTCAATAATAATGGGAAAATCTCCTGTATATATACGACCAATATACACAAAAGTAGACGCAAAAAAGATGAATTGAAGCGTCTAAATCATGTTTTGCATGCGATTAAATGACAAGGTGACTTTTGTCCGCCAAGGACTTCATCAATCCCTGAACAAATTTAAACTTGCAAAAGAACCATCCGGATTTTGTAATATCATTTGGCTCACGATACTTTGAATAAATTTAGCAAAGATAGTTTATCTTTACATTGAAGCTTTTCTGCATTGGCACGAAAGTGGCCTTAAACAAAATCACAGCACTAGAGTAGGAAAAAACATTTCAGGACTTCCAAAGTTAATTTGATATAAAATATACCGGGCAAATAGTTTCAAATGGAGCAAGCCTTGCAAATGATGGGAATAGATCATGACTTACCACTATTTCAATCTGAGAATAAGTCGGAGTTGAGAATGAAAAGGAGCTAGTTTTTACCATCGTTCAGCTGTGACAAGTTATTTGATCACAAGACAATTTTCTTCAGTCCATAGCTAAATAAACATACTATGGACTGGAGCAGGAAAGGGATTTAATAATAATAAGACGTTACACCTCTATGGTATTTCATACAATTCTATAACTGAGTTACCACTAATTCTCAGCGACAGACTAGTCTTTTCCATGGACTTCTTAATATTTCCATCACTTTTTTGTTTCTTTTGGGAATTTGCGGAGAGAAAGGTCATTCTTTTACGTTATTATCCACCAAATTGTTCATCTTTCTACATTCTCAAAGTCCATTCATGATATGTTGTTTCTTGGCAACAACATCAGTTGCCTCCCTAAATTCCCAAGTTCTGATAGGAAGATACTCAGGTATAAAGAGTGTCCATTCATAGTACTCAAATGCAAGAAACAAAATGCAAGGTTTAAGGGTCTTACTGTATCTTGGCTGCGAAATTTTTTGGAAGCCTCCACTCCATCTTCTTCCATGCCAGCACATATCCTCCTCATTTAAATCAATAAAAACCTCTAAGGTCTGTTGGGGCTTTTAAGCGGAAAGTGCAAATAAAAAGCATGGGCTTTAATGAAAGAAAGGTGCAAATGGAGAAACAATACAAGTACATACTGTAGTCCAAAACTTATAATTGCAAGCATGAATAGTAAAAATATATGGATAAAGAACTTTGAAAAAATACCAAAAAAGTGAAATGTTAATTGTTTGGTATCGCCTCTTCACAATTACACTCAATGGCAAGGGAAAATATGCCTAGAGTCTTGATGACAACACTGAAGCAACTGCTAAACAAGGCAAAGCGCTTAACATGTTTTGCACCTCACTTTAAAGCTTAAATCGTGCCTTTGACAACACTGATTTAAAGTGAGGATGAATGACTTTCAACTCAATTGATAGTCCATGATACTACTAAAATACTCAAATTAAAAATGCAGATAGATAGGATCAAAAAATGAATACATCCAACGCGATAAAGCAGGGATAACTCACTTATGAACATAAGCATTCGTTGCACAAAAGAAAACGTCAAGTACTTAGAAAAAGAACAAGCAGAAGCATATCAAAAGATGGATAAAAATTCAATAACCAGATCAAGTGTTCATTAGTAAAGATACAATCTTTTCGACTACAGATTGCATCACGACTCAGTACACTAATTAATGCAAAAATAGCAACAATGAATACCAATAATCCCACAAAATGGGATCTCGAGAGGGTAAAGTGTACCCGCACCTTACCACTACAACTGTTTCTAATAGACCTTCAGCTCAAGAAATAAAACTACACAAAGCTATGCATAACTTGAAAACACAGTTGGTTATCATCACTCCACCAAATGCATACAAAGAAAATTTTCAGAATTAAGAGAAAACGTAGAGAAAAAAAGTTCTTTTTTTCATCAAAATTAACTAAAACAAAAAGGGGCTAATGAAGTGAACATCCTCAGATGGAGGTGGAAAGTTCAAATCAAACGGCAAAGGATCTTTACAATACGAATCAACGCCGCCGATGCAATTATCATCCACAACAGTAGACGAAGAATCACAATCACTATAGCATTCCCCCATCGTCGTCGCGGGAAACCGGCGAGGAACTTCAATCCGCGGTTGCATCAGACTACACAACGGACGCACCCCACTAGATGATTCCACCGTACTACTCAGACTACTCTCAGCCGGCCTCGAATGGTGAAGATTTTCGAATTGATTCTGCCCATAAGGGGGCAGTATGGGGAAATTAGTTTTCGCTTTAGCTCCATGAAAGGACCTTGCAGCATCGTCATAAGCCCGTGCAGCATCCTCCGCTGTATCAAATGTGCCCAACCATACCCTAGCTTTTTTCACCGGATCCCTTATCTCAGCAGCAAATCGACCCCATGGCCGTTTACGGACACCCCTATAACGACGTGGGTCAGTCTCCGATTGTCGTAAAACCACAGATCTTAATCCATTTGTATCCAGATTTTTCCGACGGGGCATGGCTGGTTGGTGGGTCGGTGGAAATGGGAGATGGGGTTGAGGTTATTCGTCGGGAATTGCCGCCGCCGGCCACTAAGTCGATCGGAATTGTGTAAAGTAATGATCTTGATGATTATTTTCGATGGAAATGTAATTGAGAAGCGCAAATGCGCAATGAAGAAGAAAGGGAAAAGGAGTTCATCTTCTTGATTTTTTAAATTTTTTTTTTGGTAATTTATTTTTTTGAGTGTATTTTATTTTTTGAGGATATGCTTTGCTTTAATTTGGTGGATATAGAGAATTATAAAGAGGTGATATCAATAGTATCTACCAATCAATCAACCACTTCCTAATTTCCATCATCAATTATTTGGTGTCCAATAAAAAATAAAAATATATTTCTTTTCTTTTTTTGAATTGATTCACTTTTTAATGGATATAATCATAAAAAAACTATTTTTTCAAAATTAGACTAAAAAAATTTAGGTTAACCTTAGGAATAATAACACCTTAAAGATAATAACTCCACCACAGAGTTATATTCCTATTTTTGGCTCAATCGGAAAAATAATATTTTTGTACAAGTAACAGGTATAGCTCAAGAATTCTGTCATTCTTCCCAATTTCCAATCTTCTCAATTTATAACAACATACTCGATGTGATTTTACAAGTGGAATGTACGTAGAGTTGTAAATTTTATTCCCACCTTATGAGAGATAGTTTTCGATAGATCCAATCATTTCAATTTATCAATTTCATCCTTCTTGTCCTCTAATAACAACCAAAGTAACACCAAATAAAGCAATGAATCAGAAGATATCTAGAATTACACTTTTGAAGAACACATGTCCAGTCTAATTGTCATCCCAAAATGAAAATATTGGCAACATAACAGTAAGACAGTGGTAAGGTATGCGTTCATTTTATCCTTCTAGAGTCTCATATGTCAGTCATTTTCGCATATCTTGACTGATTTTATGGGATACCTATTATCTCCCACCAACAATGTATACCAGATAACTCTATCCACCAAGACTATAACAAATGAAAAAGGTCTGCTGGAATTAGAACATGAGAACTCACCATTCTCAACCATTTCATTGATCACCAGACTACACGCTTAGATGCTAAATAAGACTTTTTTTCCCGATTAACATACAACCCAAAAACGATTCAAAAATAATGAGAATCAATCATATCATCGGCATATAAGAGATGAGACATTTCCACTCAACACATTGTTATTACAACATTAATCTACAAATCATTGAATAATTCTAGGTTGTCTTCTCTCCCAATATCCAAGTCATTAATCCAACATTAACCCTATACATGAACATCTGGATGAATTGATATGAATACAATGTCTAAGCCACAATGGAACTTCTAGGCATCACAATGAAACTTCAAATACATTTCTAACAATTTACACCAATACAAAGTATAAACAATCTTCAAAGACAACATTTCAAGTATGGTACAAATTCTTTATTCAAGCTGTCAATTAAATAAACAATCAAAATTTGTAATAAAATCAACTTTTCACTTCCATCAGTCGAAAAGAATATATTTACGTAATCATAAAAATATATGTAAGCCATTTTTTAACAAGAGATATATCAGCCTTATACCAAAAAGTTAAAGGGAATATCCAACTCTTTTCCAATATAGAACAATTTCATTCTTTTAATCACATATTAAAGCAAAAGTATGAAATACAACTATAATCTAGTGTGAAATTTTTTATTATTTTTTTTTACTTTAAACATATAGTATCTGAACTCAGTGTTTGATTATTCGACTTTTTATTATAAGAAAATTAGCTATAAAGGGTTTTAATGCTTCTTATCGAAGATAAACTTAAAATCTCTGAGTAAGAGTGAAATAACATTTACCATTCCTCTACCCCTTTTCTTTTTGTTGTATTATTAGAAAAAACAAATTAATGGCATTTGATTCAACCACTTTGTAAAACACGATATAATTAGTGGCAAATGGAGACCATTGAACATTTCCTTAATTTCCTCAAAAACAGTTACAATATTCTCCTTTTAAGTTCCAACATTTTTCAACTTTGTTAATCACCAAAAAAACAAAGAAAATCAATCAAACTCTCCCCAACCCCTAAGAAAAAAAATATTATTTTTTTTCTCAAAAAAATGGACAGAACAAGAAAATCAATTCTTGCATTTTCTGTCCTAATATTCTTGGTTTGTTCTTCTATCCTTGTTAAAGCCCAAAAGCCCAATGTAGTTGTGGCAGGCCAAGATCCAACAAAAGCCCAACATCCAACAAAAGACCATTTATCAAGGCCCAAACAAGAGGCAGTAGAAATATACCATGAAAATGATGATGCTGGGGTTGATGCACTTAAACCAGATTTCTTTGATAATCAACAGTTTGGTACAGATGTCTTTGTTGCTGGTCATGCATGAATTTCGTTAGGAATGTTCGAGATTTAAATATATAAAATGATTCTCGATCAATATCTTGTTCTTTTATGTTACACAATATGATTGCCCGAAAATGATGTTCAATTCACGTGCGACTCAATAAGATGAACGATCTAAAACAAATTTTAGTAAGGGCTTAGTCTATAAATATATTATAGATGAAAATTGAGGTTCATCTTATCTTAACTAGACACAATGAGTTTGAGCGTCAAAATAAAAAAAATCTTGCTAGAGATCGATTCTCTTTAATCAATCTTGATTTTCTCAAAGTTAAATTAATAAAAAAATTTATTATTGAGTCCCCTCAAATTTGAAAGGCTAAAACCTTCACGTTAGTGGCTTGACCCTTCATTGGTCCTGATTCAACTATCCATCCTTCAATCCATGTAGCTATTCGCTCCACTTAATTATTCTTTTAGACGAATTATAAGAGAAGAAAATGTGAAATAGTAACAATGGTATTTGAAGTTTTGATATCTAACTAGTATGAATTTGTCACGAAATTTTACTTTGGTGCTCGAGACCAACTAATTTAAATTTGCATCACATTGAAGAATCTCATCTTTAAAATATTCATTTTGAAGCTTGATAAATTCAGATTCATACTTAAAAAAATTTACTTGTTCCCATTTCAAACCTCTGATATCCATTTTAAAGTATAATTCTCTTTTGTATTTTGCTGTTTCATCTGGTATATGATATATGCTTTTAAGATCTAACTCATACGAGTTTGCATCACAAAATCCTACTTTGAAAGCTGATCAATTTGAATTTACATTGTGACTTTCTACTTTTAAGGTACCCATTATAGAACTCAATTAATTCTAATTCATGTTGAAAAAATTTACTTTTAAGAGTAAAACACTCCATATTAAAAATGTCTGAGAACATAAGTTAGTCAACTACTATTCAACCTTAAATTAGTTAAAACCTATATTGCTCGAATTTTTCAAAAGTGTTAGCTGGTGAGTGTTGAATTCGTAAAAGATAATGCATTTTCAAAGAATTCGACACGGATATGATATTAAAAGTGAAGAATCTGCACAACTTAGGTTAAGATCAATTGAATAAATCATGCAAGAGTAAATAACATAATTTTCTTGTAATAACCACCTAGCAAACTCAAGAACCTCCTCAACTTGCATTATGAAGGAATAGATGCAGAATGTATCGTCAAATATCCCATATGATTGCATGAAACACAATTATTTCCATGTTCTACAAGGATGTATGTAAAGGACAATTTCAGAATGTGGTATACAACATAGAAAAGAAATTCCCAAATGCTACATACCATAAAGAATGTCTTCATCCTTTTTCCACAAACAAATGCATCAGTTTTACATATAGTACAAGTCCTTTAGGATATGGAGGTTTCAAGGGAAGACTTAGCAAGCCACAATAATCCTGGATCATTCCTTTTGAGGACCAAATAAGCTTCACTTCTACCAGTATTGTCGATAACAGTGTCTTCGCTGAATCCAATCACAGACAGGATATATATTGCAGCTGCGACCAAGAGGGAAAAGCTAAGCGAGTTGTTTACGCCCAACAAGCAAAAATAATTACACGAAGATGCAAAGAGAAGAAAAAGAAGTAGCCAAAGATCAAGAAGCATATGACTTTGACTAATACGAGAAAATTTCACATCAAAAGATAAATGATGTGCAATAATGATGTTGATACAATTCCTTTGAGGTGCATGTTCACGGGATCATCCGATACATTTTTGAACCTCACCAAATAACATCTATAACAAGTACCACTACGCAACAACTTCACCTAAAGAGAATTTTAAATTGACATCAGACCTAGCCTTGGTCAATTAAAGTAGCTTGTATATCGCACTGACTAATTTTCCAGAGATCTTATACCAAAATGTTAAGGCACATGGAAAGACAATGGCAGCTCATCAACTTCAACATAAAAATAAGGCTTGTGTGAAGATTCATGCTTCAGTAATTAACAAGGTGTGTAAATTGTTTTGCAAATTGTAAGCAATCAGCAAGATTTGCAAATTGTAAGTACATATAATTTCACGAAGTGTGATTAAAAAGCGCCAACTGATAGAGTGGAAGAGCTTTATTTAAGACGGAGTTCACAGATGTATAGGTTCATCATCAAGGAAGGTGGACAAAGTGAACTTCAGATGCAGAGAAAATTTAACCATGTTGGATTAGTAACAGACTAACAGTGCTGAAAGCTCTCTGAAGGCAACACAAACAAAGGTGAATGGGGAAAGAGAAATGTTGGGGAAGGATTTCACAGAAACGAAATAAACTTCAATAGATCAAGTGGAAGGATCATATACCTGGATAACTCACCACATCCCTCTGAATTACAGGATTAGCCTGCAGCATCCACCAAACAATTGTATGAACAAATTAAAATGAAATTTAGACAAAACTAAATCACCTAAGACCATTATATAAATTGCAAACCTTTCGCAGCTTTCTGAACTTCACTTCATCTGGGTGTTCAATTGCATTCCTACAAACAGTTGCATTGCCAAATTAAATCCACTGTCATGAATGATAAAAATTCCAAACTTAAAAAATGGCAGATTCAAAATCAAGATACCTTATAATTTTCAATATAGTTTGCACTACCCTAGAGGCCTCCAAGGGATTAGCTTGAGATCTCAACACACCTACTGCTTTCTGCAGTCGACTACAAATAATGGAAACAGGATCTTGAATCCTCTGCAATTCCTGGTCATCTGGATCTGGCTCATCAATCACTGTACTAGAGATTCTATCTGCTATTCGATCCTTATCATTAGTATATGGCTCTACCAGCTTGACTCCTTCAGGAAAACCATCTTGATTGGCGTGCATAAAAGATTCCCTTTCTTCCTCATTTACATTGTGCCCCAATGAAACATGGCTATGTTGACCAGCCGTTACTTTCTTTTCGATCCCCATTGTGTGTTCATCAGGATCAGGTTCCAAAGAAGTAGGACTTACTGTATTGTGTTTTCCTGCAGAGCAATCATCCGGGTTAGGTTCTTCACTTAATTTAGCTTCCAAAGGAGGCGGAAGGCTTCTTGGCTTATGATCATCAGAATCAAGTTCTATATGAGCCTCATGTTTCATGGGAGATCCAGTCTCACAATCATCAGGATCAGGCTCACAATCATCAGGATCAGGCTCAGATTTTCTTTGATCATCAGATGGGACATCAGCAGTAAATACACCATTGTGTTTCTCCAAAGACTCTACTTTCACATCATTCAGTTGCTTTTCCAGTGGAACATCTACATGATTAGATTGTAGTGAGTCACCAGCATTAGATGCCTGATGCATTTCGATTTCTTCTGATGGGTTGGTCGATGCCTGAACTAAACGGCTACAGGCAGCAGCCACTGAAGACGCTCGGGCATTGAAAACTGACGTTTGTCCTCCAAGTTTATGTGGTAACCCTATTAGATTATCGTTGTCCTCGTCGTCTTCATAGTGTTGCGAATTATGACCACCACTCAACGTATGGCCTCTTGATTTAGTCCAGTCCAACTTAGCAGCTTCTTCGTTAAGCTGGAAGAAAGATCTACTCTCAATACTTTTGCACATTTAATAAGAATACTGCAGAGATAAGCAGGAATAATCTACTTTAGGGGCTCAAAGAAGGCCATCTCAATCTTTTGCTTAAGCATCTGTTGACCTCCTTTCTACTGAGGAAGCAAAAAGAATGGAAGAAACTATTAACCTTTTACCTGCTTAAGCAGAGCATAGAAGTTCACATCATGTTCAGAATGTACCATGTGTGCCTGAAAATGGAAATAATGCAAGTTAAGAGGGACGTCAGAATTCATCATGAAACTCAAAGCGCGAACTCAGCTTTTCAAATATTTTTTAATTGGACAACAAACAGTGAGACAGAACCACCCACAAGTTCATGCAACAGAGTCTTCTTGATGCTATCGTACTTCCTGAAACCTTTGAGGTCATCTGTACGAAGACGTAGTGATATCTCCTCTCCATGATTCTGAATATGATTGAAACAGAAAATTAGCAAGATAATTTTAAATGGAAACGAAAAAAATATCATCTTAGAAAATCCAAAACTAACAGCAAAAGTCAAGGAACTAAGATGATGAAGCATAAACTCATGTATTCGACATTAAGAACATGATTCTATTCTGCATCTACTTCTTTGCGGGAGAAAGAACTAGGGATTACACACCTTATTGAAACCAAGAATGCATTCAGGAGAAACACCAACATAACCTTCTGGTGCCATCTCTGTCATGATACCCACACACCAGCGATGCTTCAAGAAGTCCAACGAACGAAGTTTACCACAACTGATAGCACACATCAACAAAGTAATCCATACGCAATTAAGCTGAGATATGAAAATCTGGCTAGGCTTACCTTATTCATGATTGAAACAATTCCTGGATCAGCAGCAAGCTTGTGCATTAGTTTTAAAGCTTTTGAAGCAGGAGGATTCAACTGAAACCAAGTGAAGACCACATAAATTGATTGTCAACACACCTTCCAAGGCCCCAGGCCCCAAAGGACAGGATATGTCAATATATTTTTGCAAGTAATCCACATAGTTAAGAGACATAATTTTACTCATTGGTCCAACTGTGTTTTAAGCTTTAACAGTAGAGAATGAAAGTGGTCACATTTTCCCATAGTTGGCTATACCTCTATACCAGGAAGGTGGAGTGTCCGAAAATCACAAAAGACATAAGGCCCTTGTGGAAGTTTCAGTGAACTTTGAAGCCCATTTGAGATTCTCTGTCTCATTCTCTTTTCCTCTTCATCAAAACCCACAATCCTGAGGTCTGCCTTTGCACTCTGTAGAATGTCATCTACTTCAGCTTTGGGCACTCCCAGCATCCTAATAGACTTCCCCTGAAACATTAAACCATCAGGCGATTCCCATTTAAGCCAAAAAGAATTGTCAGGAAGGTTCAGCTTAATGAGTCATAGCCCAAGTATGCTAAACAAGTTATTAGGTCATTGAATGTTTGAAAATGCATGGACATCTAACACAATATGTGGAAGAGTATAAATTAAAAAATAAAGTCGCTCCCAACATTTCATTATGTCCTTAAAAATTGTCAATGCTTCCACAAGCACAAGAATCATGGTATAAATTTTTCTGTCTCTGTAGGTTTCATGTAATAGACATTCAAAGCCATAAATATGATAGCTTGGCACATGGCTGACAAAGATTATATAGCATGATAAAGATTTCAATAGGTTGTGTAACTGCTGCTTCACACCCACACAAAACCCTTAATGACAAAAAGAATTACAAACGAAATAGAAACTCAGAACCTTGACTTATTTTTGGTAATATTTCATAAAGAACTACGCAGAGACTCATTGACACAAATGAAATTAGGAATATAAAATAAAACCTAGTAGACAATATGTAGAATCATCACTCAGCTGTATAATGAATACCATTTTGTACAAAACAATATATATTAAACAAGAAATACAGACCACAAAAGAATTTCAAGAATTTCGCCTATCCTTTGACTATAGCTTCTTCTTTTTTTTAAAAGAAAAAGGTAACAATTTGACTACAAAGAAGTAAACAGAAGATGTATTTCAGAATGCATGTACCCTTAAACATCTAAAGCTGCTAAAAGTATTATTTTAGCAATGTGCCTTCTGGCAAAACCAAATTAGGATCACTACTGCTTCAAGCCAGATTCTTAAGGCGAATCCTAAATCCAAGAGTGGGAAATGTTACATAATTTTTTCGATATTTATCAAGCTAACTCCCTAAAAATAATGTGTCACGTTGAGATGTTTTAGCAGAACAATCAGCACTAGCAGATAAAATTGAAAGGGGACACAAATCTGTCAAAACAAAGAGCCCCAAGAAAAAATTTTCAAAACCCCATCCAAAAATTCAAGCAGATAGCAAGTCCAACAGCTATTTAGTATAATTCACGAACTAGAGCATAAACTGATCAAAAAACCTCAAGAATGGATGCTGCTTCCAATTTTAGGCAGGAATGCTCTTCAGAGAAAGGATACAGAAGTCTTGAACTTTTATTAGTAGGCACAATGAGGCGCATTGTATCATCTCTGACATTGGTGAGACTCAGCAATTTATCCCCCAGTGATTTGAGTGTAGCAGTTGGATCCATCTCCAGACTAAACTTCTTTCCTCTCCATATAACAGATAATTGACATATCTCCTGCTGCTGCATTGATTTCTTTATCTAATAACAGCATACAAGTAACCCTTAATCAAACACACAAGTTTTAGATAGTCTTAAACAAGAGAACCACAAGTATAAACCAATTCGTTTGTCTTTTAAACTATTTTCTCTATTGATGTGTTGCATTATGAGCCCTCTGGCACAAACAGTATTCAGAATCCTTTCTATGGATGCTAAAAGAAGGCTGCATTTCTTATGGCATGTAAATTAAAGTCTAGTCAGCCAAGGATAATCCATAAGAAGTTGTAGATTATCCTTGGAAATATAATCCTAGATTATCCTTGGAAATATAATCCTAGATTAAAGAAGTTATCATGCTTGTATATCCATCATTTGAGTCTCCAACAATTATTCTGATGATTACACATCCAATTTGGCCTAAAATATGCAAGCATATGTTTCATATTTGTTTGAGTAATAGCAATCTAGAAGAAGATATCATGATATCGAAAATTTGAGTGGATGAAGCTTAAGCAACTATTTTTGGAGTAACACAAAGAAAAGTAACGATTCGGACTATCATGTAGAAAATCAATACCAGCCTTTACTCATCCTTTTGCACTTGATGATATGCCAAGTGATCATATAGAAATTTCAACATATATTTCTCCAATCTCCAGATGTAAACAAATTGTAAGATAGTGTTGTGTTAAAGTTGAGATTCAGATTAGCCTAGAATTACAGAACCCCTAATTTAGGATTCACATAGGCCACGCCAACCAGGTACAGGGTCGAAGCATGATTGATAGATTTCTCCACTCTCCCATGAACGTGGATATGCTATTCATGTAAATTGGCACTATGAAGAAATCAGTTTTATCCCTCCCTTAATCAATCCACAATGCTTAATTTAATTTTTGTCTTGGTAAACAAGCTATCTCTTTCAAACATCCACACACTACTATTCTGTTGCCAATCCCAGTATCAAGCATCCAAAAACCTGAAGTTGCTATCTCTACTCTATGATTTAGCTGACTATCCTGGATATCCCCTCTTAAAGCTAAAATATCACAAATAAAACTAAAAAAACACCTAAAAGATAACAATGTAGTTATCAATCATCATTAACTAGAACTCAATCTCAAACTAGTGCCAGTTGATACTCGAATCGACTATAAGAATCATCTATACCCATTCCACTTTATTTTCAGCATACCATACTATCTTGTCAAACTAACATAATTCTCCTCCTTTATCAAGCTTGGAATAATTTTCATTTTTCACAACCGTTATATTTGGTACTTACTATCTCACACCAGCAGAATTATCGAGTAACTCTATTCATAAAAGCTTAAACAGATTACAAAAAAATCATCAAATATATTTGACTATATACTGGAATTTGAACCTGAGACCTGTGATTCTCTACTTCATTTGACCAGTGGCATGGCCAAATTAAAGCCGATTAACTCCAAACAAAATCGGAATAAATCACAAAAGCAGAGTAGATTTCTTCCGATCAATTAAAAAAATTGAGAAAAATCTTACCTTTGATGATGATCGGTGATCTATGAGAATAATTGACTGCACAATTCGCCAAACAGAGAGCTAATTTTTCAAATTTCGGGAAAAATCGAAGGGGAAGATGGATGAACAAAGGAGCGGTACAATTTAGCAATTTATGCAGGACGGATTTTAACGTGAGCGGTGGGTGTTCGTTTTGCTACGCAAGTGCTGGCGTAAATTCACGCGCGAAAGATCTAGAAGTTGATTTGACCATTTGGGTGAGTGAAAATGCCAATGTGACTATTACAATTATATAGTAATACAACAACAACATATCCAGTGAAATTCCACAAGTGGGGTCTGGGAAGGGTATATGGTACGCAGACCTTACCACTGCCTCATAGAGATAGAGAGACTGTTTCCTGAAACCCTCAACTCAAAACCCAAATGTATCAAAATATTTTTTAATCTTGTAGATTTTAAAAATATTACGTGAAAAATTAAAATATTATTAAAAATAAAAAGAGGTTTTTTAAATAGACTAAATAAAAAATAGGTTATACTTTTTTGAAATGGAGGGAGTCGTATATAGTTTGTCGTAGAAAATATGTATTAACTAGATAATATATCTTATTTGTATATGATATATTATATATTGAATATACTCCACGGTATCAAATGAGTCACGAAACTTTATTTTTATTTTACCCTCCACGGTATCAAATGAGTCACGAAACTTTATTTTTATTTTTTACGATTTTTTGAACGTTTAAAAAAAATTATTATTTATTCCGCACGCGTGGGGCCCATACCAGACAAGGGGACAAGACAAGAGGAATCTTGTCCCCCATGCCTATCCTTGGGCACCCCAAAAGATCCCCTTTTTCTTTTAGTTATTATTATTATTATTATTATTATTATTATTATTATTATTATTATTATTATTATTATTATTTAATGATTTAAAAAA
>JAABOM020000012.1:850171-886494 GCA_011800125.2 Solanum clarkiae
TTTAGGGTTGGGGAAAGCTGTGAAAATGGGATAGAAGAAGAAGGGAAATATTGATATTAGGGGCGCGTGTGTCACACGCGCCCGTATATAAAATTATTTAATTAATTTAATTTTTTTTTGAAATAATTATTTAAAACGTTAAAAATTAAATAATATTCGATGACTAATTTGACACCGTGGAGGGTAAAAATTGGGTGTCAACATTTGTTTATATATTTGTATTTGCTCAAATGCTAACACTTTATTCTTATTGATTTTAATTTAATTAAGTTCCCCAATGGGTCAAAATCATTTATGTTATCTTTACTTTATTTACGGAAGAGGTGTCTTCATAAAAAAAAAAATAATAATAATAAAATAAGGATATAAGAGGTAAAACAAAAAATGGTTTTGGCATACTAGTCGAACTTTCAAATTTAGTTAATCTCTTAAAGTTCAATCAATTTCTCTTGAGTCTAATTAAGTCTTTTCGAGTCTAATCATTTTCTTAAAATTTTAGTCAAGTCTTTTTTTAGTATTTCAAAATTAATCATTCTCAAAATTAAATAATCTTTTTAAATAAATTTTTTTAAGTTAGTCAAATCATAATCGCCGGATAACTGCATTTAGCAGCCATTTCGAGTGCTGAAAACCTTCTCGAAGTGGAAATGTGAACTCGAACCTTATTTCTGGATTTTTAAAAGATTTTTTGTTAGTCTTTTAAAATATTTTAATGGTTTCCTAATTATCCGCAAAATTAGGTGGCGACTCTGTGTCTTTTCGAATCTCGAAAATTAATTTTGCTCAAATTAATTGAGTTTAGATTGATTCTCGATTTTCGAACAATTTTCAATTTTCATTTAAAAGCTAGCTATTTTTCGAGATAACAAGTAGATCTAAAAATTTAGCTTCTTTCATAAACAACTTGATAAGTTTGTCTTTTTCAATTAAATAAAAAATTTCTATACATGGATAAAAAAATAAAAATAAGGGAATAATTACAATGTCGCTCATCAATAAAGTAAAAATTTAAATAATTAATTAATTGAGTTACTATAATATTTTATTATATATATTGCCTTATAATATTATTTGCAGACTTTAATCGTTTTGTGGTAACAACTGTTTGATGATAAGTAGTTCATCTAAATTATATTAGCTTGAATTTAGGATAAATGTCATGGTCTAGAGCTATGAGAGGGATTCACAGATATGTTATTGACAGGTTAAAGTAATTAGGAATATGCCATGTAGGAAACATATGTCGATTTGTATAAATTAAGTGCTTACTTATGTACAACTTAAATTTATATATAAATTTCAGTTGAAGTTAAGTGACTCGTTCCTTTACTATGTCAAATATATACCAAATAGATTAACATGGACTACAAAGTTTTCTATCTATATTTTGTATATGTTATAATAATAAATAATATCCCCTTCATTTTATTTTATATAACATCTTTGATTTGATATGATGTTTTTTTTGAAAAAAAGAAAGACTTTTGAAATTTATAATCTAAAATCATTCTTAAATATTTGTGTAGCTGAAAATTATTTCATTACGGGTAAAAAAAGTACTTTTAAAGTAAATTATTTTTTTTAAGACGGATCAAAAAGAAAAATGATGCATGTCCCTTTTTGAGAATCAAACAATACAATTTTGATTAACATTTTAAGATATATTTTTTCTATTATATTGATATAAAAAAACTACAACTTATAATACTATTATATAGTTTCTGAATATCTAAATTTTAAATCAAAAATATCTAATTAACGTAAATATGACAACTAAAAATGAACGGGGACAATATCCAGATGGTAGCCCTTCCAAAATCTACAATTATTACTTCTACCGGTATCTATAAATATCAACCTATACTAATCAATTTCATCCAAATTTAGCCTAAAAAAATTCATTTGACGACCTTCACTCACATACATACTGGACAAAACCCCCACTTCAAATCTTAAATTTTGTTCTTGTGTTCTTTTGATTGTGTGATCAAATTTTTTGATTCTGTAATTTAATCAAATTATGAGGAAGAGGGAAAGGGAAAACCCATGTGGGGTTTGTGGGCATTATCACAAATTTGAAGAAGGTGAAGTTTGTGGGATCTGTGGACATCGAATGCCTGATGTATCTGAAAAGGGTTCTACCATTCAAGTCAGTGCATTTCCTTCTGAGATCTTACCGGAGTTTCTATTTTTAGGGAGTTATGATAATGCTTCGCGTGCTGAGCTTCTCAAGACTCTTGGGATTTCTCGGATTCTCAATGTTTGTAACTTCCTTTTCCCCTAATTTTATTAATTTTTTTATTGTTTGTGCTTTGTTAGATTCTCTAGATTTTTGTGTATATTTGCTTTTGGAAAGAAATGGAATTAAGTAGAGAAGAATGGGTTAAGAGGATTAATCTAGTCGACCGTCCCTAAGTTGGTTTTCGAGGCATAGTTGATTGCAGTGGCGGAGTTAGGCTTTTAGTTAGTGATTCAAAATATGTATAAGTAAACTAATGAATAAGTCGAATGAGTTCAACATCTGCTATATATATATAAAAAAAATAACTTTAACGGGGGTTTGGATGGAACCCCCTTGGCCTTAATTGGCTTTGCCATTGATTGATAGATGAAGTTGTTTTTGGAGTGAAATGGACCTAAATGGAACTGAATGAATGAAGAAGATTCATATAGAAGAAACCAATTAATATATCTATTTGTTATTACTATTTTTTATAGCCATGATGTCCGGACCTACTTTCGTGTACCTCGACTAATTCATGGTGTACCTACTACCTACCACCACCAACAGATACCAGGTAACTCCATCCACCAAGGGTAGGACTGAAATTCATCACCCAGTGTTTTTTGTCTCTATCAATATTGAACCTAAGACCTCATTTCTCAACCCACTTCATTGACCACAAGGCCACACCCTTGAGTATTTTCTTGGATGCTTGTGTATATTGGCTTTTGGAAAGAAATAGAACTAAATGAGCGGAATAGGTGCAAAGGATTAATCTAGTCG
Organism: Solanum clarkiae; assembly: GCA_011800125.2. Lineage (NCBI taxonomy): Eukaryota > Viridiplantae > Streptophyta > Magnoliopsida > Solanales > Solanaceae > Solanum > Solanum clarkiae. The sequence continues at coordinate 853,179 of JAABOM020000012.1, forward strand.
ACCCTTAACTTGTTTGGTTTTGAGGCCCAGTCAATTGATTGAGTTGCTTTTGGAGTGCAAAGGACCTAAATAGAGCTGAATGAATGAAGAGAGGTTCATTTAAGAGACCTCAACTAATCTGCGGTTGAGGCGTAGTCCGTTGATTGAATTAGTTTTTGGAGCAAAAGTTCAAAGATTTAATGTTTTGTTGGGTGAAGTAGTTAATCAGTAGACTTGTTACTCTGGCATTTCATCTTTAATTAAGAGTATGTGGTTGAGGGATTTGGTGATCTAGTATTTCTTCCATTAGCTTTTTAAGAAATGAAATCATTTACATTGATGGATTATCAAATACTTTGTCTAGAGGGTGGGTAGGACATATTGGCGGATTTAGGATTTAAAGGCAGTGTGTACATTATTACGTATTAAACTTTTGTTTAACTTTTTGTATATATATATATTCAAAGTACACCTAATAATGCTAGCAGTCTGCAATCACTTCGTGGTATCGACTGTTTGATGGTAGGTAGTTCATCTGAGTTACATTAACCTCTTGGATTTAGGACAAACGTCATGGTCTAGAGCTATGAGAGAGATTTAGATGTGCTATTGACAGTCTAAAGTAATTAGAAATATGCTACGTATGACACATGTGTCTATTATTAAATTAAATTTTGTATAAATTAAGTGTCTGCTTATGTACAACCTAAATTTGAATATAAATTTCAGTTGAAGTGACACGTTCATTTACTATGTCAAATAATAACCCAAATAGATTAACATGGACTACAAATGTTTCTATTTATATTCTGTATATGTTATACTACTAAATAACACTCCCTTCGTCTCATTTTATGTGACACCCTTTGACTCGACATGATGTTTAAGAAAAAAGTAAGACTTTTTAAACTTGTGGTCTAAAATCGTTCTTATATATTTGTGTGGTTGAGAATCATTTCATTAAGGGTAAAAGAGGAATTTTAAAGTTAAATTATTTTCAATTGTAGTAAGATGGCATTCTTGTTGGGACAGGCAAAAAGAAAAGGGTGCACATAAAATGGGACGGAGGGAGTAGTTTTTCTGTTCCTTTTTGAGAGTCAAATAATGTGAACTTTGACTAACTTTTTTAAAGATATATTTTTTCATCATATTGATATAGAAAAACAATAATTTATAATACTTTTGTATAGTTTTTGAATATCTAATTGTTTATTCAAAAATATAAAATTACAGTAATCGAATTTAGTCAACACTAAAAAACGTAACATGACAACTAAAAGTCAACGGAGAGAATATCTATGTGGTACCCTTCCAAAATCTACAATTAAATATCAAGCTATAGTTATTAATTTCATCCAAATTTAGCCTTAAAAAATTCCCCTTGACGACACTTCACTCAAAACACACTGGACAAAAGCCTCAAAAAACCCCACATCAAATCTTGAATTTTACTATTTTGTTCTTGATTCTGTAATTTAATCAAATAATGAGGAAGAGGAAGCGGGAAAACCCATGTGGGATTTGTGGGCATTATCACAAATACGAAGAAGGTGAAGTTTGTGGGCTTTGTGGACATCAAATGCCTGAATGTGGGGTTTGTGGGCATTTTCACAAATACAAAGAAGGTGAAGTTTGAGGGATCTGTGGACATCGAATGCCTGAATGTGGGGTTTGTGGGCATTATCACAAATATGAAGAAGGTGACATTTGTGGGATCTGTGGACATCGAATGCCTGATGTATCTGAAAAGGGTTCTACCATTCAAGTCAGTGCATTTCCTTCCAAGATCTGTGGGGTTTGTGGGCATTATCACAAATACGAAGAAGGTGAAGTTTGTGGCATCTGTGGACATTGAATGCCTGAATGTGGGGTTTGTGGGCATTATCACAAATACGAAGAAGGTGAAGTTTGTGGGATCTGTGGACATCGAATGCCCGATGTATCTGAAAAGGGTTCTACCATTCAAGTCAGTGCATTTCCTTCCAAGATCTTGCCGGAGTTTCTCCTTTTAGAGAGTTATGATAATGCTTCTCGTACAGAACTTCTCAAGACTCTTGGGATTTCTCGGATTCTCAATGTTTGTAACTTTCTTTTCTCTTTTCCCCCAAATTTTATTTTTTTTTCTTGTTTGGGTTTTGTTGGATTCTTGCGTATATTTGCTTTTGAAAAGAAATAGAATCAAATAGAGAAGAATGGGTGAAAAGGATTAATCTGGTCGACCCTGGCTAAGTTGGTTTTCGAGGCATAGTTGATTGCAGCGGCGGAGCCAAGATTTTATTTAGTGATTCAAAATATGAATAAGTAAACTAACGAATAAGTAGAAGGAGTCTAGCATCTATTATATATATATAAAAATAACTTTAACCATATATAAACAACATAAATTTTTGCCAAAGGGGCTTTGGATGGAACCCCCTTGGCGTTAATTGGCTTCGCCATTGGTTGATTGATGGAGTTGTTTTTGGAATGAAATGGACCTAAACGGAACTGAATGAACGAAGAAGATTCATATAAAAGACCCCAATTAATTTATCTATTTGTTATTACTATTTTTTATAGCTGTAGTGTCTGGACTTACTATCGTGTACCTCGAGTAATTCATGGTGTACCTGCCACCTACCACCACCAACAGATACCAAGTAACTCCATCCACCAACGTTAGGCCTAGTGTTTTTTGTCTCTATCAAGATTTTACCTTAGACTTCATGTTCTCAACCCACTTCATTGACCACAAGGCCACACCCTTGAGTATTTTCTTGGATTCTTGTGTATATTGGCTTTTGGAAAGAAATAGAACTAAATGAGCGGAATAGGTGCAAAAGATTAATCTAGTCGACCCTAACTTGTTTGGTTTTGAGGCGCAGTCGATTGATTGAGTTGCTTTTGGAGTTCAAAGGACCTAAATAGAGCTGAATGAATGAAGGAAGGTTCATTTAAAAGACCTCAATTAATCTGGGGTTGAAGCGTAGTCCGTTGATTGAATGATCAAATTGATTTTTGGAGCAAAAGTGAAAGATTTAACGTTTTGTTGGGTGAAGTAGTTAATTAGTAGACTCGTTACTCTGGCATTTCATCTCTAGTTAAGAGTATGTGGTTGGGGATTTGGTGATCTAGTTTTTCTTCCATTAGCTTTTTAAGAAATGAAATCATTCACGCTGATGGATTATTAAATACTTTGTCTAGAGGGTGGGTAGGACATATTGGTGGATTTAGGATTTAAAGGCAATGTGTACATTATTACATGTTAAACTTTCAACTTATACACTCAACTTATACACTCAATTAAGGACCTAAATAGAGCTGAGTGAAGGGAGGGAGGTTCATTTAAAAAGACCTCAATTAATCTGGGGTTGAAGCGTAGTCCGTTTTGTTGGGTGAAGTAGTTAATTAGTAGACTCGTTACTCTGGCATTTCATCTCTAGTGAAGAGTATGTGGTTGGGGATTTGGTGATCTAGTATTTCTTCCATTAGCTCTTTAAGAAATGAAATCATTCACGCTGATGGATTATTAAATACTTTGTCTAGAGGGTGGATAGGACACATTGGCGGATTTAGGATTTAAAGGCAGTGTGTACATTATTACATGTTAAACTTTCATTAAACACTCCAAACTAATTGGCTACCTCTTCCAAAATCCACAAGTTTTACTTATACTGGTATCTACAATAGCAACTTATACACTCAATTTCACCCAAGTTTAGCTTAAAAAACTTCCTGTTGATGATTCTTCAATCACAAACACACTGGACAAAATCCACAAAGCCCCCAACATCAAATCTTGAATTTTACTCTTGTGTTGTTGATTCTGAAATTCAATCAAATTATGAGGAAGAGGGAGAGAAACCCATGTGTGTTTGTGGGCATTATCACAAATATGAAGAGGGTGAAGTTTGTGGGATCTGCGGACATTGAATGCCTGATATATCTGAAGTGAATGAAGAAAGGTTCATATAGAAGACCCCAACTAATCTGGGGTTGAGGCGTCGTCCGTTGATTGAATGATTAAATTGATTTTTGAGCAAAAGTGAAAGATTTAACGGTTTGTTGGGTGAAGTAGTTAATAAGTACACATGTTCTATTCTGGCATTTGGTCTCTGATCAAGAGCATGTGGTCGAGAGATTTGGTGATCTAGTTAGTATTTCTTCCTAGCTTTTCAAGAAATGAAATCATTCATGTTAATGGATTTATTATTACAATATTGTCTAGAGGGAGGTAGGATATGGGGCAGATTTAGGATTTAAAGGCAGTGTGTGCATTGTTACATATTAAACTTTGTTTAAACTATTTGTATACATATGTAGTCCGAGTACAAGCACCTGGTTGCACATGCCCCTGCTGCTAACATGCTGGATTACTGGATCTGCCTGTGGTAGGAGAGCAACATAACCAAATTTCTTGGTCATTTACCTTTTGCCATCTCTCTTTTGTGTTTGGAAAAGTAGCTAGCTTCTGTTATATCTGGATTAACCAAGAATAAAGCATCGATATACCTGCCTTGAGTTGCTCACTTAGGTCCAGTGATGCGGCAGGAGAGAGATTAGTGATTGAGTTTATAACTTTTGTCTTCAATACCTACCATTGGATCATGTAAGAGTCTTCTTTACAGTTTAATACTCATCTGGCTAATCATTCACAAGTTTCAGGCCTAGCTTTTGGATAGGTGCTTTAAAGTTGTAGGGAAATAGAGGTACTGGTCTTAACTTTAAAGATGACCGTACCTTCTTATGAAAATAGTTCATGAAGGAGTGAATGGTAGGAATATTGCAGTTATGGTTAGAATTATCTCAGAAAATGGATCGTTAGGTGCTAATAATTATGCTGTTACCTAGGTGCAGAAGTGAAGCAAATGATTTTCCTCTTACATGAGCATCTACTTTCTTTTGTTCTTAGCTTTGCGCAGTTGTGAATGTACCCTCATCTTAAATTAAGTACCAACTAGTTACAAGTGTCGATAAAATTTGTTCCTGCGTTACTTCATTCTGTTATCAGATACAGTTACCTATTCAAGAAGATGCTAAAATTGCAGAAATTAACCAGGCATTTATCTGAGTAGCTAAGCATATATACATTTTGAATATTAGCCTTTTCTCTAGGAAAGGAAAGACGGTTATTTCTCTTTCAGTCTCATATTGTTTCTGTTAAAAAGAAAGGAGAACATATAATGTTTGACACTTATTGGGAAAAGGAAGGATGGACTTGAGACAATGACATGAAAACAACTTATGATACTTGTCCAGAAAAAGAAAAAATAGGAAATAAGGGAATCAACCAACTTACGGCTACATCAAATTTGATATCTTGGGCAAGTGATTGGTGTTTGGAATTCAACTTCATGTATTTTTTCCCTATTTATTTGAAATGATAAAATCCAACACCAATTTCCATATCTAGGAACCCAACAATAGCCTTGTTCCACTTCATTCTCTTGGTGGCTCGAACCCCAACATCGTGGTTGGAGGGCCCTTATCACTAGGCAGTCTCTCCCTTGTAATTATTGATTGGAGATCTTGACTATCTATCAAGCATTGTAGTTAACAAAGGAGATGGTGATATTTGTAATTCCGTCTTTTTTATACATATAATAGGGGTTTGTCATAAAAAAATATACATATAATAGGGGTTCCGGGGAAACTTTTGTGTACCTCGATTATTCCACTGAGTACCTGCATTCTCCCACCAGTCAAAATACCAGGTAATTGTGCCCACCAAGGCTTAGCATATGCGACGGAATTAATCAGCTTTTCCCCCTCTCCTGAATCCAAACCCTGTTCACACTCTTGAGTGCATAGTTCGTAATTTTTTAGGGGAAACTTAGCAGTGGACTGCTTGTATCATATAACAACCAGTACCTAATCAGGATTGTTTATATAATCAACTGAGCTGAACTATGATCCATTAGTTATATGAACAATAGATCCTTAGATGTTACTTAAAGAGATGTGTAATTGTAAGAAGATATTTACGATCTAGAACAAACTGAAATCTAGTTCTTTTTTTGGTATTCTAATGTTCACTTATAGTTGGTCTTAAAGTTATGAAGTTGGAAACATGGTTAGGCTCTTCAAAATGGTAGGAAAGACTATTATGCAGAATGTCTACTGTAACTGACCTGAAAAGGGCTTTTTGCTGCCAAATTCTTGTCATTCTTTGGGATAGACCCGAGAGACTAGGGACTGGGGTTCAAATATTTAGCTAAATGATACTCTACTTTTGTGGGGTTTGCTCCTATAAATTGATATAATCAATGCTTTTTCAAAAGAATTCTTTTAGATAACTGATACTTTATAAGATGAAAGGAACAGAGAATAGTAAGACAAGAAGTCATACTGTAGAGGGATAGAGCTCCGCAATAAGAGCGCATTAACTTTTTTGCAAGATAAGTGAGAGTGGTCTCAATAACAACATTCATTTCTTTCTTTCTAAATCCATTTGTATGAGATTTTGCCTCCATATGGACTTGGATAAACAAACTACATATATGTACTTGCACCACATATTCTTCTGTTGGATCATATTGGATGGTTCTTTTTCCTTTCTGGTACTTCAGAAATTATTCAATGACACTTTCATGTGTTCTTTGTGTCCCATGTTCTTGATTGTTGATACGGGGCATTCACTTTTGTTTTTTCTATGTGCAGATAGTACCTGCTTGTCAGAATCTTTATAAAAATTCCTTTACTTATCACTGCCTTCAAGATGACCAAAATTTGGCATTTGATGACGCTATCCAATTTTTAGGTGAGTAACATTCCCTTTACTTTGTTTAACTTAATACCTCTAAGCTTGATTAGGAGATCCATTGATTAGGAGATCCATGGAATTTTCTCTTTGCGTAGTTCTTTAGTATGGTCAACTATTTGCTGCTAGATGCTTTGAAGGTACCTAGTTGATTGAGAAATATAGAATGAGGATTGAATTATGTGAATAAACTAATTATCTATAAACAACTATGCCTCAATTCCAAGCAAGTGTGAGTCAGTTTTATGTTCTCATCCACTGCTTTGCCTCTTCCGTTCACCTTTCATCTGCCTCTGAAGGTACAAATTGTTGAAGATATTATTGAGCAATTAAAAGTGTTTATCTTTAACAAATTAAGCTTTTATATGAGATAGTCGCACAAACCTAGACATGGTATCTTAGAGCAGGCAAAGGTACTGAGTTTGAGTCTCACCACCTTCCATTATAAAAAAGAATTTCCATGTGTTTGTCCCATGGAAAAGATTCAAGCCTGCATGTAAGGAGGCGTGTTGAAAACATAATTAAGTAATTAAGGTGTGCCTCTAACAACTTGTTTTTAGATGAGATTGCTGCACAACTTTATCACAAATACTGTAATGAGTTAAAACTTGTATGCAGATACTAGGTGGAGTTAACTACCTGGAGTCTTGTCATTCTTTTTGGACATTGAATGGTAGCTTTCTTCAGTTGAATCTTGAGTCATCTGATAGTTGATTTTTACAGATCTGTTTCCCACAGGTTCACCTTGAAAGACGATCATTTTTTCCTTCAAAATTGTAGTAAGTTTTATGGGGTGTTTGAATTAGCTTTTTTTGAAGTGACTTATAAGTTAAAAGCTAAAAGCCATACGTTGGGAACGCCCAACTTTTGGCTCTCTGTTTTGTTTTTTTTTGTGGTTTTTTTTTTTTTTTTTTTGGTGTGTGTGTGTGTGTGTCACGTTTTCAGCCTAAAAAAGGTATTTAAAAACACTGTCTGAGTTTACCCAAGCACTTCAAAAACTAAAAAAAATATCTTAAAAGCCAAAAGTCACCAAAAATCAGTATTTCATATCTTTCAACTCAAAACTCTGTTTACATTGTCTCTAGCTAATTGCAAAGGAAATTCATTACTAGAGAAGATACCATTGGGCATCGACATTGACTTACTACAGTGGAAAGTCATGCTTATGACCTCAAGTTTGTTGTCAGTGATTGTTCATGTTTTGTGGGAGACACTACGTTGGCTAATCTTAGATTTTTTTTTTTTTTTTTGTGCAGAACAATGTGAAAAGGATAGGGCTCGTGTTCTTGTGCACTGCATGTTAGGTAAAAACAGGTAAGGAGTTGATTGACCTTCTTACAGTTTCCCTTATTCTTTCTTTCGTGTTTGTGCTTTATCTTGTTCTCCTTAATTGTCTTTGTTCTTCTGCTGGCTATTTTTCCCAATTAAGGTGTAAATGTGAAAACTTGTGCTCTTTTCTTCAGCTTTAATGTAGAACTCATAGACATGCTTTTTTGATAGGTCGGCAGCGGTTGTAATTGCTTACTTGATGAAAAGTAGAGGGTGGAACCTTGCACAGAGCCTTCAGTGGGTAAAAGAGCGAAGACCTTCTGTTGACCTAACTCAAGGTCATACTGCTAATCTTTATAAAGGATTTCTTCGTCTACTTTTTTCAGTTGAAAAACTATGATATTAAGCTTGTAATTCTACACTTCAGAGACCTGCAAATATTTGAGATGACTAACCATGGTTTGCGTGTAGTTGAAGAGGTCGGGTAGTTAATATTGATTTTGGATAATACTATCATACTCGAATGTAAGTTGAAACTGTCACCAAGCTAATAGAGTTCACTCTCTGAGTGCAAGCATTAGGGCTTTGCGCGGATGAGTTGCAAGTTTGGCATATTAGTCACTTTGTAATAGATGTTTCGATCTTCCTTCTTCCTTGAATCCCGATTAGATTTTTAGTTATTTGGATTACCAGAACTCTGCTAATATTGAATCACACAACTTGTCTCTCTTCACTTGGGTTGTCGCTGCTCTTTGAAACTGATCTTAATAAAAGAGCTCACTCGTAGCTTTGCATCTGTCTGAGACTCCTTTTTGTTTATATTTACAGAGGTCTACCAGCAGCTACAGGAGTACGAGCAGAAGATCATTGGGTCACTTCAGAACCAGCCCAGCCCCATCATGGCAGCCTTCTCTTCTCCTGTGACATCCTTCAACTTTGGCTTCCCAGAGGCCATTGATCCGATTCCTGCTCCAGTCTTCAACATTTCTAATGCCCCTTCACTTTTTTCCCATCCTGCTTTTGAAGTTCCTCCACAGGGATTCACTTTTGGAGCTGCTCATAATCAACATACTGCCTCAGAAAGCCCTTTGAATGCCAATCAAAATCCAAATGGGAGTGACATTGGCATGGACAGTTCATGATACTATGGTGCCTTTAGCGTTGTGAAAAATCCTCAACCTTCACAAGGATTAAGAAGGTTATGCCAGTTGCCGATGCCAATCTACTATGTTTTTCAGAAGGTTGGATGTGAAGTGGGAGAAAATGCTTATAAAACCACTAGTTGTAGAGTTTGACATGCCCATATCTTATGCTGTCATCAAAATGGATTTGTGAGTTAGGGAATCCAAGTAACTACTCCTATTATGTATGCGATGCTATAGTCTGTTTTCGTTTGATCTCTTACAAACTAGATTTTGTGTAGCAACTGACTGTTATATTATCGGAAAGGTGGGTGAGAGTTTTTGGCAAGTAATGGTTTGCATTTATATCCTTCTTGTGCAGTTGCTTCGCGTGTTTGTGTTCAACTATAGTTAACATTGTGAATGCTAATGACCATTGATGGTGGCATTCCAAAACTAGTCTTAAGTTTACATTAAGGGACTTTGGTTCCCAATTTTTGTTCTTCAATTGCAAGAGGAAGGAAGAAAATGAAGATATGATGTTAACATATTAATACAAATTTAAATTTGTAGAAGCAAAGCTTTTTGATTTCTATGGACCATGTAAGGATTCAACGTCGATTGAATCTGCTTTTTCTTGGATGCTCTATAAGAATTTGTCGCTATTCCTTTCCTCCACTGAGTCACAAAGGTAATATTCCCTACAGTGTTGCTTGGTGACCAATGAAGCAGATTGAAAACCATGAGGTTTTAAGTTCAAATCTTATCGAGAGGCTGAAGTACTTGGTGATTTCTTCCCATCTTTTATGCCTTGACGTACAGAGTTACCTAGTACTTGTGTTGGTGGTAAATAGCAATGGATAGACTTAGTCAAGGTGCATGCAAGGTGGTTCGTACACCATGAGATAGAAGGGTCATTACGTACGTAGCAGCATAACAACTCGAGGTGCAGACAAAGTGGTTCAAACACCACAATTGATGGTATAATGGCATCTATGTTTACAATCACACAGTTGGCAACTACAATAAAGTAAATAGCTTTATTGAGGACCCATATTTTCTCAATCTACCATTCAATGTGGAGGTTGAATATCAACAAGAAAAAGTACAAGTCATGAGAGCCACACATATGACACTCATCGGAGATGAAATAATTTCGAATTTGAGTTATGAAAATGAAAAGATTTACTGCATTATAGATTGTGACTAACAACTTTTAACAATAAAAAAAAGTTTTCGAATTTTTTAAATACCTGACATCAGATGGAGAATTAAAAAAAAAAAGTTAGTACTACAAGAATTGGTGTTTGAACCACACATGATATTCCTCTTTATCTTGTTCAATCATTCCCTTTAGAATAATTTATTTGATTTTCATTTTTTTTTTATTCATTGCAAGCAATTGTATTTGAAGAATATTTATATATATTCAATTATCTAGTGGCTCATTTTATATCTTTCTTTGTACTTTTGCATGGCTTTGTTATTTATTGTAAGTATTTAATATGTTAGTTTCAAAAATTTTTTTTGGGAGAGTAGCACTTGTGTTTGACTGAACAATTTGAAAAAAGCAAAAACATTTCTATTAATATTAGATTGTATGATCAAAATTCTAAAAGTGCTTCTTGAAAAAAAATCACTTTTAGCCTTTAAAAAATAACTTTTGCTACTACTCAAAATAGAGGCGTGAATCATAGATCTTTAGTTTATAGGTTCTTTCAATCACAATCTTTTTTGCTTGCTTAGTTCTAGATAAATTAAACATAAATATAAAAACTAAGCCAAAGCTAGAGGCGGAGCTACCTTTTGGTCGGGGGTTCATTTGAACACCCTTCGCAAAAAAATTATACTATTTATATATGATTAAAATAATTATATATATATAATAGATGTTGAACTCCCTTGACTAGTTCGTATATCTACTTTTTCAGATTTTGAATCCCCTCGATAAAAATTCTGACTCCACCACTATCCAAAGCTATTAAATTCTACTGAATCCTTACTTATAATGTGGCTCCGCCCATACCTCAACACCACTCATTATTATTTTTTTTCCTTCTAAAAACTTAGTCAAACACCATAAACCTTTTAAAGTAAATATCATTGGTCATGGATTAGATAGATATCTACAATGTATTTGTTTAATTTTCATATCTTTTTAATTAAAAGATTGACATGAATGCTCACCACGTTCAACACAACATTTCCTTCATTAGTTTAATTTTCATATCTTTTTAATTTTATTAAAAAAAATATTATGCCTTACTGTTGGTCACGTTTGTACACTCTAAAAAAGTTTTAAAAAAAATGTTAGGTTGAGAGGAATACAAGGAGTCCCTCTCATTTTTCACAACACAAAGTGTACTCGAATAACCAAAAACAATTCAGAGAGAAAAAAAAAAGGAAAAAAAATTCCAACTAATTTTTCTTTCTCCCTTCGACCAAAAACTTCTCATCAATCTTGAATCCAAACATAAATCTTGTGTTTTGTTCCATTTGTTGGTCATAATCGCGTTGTTTATAGTCGCGAAGGTGATCATTACTTGGTGTTTGAATCAAGAAAACTCCAGGTTGAATCGAAGTTTTTGGTGAGATAAATAATGCCAAGCAAGTTAAAGAAGGCAATTGGTGCAGTAAAAGATCAAACAAGCATTAGTCTTGCAAAAGTTGCAAGCAATACATGTTCGACACTTGAAGTTGCTGTGCTAAAAGCCACAACACATGATGATGTACCTATGGATGATCGATACGTTCAAGAAGTCATCAAGCTTGTGTCCTCCAACAAGGCCTATGCGGCTGCCTGTGCTCGTGCCATTGGCAAACGCATTGGTAGAACAAGGAATTGGATCGTTGCCCTCAAATCGTTGATGCTTGTCCTACGAATATTCCAAGATGGTGATCCTTACTTCCCTCGAGAGGTCCTTCATGCTATGAAACGTGGAGCTAAGATTCTTAATCTTTCTAGTTTTCGCGATGATTCAAATTCTAGTCCTTGGGATTTCACAGCATTTGTTCGTACATTTGCCTTGTATCTTGACGAGCGTTTGGATTGTTTTCTTACTGGAAAGCTTCAAAGAAGATACAATAATCGCGAAAGAGAGAATACTAGTAGTCATTATAGGAGTACAGGTAGTAGTCGAAGAAGGGGTGATGAGCCTGTTCGTGACATGAAACCAGTAATGCTGCTTGACAAGATCTCGTATTGGCAACGATTGATTGAAAGAGCTATTGCTACAAGGCCAACAGGTGCAGCTAAGACAAATCGTCTTGTACAAATTGCGTTATATGCTGTTGTCACAGAGAGTTTTGATCTTTACAAAGATATCTCAGATGGCCTCGCGCTTGTTCTTGATAGTTTCTTCCACTTACCATATCAATCATGCGTTAACGCCTTCCAAACTTGTGTCAAAGCTGCTAAACAAGTCGAGGAGATCAGTTCCTTTTACTCAGTATGTAAAACCATAGGCGTTGGCAGGACATCCGAATATCCAAGCGTTCAAACTATCTCAGAGGAACTAATCGAAACATTGCAAGAGTTTCTTAAGGATCAATCTTCATTTCCAGCTCATACACAAAGCAAATCACATTTGCTTCTTCCCGGTGGTTCAACAAGGACCACGAGCAGTAAACGTGATAGTTCTGGTTGTCAATCAGAGTTTTCTACAGCCACAGACACGAGTACTAACTCTGGTGTTAATTCGCGTTGCACATCATTAGAAGATCTAATAAGTGCAACCGAAACATGGAAGAGTCCAGCCAATATTTCGATTGATTTAGAGGCCTATTCGGATATTCAGTTTGAGAAGCAGATACATGAAAAATACGATACAGTATCTACTCATTCATTGCCTGTTTCAAATTCCATGGCGGACCTTGTATCCTTACCAGATTTGCAAGAATTCGATCAAGATGACGAAGAAAAACAACAAAAACACGAAGCTGTACTTGAAAAACACCACAAACAGAACCCATCATTAGATTCTAATAGTTCAGTCACAGGATGGGAACTTGTGTTAACTGAGGCAATCCCATCAACGTCTTTCAACGCGTTCCCTGAACAACCAAAACAGGATCATAACGATGCGAAAGGGGTAATAACACCATCAGCATCATTCAACGCGTTCCAAGAACAAGGACAAGACAATGTGCCAACAAATGAAGCAGAGGTTTCTTCAAGCAATGGCTGGGAATTAGTACTATTCGAAAACATTCCACAAGCAGAATCAACACAAGCCGTTGTCCCTAGTACCACGAACAACAACAACAACGTTAACAGCTTCTTCCCAACATTGGATGATTTGTACAATCAGAATCAAACACCATTTTATCTGAATAATGGACTAAACTCACAATTCACCCCTATGTATGATCAAAATCCAGCACCTCAATACTACAATCCATTTTTACAAGACACATCGATGGAGTTGGCTATGGTACCAGTCACAGGTGCACCAACTATGACTACAAATTCATCGTTTACATTTCCGACGTCTATTGACATGTTCATGTCATCAGCACCAGCACCTACATTCCAAGCAACTCCAACTTTTAGAGCTCATAATCACACTACAGGGCCAATGCAGGGTACTAATATGGACGACCCATTCGCGACGTTTTCAAGCAGTGATCAGATGTTTAATGGCATCAAGAATGAGCAGAATTTGATGCAAGAACAACAGTTATGGTTGCAGAACCAAAACAAAATCATAGCAAAACATAGGGCTTGATTTATATACGTAAAATGAATAAATCTTGTTGTTATGTTTTACAAAATTGATATTTGTTGTGTGAATTTTCCTCGCTTCTAGTATAAAAAAAGGACAAGCCTGGTGCACTAAAACTCTCGCTATGCGCAAGGTCAGTGGCGGAGCCAGCATTTTCGTCAAGGGTGTTCATATATGGGTGAGTGATTTTTTGTATCAATGGTGTTAAACAATTGATATGTATCAAAATATCTATATTTAACCATATATTTGAAAAAGTTTTCCGATGAAGTGTGTTTATCTGACCATCCTTGAATGAATGTAGCTTCGTCCCTGCGCAGGGTCCGGGGAAGGGCTGACCACAAGAATCTATTGTACACAGTTACATTTCTGCCAGAAGCTGTTTCCAAGGCTTGAACCCGTGATCTCTTTCTAGTTTGTGTACATTAATTGCACGATTTTTAGATCACGTTTGTCTTTGGAAAACGTTCTTGGTGAAAAAAAATGTGAACGAAGGATCCCACTGAATTGAGTTAGTACCATGCATTTATGAAACAATGAGAACTCTTTATCTCGATATCTCTTATCAATTCAAAAACTTTGAATTCGAATTGATGTCCTCTTGTTAATTCTTTCTAAATTGCGCACATTGATTTATTCTAAAGATTTCATTTCAATTGGAATTCAAATATTAATTTCTTCTATCATGAAATTTGCATGGCAGAAAGCCAAAAGCAATAAGTTAAAAATCCATTCAATTATCTTGATATTGATTATGGCATAATACATATGCATTCAAACAAAGTTTAAGTTAGTAAATAAATATTATAATTTGAGTATTCACACGTTGATTCATCAACTCATTTTTACTATATCAATCGAACACTTTAATAATACAAATAATTATTTAAACATCTCCAAATTTTATATGTCACGTCAGCATCGAATATCCACCGGATACAGTAGGGATGAGTTTGAAACCAAATTAAAATGTCTAGATGTATTAAAATCTCACATAAGATAATATAGTGATCGATTAATCGCCAAAAATAAAATAAAGTTGCAACATAATTGCATTGACAGGTTGGTAAAATAATACATGTATTAATTTAGGGGGAAACATTTGGAATAAGGATATGTTTACCAGCAAAGTGGGGATTAAATTATTCAAGGACAAATATTGTTCTAAATAAAGTAAGTAATTAAGTATAATGATCTTTTTTATTTAATGATTACAAAATGATCCCTTCATTATTAGTCATGGTATAAATAATTCACATATTATGTCTTGCACAACTAGTATGTTAATCAAAGGACAAGTGATCAAAATTGCTAGTTAATTTTGGAGTGCACACTGAGATATTTCACCTAGTTTCTATGCTAATTGAACACTTAATTTTATTTTTTTATGATAAAAGGAACTCAGTCGCTGCCCTTTGGGTTTGCATAGAGTAATGTACAATAACTCACAAACTACATAGGAGAAGTAGCCTGCATTAGACAAGTTCGGTGCGGCAAGCTTGGCCAAAAAGCAAACCCAAGGGCGGAGCTAGTCCACTACTAGAGGGTTCATCTGAATCCCCTTCAATGAAAAATTATATTATTTATGTATGGTTAAATAATTTTTTATGTATATATAATAGATGTCGAACCCCTTCGTCTAATTTGTCTATCTACTTCTTTAAATTTTGAACTCCTAAGTGAAAATCTTGGCTCCGCCACTAGGCAAACCCTTTGCTTTCGTTGGCAAGGAATTTCAAACTTGATACATCTAACATAGAAGTCTCAAGCCCAAACTACTAAGCCCAAACTACTAAGCCACCCCGAAGAATCACTGATAGAACACTCTAACTTACAAAAAAAATCACCTAGATATTTTCACAACTTATGCATCACGTGTTGGATGTCCACAAAACACAATAAAAATGAGTTTATGTTTCGATATATGCACACTCAAAGTTAAAGTGTTTATTCACGAGTTGCATCAAATTTAAGTTTTAAAAATCTATCTATATTCAGTGTCAAATTTTAGACTCTAGGGACCATTTTGGACTTTTTCTCCTCTTCTTATCGCTATATAATGATAGAACGGGACCATGAAGTTGCATAAAAATTTCAATTTTCTCCATTAGCAAAGAGAAAAAAAAATTTAAAAAAAGGAGAAAAATGTCGGGAGCAGCAACCGGAGAGGAAGACAAGAAGCCCGCCGGCGATCAGTCCGGTCACATCAATCTCAAAGTGAAAAGCCAGGTTTTTTTTGCTTATGATCTCGTTAGGGTTTTCTTCCATCGCCGTATGATTTAATTAGGGTTTTGTCGTATGAGTGTTGGAGTTGGTTTTACAGAGTAGCATATGAATCCTTTCAATTTTGAAAAATTCTGGGTCTAAATAGAGAGGAATAGATGCGTATAATTGACTAGACTAGGTTTTGGGTTAGTTGATTGATTGATTAATTTTGAATGAGTGGTTGATTAGGGTTCTTTACACTGGTAGAGAGGTTGTTTGGTATACGGGATAAGGTGCGGATTTCTCGAGGTTAAGCCTGGGATAAAGTTCTGTAATATATATATATATATATATATATATGACAAGGGGAGCCTGCAGTGCCTGGATGAAATTTATGTTAATAATATCGTAGACTTAAACCATAGGATACCCCAGCTTATCCCATCCAACTTGTGATTATGGATGGGATAAATTAGTCTAGGAATAATAATCCGAGGGTATTTGGTACACATACAGAAGGACCCGGCAAGGTTTTAATTATGTTTGATCCAGTTACAAGGTGTGAGACTTAAGTCTCACATCGGATTAACAGGGAGTTGATATGGGGCTTGTATAGCCTTGTGCTCTCCCACCTCAATAGTCGCTGGTATCTGAGCCACCCACCATCCTTTGTGCCTTGATAGTGATCCCAGAATTAGAGTGTTGGCGAGGAGCTAAAAATGGTCTAGCGCACAACTGTTATGGACGGTGGATGTATAGCATGGTGGTTTTGATTATGATACTAGTGCAGGGTATGAGACTTGAGTTCCACATTGGTTTAATGGAGAGTTAATGTGAGGCTTATAAAGCCTTGGACTCTCTCACCTCACTAAGTAAATTTTGGGGTGTGGTTCTCCCTTGATTGTATCTAATTTACTTTTATTCTACGACTTGTGTAGCTACATTGGTTTAAAAAAATTTAGACACCCATTTAAGTAGCACCAACTTACCTTGATTCAAGTGTAAATTAGAAATTTGGACCTAGCAGAGGCAAGAAACAGCGGGTGAAATACTCCTCCCATATGTCTAAGCCCGGATGGAAAGAGTTACCCAATACCTGTGCTGATGGGAGGTAGTGCATACTTGTTGAAATAGTTTTATGTGTGCAAGCGAGCCCAGACACCATGGGTATAGAAAAGTAAAGATGTTAAAGAAAACTTTATTTCTAACTGATTATCTTTCACTCGTTCTAGATAACCTTTTGTTGTATTTTGTTTGTTTCTACTCATAGCCCATGGAATAATTTTATCAGAAAGCACTTCTGTTATCCTTCATAGAATTTTGTCTCCACTCATTTCCTAAATCTTTTTGCTTATCTTTTTGCTTGACCTTTTGGAATTAGTCTAGCTCATTTGTGCTGTGAATGCTAATGTACAATGAACTAAATACTAACACATGTTCTTTGATTTTGTTATATGCTTTTAAAAAGCTAAAAGAAAAAAGTAAAAAGGAGCCTCAAAAGCAGAAAGTAGATTGGAATATTGAAGAAAAAACATTCCAATAGGTAATCACCAGTTGGGATACCGTGGTTGCTCGACTTTGTGCTAATGCTTTATAAGTTGCCAGTGAGAAAAATATTAGTTGTACATATTTAGATATTTAGTCTATTGTCTCATTTCAGTTTTCTAAAGTTCAGAAGAAGAGATCCCTGTAATTGTCATGTTGGAGCAAGGCATATCATCTTTTGTCGAGATTTCGATACTTCTTTCATTAATGTTAACAAGGATATCAATGTTTAAATGCTGCAAAAGATTGTGACGATTGCTTGGTTTAGTTTTATCAGTTATGAATAGTAAACTTTGGTAATGCCTGTTTTAATTATGAGGCCTTAGTTGAAGTTGTTACCAAATTGTGATCTGCTTCTTGTTCTCGGAAAGTCAACCTGGAAATGGGAGTGTCCATTTGATTATGTGGATTCGGTGATACGGGATTGTTATTCCTGATAGTGATTTACATGTGGCCTTCTTTCCTCATGATATGACAATAACCTGGGTTGTAGCTCTACTTCTTGAGTTTTGAAATTTACTTTCTATTGCCAGTCCATACAACGTTTCTTTTTTATTATACACATTTCAGTCTGGCTATAAAACATGATATCTTATGCAATTGTTTTGATTTTCATACTTTGTTGATGAAAAAATCTGGACCTTTTTCTTTCTTAGTCCTATCTTTTATTTCCTTCCCCTTACTGCTATAGGAAGCTAGGCTGCGCACTAAGGTTTTTTGAGAATGACCTTCCGCATGTATTATGAGCAGGCAAATGATAAGAGAACCATGTGTTTGACTAGTTTTCTGGTTGCAGGATGGGAATGAAGTCTTCTTTAGGATCAAAAGAAGCACTCAGCTGAAGAAATTGATGAATGCTTATTGTGATCGACAGTCTGTGGATTTCAATTCAATTGCCTTCTTGTTTGATGGGCGTCGTCTTAGAGCAGAACAGACTCCAGATGAGGTCCCTCCCTCCCTCTCCCCCTCTCTCTCTCTCTCTCTCTCTCTCTCTCACACACACACACACACACACACAAATACAAACAACGAAGGGATAAAAGATAGAATATCAAAAGTGTGTTGTGCATCTGTTTGATGTTGTGGTTTACAACCGTGATTAATCTCTCCTTTTACCTTACAAATTTCCTCCCTTTTGCAGCTGGAGATGGAAGATGGTGATGAAATTGACGCAATGTTGCATCAAACCGGAGGCGCAACTCTTTAAGTCTTTCTTATGTTCTGTTTCTGTGGATGTAAGACATGTGTTTTAAGATAGTATGGCTTGGGGTAAAATGCTGGTTGTGCAACTTTAGGACCTTTAGAGTGTAATGAACAGGGTCGTGTTTGTTTGCTTTATGTTGAACTTAATCGCTAATATATAACTTGACATGGAAGTTATTACTTGCTTCATCTTTTAGTTTTCTGAAGATGACATGAATTCAGAGTCTCGGTGTCTTGTAAATAACCCTTCCCAACCCTCAAAAAAGATCGAAAGCTTGGTGGCAATGAAAAGGTTCTGTTTAGCCAGCATGCACCTGGTATGTTATCACAGTTTGGTCCATTACCTCTAGTTCAACCTCTGTGTATGGTTTATCTTTCTGGTAGTTTGTTTGAGAAATACCCCCAGTGTTTAGTCAAGTGGCAAAAGCGCAACATGTGATGTATGGGCTAGATGTTGTGCGAGTTTGAATCTTTACTACAAACAAAAAGTCCGGTATAAGGGGAAGAATAGTAGATGTATGGACCAGTTGTCACCAAGTATGCAATTGTAGTGTTTCTTTTGTTTTTTTGTTTCATGTTCTGTGTTACATGGAGTAATGTCGATGAAAGATGACCAAATTGATGAGTTAGAAGTTTATGGTCATTCTATTTTGGATACTTGGCCTCTACAGTTATTCTACTTTGACAAGTATATCAGTTTTTTTAACGTAAGAAGATCAATTAAAAGTAATGTTGTGAATTATTATCAGTATGATCCTCTTTGAAACGTCGATTTAAATCATATGCATACCATAGAAGTTGTAATATCGAAATGCATTGAATTATGATGGATCGCATATAAAAAGTGAAAACTTTGATATAAATCTATTTGTACCAAAAATTATTACCAAGTTTCTAAGATGCATGAAACATTCATATGATTGACAAAAAAGTTCAATTCAAAAAATTTTATCCATCTCATCCACATCATACATACAAAAAAACACAGTAAAAACGGAATCCCCACTTTACTTTTTTTTCACTTTATCAAAGAGACTAGTTGCTGAGAGTTATGTTCTTTGGTTAATTATGTTGTTGAGACAATTTTGGTCGCAACAAAAATCAACACTTGTAGCCACATATATGTGTTACTCAGAAAAAGTTACAAAATTTTAGGAATAAAAATTAACAAGACCAACCTCTACAAAGCCATATTAACATCTGAGTAGCAAGAAACAAAAAGTAGTTTGTAAACACTCTTTGTGGATGACTGGAAATCCATTTGTCGCCCGTCCTTGGGATCAATCACACCTTCTCCACTTAAATATCAGACTTAGTTCGCTTGGCTCATGATTCGAACCAGTGACTCGAACCAAAGTAGTCTGCAGACGCGCGCATGGTACAAAATACTGTTACTTTATCTATGTACTTGCAACAACATGAGAATCCAGCTGCAGTTCAGAAATGGGGTGTCCTTAATTTTGACATGCATCATCATCTCTGTGTACTTGCTTTTTCATAATACTAGGGAGATCTTTCTTGCTTTCTTTGAGGAACAAAACGCCACAGGTCCACAGCAATGTCGACCTCCTTTTTCTTGTGAAATTTGTACAGTTGTGGCACATCATACCGAAGCTGCAATTGAGAGAGAAAAAGGCACAAACCATTCACAAGGCTGCACCGAATCTCACTTAACATCACTAGCATGCAAAATGATGAATCTGTTTGTTTCGATAGTTAAAAAGTGATACCTGAATGAGCATAATAAACACATACCTCACATATAACTTCAGCACTTCTTGCATTATAATCTCGCAAGGCTGCTCTTTTCACATGCTGTAAAGACCATAAACAAATGCTAAATCACGACCTAGATCAGAGCACTCGTGCACAGAAACATGGAATGAACTTCACAAATTGCATGCAGTTTTACTCGCGTAACAAAAGAACAATTAGAACATATAACTGCAAACAGATCTAGAGGAATCATATAACTGCTTATAAGCAAGAACCAAGGAGTTGCATATGCAAAGTAACTAATCATTTAAAAAATAAATAATTTAATATTGAGACACAAAGGTGTAGCCAAGAGCTCATTGGTTAATGAAATGGAACGAAAATCATGGAGAACAGGGGTTGAATCTAAACGCTATGTGAAATTTTCTCATCTGCCCAAATCATGGTGCACAGAGTTACTCGATATATGTATTAGTCGCAAAGCTGACACGAGCACCAGTATTTAAAAAGAGGATCTAAAATTTGGGATGAATAGCATTGTCAATGAAGCTTTCATTTCCCCGAATATATAATGTGTCAGCCTCCATTCACCAACAGGCTTAACTTTCTATTTCGAAATCAGACTTCATTTGATTCCCCTCTTTCATCAACACCAGAAGCTGACCTAAGGTTCCATTAATTTCGGAAAAAACAACAACAATTATTTCAAAGGCAAGGGATAGTTCCTTGAGGATGTTTCATTTAATAAGGTTCCCGCTTCCCTTCCTATCCATCTTCACCCCAATGCACAACAAACTAAACCAAAAGTATACTGGTTTTCAGTTATAAATGGTAAACCCGAGCTTCTTTATTAGTTTTGTGCCAGAAAGAGTAAATTCAACATTCAGAAGAGGAATTGAATATTTAGATAACTGTATCGATGAAATCAGCAATTTTTCTTCTTTGTTTTTCATTTTTTTATTGAGAAGTGACAGCAACTTAATTTAAGTCAGCATGATTTATGAGCATTACAAACTCAAGAAAGTTCATATTTAAGCTATTTACATTGGATGCGACTCGAATAATCTTTTCACAAATCAATCCCTTTGCTGTGGGAAGACAGCATGGAAGAACTTACTTCTCTAGTTGTGGTCTTATGTAAGGAATAAATTGCTTGAGAGGCAACCTGATACATCAATAAAACAACACATTAGTCTTGGGAACAAACGGGGACTAAGTGCAAATGCAAAACACAAAACAGGATATGTAGAGCACCATTGTACCTTCATTGCCGAAGAGAGGAAGTCCATGTCGGCACCTTTCCTCCGTGTTCCAAAAGGTGGATTCATAACCACTGTTTCAACAATCTGACCTACACATAGTGGAATATCAATGAGTCGAGATATGTATATTTTCTTTCGGGGATGAAAAGTGAGGTGAAAAAGATACCTCTCCATTTTAAGTTGCTGATGTCACATTGAATAAAATCCATGTCTAGCTGCAGATGAAACAGTTCAAGAAATGAATGAAAACACAAATTATCGCAAGAGAGAGTATACATGGAAGGCTACATGTATCAATTAAAACCAATGTAAAAGACTCAGCCTTGAATCCTTTCTCAACCTTGCAACTGAAGAAGGAAAAAAAAGAAGCAAAAAGTGTTATCACATAAACGAATAATACCTCAAGCTCGTCGGCATTTGCATATGCAATCTCAAGAGATTCAGCATCAATATCAAGCCCAATAACACTTCTGTTAACCAGAAAGACATGTAAAGAACAAGCATACATAGGGAACCATAGTAATCTGAAGGTAGCTACGTATACCAAATGGTTCCACTGTTCACCACAACATTGTATATAGGTCAAATGTCAACTTTATACAGGTATATTAAATCTTGACCCCCCAAACAGTGTTTGGGCTGCACAACAACATGTAATCCCACAAGTAGGGTCTAAAAGGATAGAATGTATCAAGACTTTACCTAGAGAGGTTGTTTTCGACAGACCCTTAGCTCAAAAATAACATATGTCAAAGCAGTTTGAAAAAGAGAATACAAAACTGAAAGCGGTAACAGTCAACGAAATAAATCGCTCGGGGAAGCACAATACAATAATTGAAACAATGAAAACAACACGTCATACTAAAATCGAAGAATTCGATAGTAGGAGAAGGGGACTTAACAAACTCAACTACCTGCTAACCTTGAAAACCTCCTACTAAATTACATGTCATAATATTGGGATGTGAACTTCTGCCTATGGGGCTCGATTTTTAGACGAGGGTTTTTAGAGAACAATCTCTCTATCTCTATGAGGTACTCGTGGGATTCCACAGAGTATGTTGTTGTTGTTTAATATTGGGATGTTAAAAGATCATATATACCATCTCCACATATCAGTAAATAACAACAACAACAACAATATACCCACTGGAATCCCACAAGTGGGGTCTGGGAGGTAGAATGTACGCAGACTTTACCGCTATCTCACAAGGTAGAGATGTTATTTCTTGGGAAACCTCGTCTCAAAAACCCATAAGCAGAATAAACTAGATATGAAAAAAGGGGAAGGAAAAGAGAAGGAAACAGAAAAGACGACCAACAACACAAAGCACATGATAATGTGTAATCAACATGATATATAGATAACATCAACATGTATATGACACATAATGACAAGACATGATATAAAACACAACTACTCCTACTACCATACTGTACTATAACCCAAAAGGCAAACATCCACCTAATCCTACCAACCAATTAGCAAAACATAACAGTAAAGTTCAACAACATAAACAAAATCCAGAGAGCAAAAAGAACATACTCAGCTCCCAAAAGACCAGCAGCAAGGCCTAATGTACCACAACCACATCCAAAATCAGCAACCACCTTACTGTTCACATCCTCAAATGAATTCTCAGCCTAAAAAGATCAAATTTTTTTCACAGAAAAAACCCAAAAAGTAAAAAATAAAGATACCCTTTTTAACAAAACATAAAAAAGAAAGTATCTGTATGACAAGAACAATAAAAAAAAGTGGGAATATAGAGAATTTACAGTGTAAAGCATACGAGAAGCAATGTGGGCTCCAGTAGGATATTGCTCTAGTTCAATCTGTAACAGCAAAAAAAGTAAAACTAGTAATCAAGAATCACAAAAACTGGAAATAAAGTACATAAAGATGTTTTTTTATTTATAGATAAAGAAAAAGGGAACCTTTGGGGAGGAGAATTGTTCAAGAGAACCAAGAAAACTTTCTAATTGCTTCAGCTTCATCTTCACCTTTGATGTCTGCTAAAGCTTCCACTCTCTGTCTCTGTGTGAAAAAAGAGAGAATCCCTAAGCCCAATATGTTTGTAGAAGGGTAGAAGGGTCATTTGAACTTTGGCCCTACTTTGGGTAATTTTTTTAATTTATGCCTATGTAACAAATTATTTTTTCGTATTATAATATTTCACAAGTTATATTTTGATATTACAATTGCTAAAAAATTTATGCGGCATTTGGCATAAGTTTAATTGCTAAAGAGGAAAAAGTTATCTTATCTATTTCAGAAAGATTGTCTTGATTTAGGAATACGATGGTCAAACTAAATAATATTTGATGTGAATTTGAATATAGAATATGGAATTTCTTTTGAAATAAAATTTGCATGTTTAGAAGTTACATAAAAGTACTATAAGTCACAATAATTAGTAATTAAAGGTTATATAAATATAAGTCACAGTAATTAGCAATTCAAAATATTTGAAAAATTATGATTAAAAAAATCCAAACATTGTTTGTCAAAGACTTGTGTAATAGTGATTCGTAATTAATTGTTGATTTTATTATGTCTTAGCCATGAGGTAAAGTGAGAAAAAAAGTTAAAAGATAAAGATACTTTTACAAGAAACTTAAAATTTGAAACAAGTTTGAATAAACACTTGAACATAATTTGATCGAAGTTTGAACATAATAGTATTTGAAATTAAAATCTGTTTAGATATAAATTTTCACTAGAAAAAGATGCAAAAGGACCTTGAAGACCCACCGAAATATAAAAGTTGAGACTTTTTAAAAAAAATGATTTGCTAGGCAAAGAGTACATAACCAAATATCTGAGCTTATCTTAACCCGTCAATTTGAGATCCAAAGAAAAATACCGTTTCAAAATAATCGAAAAATAAAGTAAGTGTTTTTTTATAGAAAAAAAAATTATTTAAAAAATGGGGTGAGAGAGGCTCGAACTCTCGACCTCAGGATTACTCAGAAGCTATGAGACCTACGCGCTAGCCAACTGCGCCACCACCCCTCTGTGTCTGTATATTCTGGGAATACAATATAATCTTCTAAAAGTCTAATGAGCAACTATGTATAGTATAGACCGTACCTAAAGTGTAGTGGAGTGGTAAGTATTTCTCGTCTTTAACTAGAGTTTGTGTTTGAGTTTCGAGAATTGCATCGAGATTGATAGGGAATCTAAACCAGTCAACATTCAAAACGGATAGAATGAAGTCTTGGTACAACTATTAATCGGTATGAATCTGAAGCAAAGCTATCGTAGAACACTTCTATTTATATACTCGTATATTTTTTTTTCTTATGAAGCTATACCATAACTCACTGTTGTCCATTACAAATATTAATTTACGTATATGTTGATCGATTTTCTTAGCCATTTCTTCGATTCAAATTGTACATGGAGAAATTAAAGAAGATTTTTTTCGTAAATTAACAAAGAGGGGAAAAACAATTCATAAATAATTTGTGAAATAGAAGTCAACGTTGTAGGGATAGTGTGAGTTGGGACTGGACAGGATGCCCATTGACCATGAGTATCCGACTATCTGGTTAATGACAGTCAAACAACATTCCAATGAATAATTATGTTCGGGATAATCGAGGCACATAGCCTCAAATATGGTTGTCATACCGGCATCATGCTGGAGAGTACTGTTGGGAGCCGACTTGGTTCTGAAATGCTGCAGATTAATATACATGATGGGTCTAACAGTTACCTAAGCTAACTCTACAAAATGGAGGAGATAACTAATGCACAGATAAAAGACAATGATGCAAAATCTGTCGAGTTCCATATCAAGCGAGGAAATCCTTCCTCAACTACTTCCCACTCTTCGCCTATACAGGCACGATATTCTAAGTTTGGGACTTTTGCATTTTTTAAAACTATTGAGACACAAAGTCCCACATTGGTGGCTAATGGGATGGGTGGTCTCCTTATGAGTCTTAGGCAATCCTCCTCCCTTTGAGCTAGCTTTTGGGGTGTGAGTTAGGCCTAAGACCTTATTCAACATAGTATCAGAGCAGGACCCATCTCACACAATGTTGGACCCCGAAAAAAAATTGGAGGGGTGTTGAGACACAATATTTAGCCAATTTTTCTGCAGACACTGTCAGGCATGTTGATCAATTGGATGCTGATCCGACCTCGACTCTTGGAGGAAAAATTCATGGATTCAACAACTCTCCAATTTTTTATCGAAACTCAAACTGTCAACGTAAATTAAACTCCTGTCGATAAGATCTTTTAGACAATTTTCTGCCACTTCTTCAACAGTTTTTGTCTCTTCTAGCTTCAAAAATCCTTCTACAACCCGTAAGTTTATCTAACAAAAATCACTTCATCTTCCGGGAAGATTGCAAAATATAGGAAACACGGCTTTAGGTGATGAGGTAAGTGATGGTAACTCAATGCCAACACTTCCATGCATTGGGAATCAACATTCCCTTTCTCCTCTTGCAAGTTGATCCCACAGCATCTCGAATTCATTTTCATCGCCAACCATCATATTCTCATCAGGCTCTAAGGCATGTTGAGACGATGATCTGCTCTGCCATAAGCATCCACTTGTTCATCGCGGAATTAATGCCTTCTATTTCTTGTTTCAAGAGTAACTCAAGTTCAGTAGTTTCATCTTCAACTTTTCTTGATTCTGTGTCAACCATATCTTCCGCGAGCTCTATGATTTCACCTTCCAGTCTTGTCAATTCCTCGAGATGATCCCCTGTAGTTTTCCAGGATGATTTCTCCAGATTAGCTCGCAAAGATCCAACCTTTTCATAGGATGATTGCAAATTACATCCAGTAAGTTGAATTGATTGTTTGTTTTTTGATATTACGTAGAATTTAGGATATCTATCACATGCAATCATTGTACCCCAAAGAAATAAAATCTCATAGAATTATTGTACTATCTGCCAAGTGACAAGACAATGGTAGCCAGCACAACCACTACTCCTTTTTTCTTTTTCTACTTTTAATAATGCATCTTGCAAAAGCACTACCTACTCCTTTGTCTCCGATACAACAATAACTAGAGTCTGAAGATAGATCTACACGTGAGATTCCACTGGATATGTTATTGTTGTATCCAAGACAAATGAAAAAATAGAACTCGTGGAGCCTTCACCACCGCTTTTTTAAAAGTTAAAGGTTATGATATATAAAAGTGTTCATTAACTTGCCCTTAGCTAAGTGCTCTCTAATTTCACAAAGATGAACGCACTAGTATACATATTCAGAACATCAAGCACAGATGTATATCAATGTTGCAGCACAGTAGATACTGATTTTTATATTAGGAATTATTGTCCCAACTCTTCAAGAATGTCACCAGGTGAGTGTCGGATCATTCAAAAGTAGTGCATTCAACAGGAATGCAATGACATTTCTGAAGAGTCCGAACAACTTACCTTATTATGCAGAAACTTCGGACACAAAGGATTCCACCCAGACAGGCAGTTGGATTAACAACTTTAATAACTATATCAGATATTATTATGGAAATCATAGCAGGATAGAAGGATATCACATCATTGAAATAAAATTAAAAACAAAAAATTAACATCTCATGAATAATATAAATTTGAACTTTCTAGAGCTTCACCAATATTTCCATAAATCATAACTTAGGATGATTTGGAGTTTGTTTTTCAAATGTCACATCCCAATTAAGAGGACGAAGCTCCGTTTTCCAATTGATTCAAACGATTCTGCAAATCAGAAACAAGGGTACCCAACAAAGCTTCAAACTTGGTCACATCATCTGCATTGAGCTGCTCAATCGACTCCCACCAACCTTTCTGCAGATCTTCAAACACTTCATCATATGTTTCCATTTGAGCAATTGCAGGGTCTTCTACGATAGCAAATTGTTTAAGCCTGTCTTTGAGTTGGTTCACTTCATTTCGACTATGATCCACGACCAGATGAGCACTTTCACTTAATTCCACCTCAGGATTCTGAAAACGAGAAACAACTGCATCAACTGTGGGGTGAAAAAATGAGACAGGCATACCAGTAGGAGAAAAAGTTATCACTCCAATGTCAACATCACATTCAATAACGAGTTCGTTAGCCTTTTCAAATAACTCTGCGCGATGCTTTGAGAAGCTAGCATATCGATCCTCTTTGTTGTCTATTTCTTTCATGAGTATCTTTTCGCGCCCTTTACCCTTCTTATCCTCCATGAATAAATTTGAAAGATTATTGACGAAACGTTTACGAGAAATGGTACATAAAGAAGGGAGATATCATGAGTATATATACATCAAAAATTTCATTGTAGGAAATTTCTATCCAAATATCATAAAGGAAAAATAATCTTTCTATCATAGTGAAAATAGGGAATGCAGTCAATTTTATACTTAATATGTGTTTTGCATATCAATAAAATCTTGACTTTTAAGTTAAATCAATAAATATTTATCTGTACTCATGAAAATTTACCAAGTTGGGGTGAGCAATATGAATATAATTTGAAGAAAGACCAGCTACATACCAATTTTTTCAAATTTTATGGATAAGAAGAAAAATCAATATCTTGAACATATCCAATAACAAAAACATCTTTTTTAATATTTAACAGAAATAAAAAGGAATTATCTTTTTAAAGTAAGATTTATAAAGTAATGGTTAGACTGACTTTGTTGTATGGGGCGAAGTGTTGACCAGTCAAGATCTCCAATGTTCAAAAGATGCATGTTACGGAAATGAGGATGTTGAGGTGGATGTGTGGATATACAAGGAGCAATAATATTAGGAATGAGGATATTCGTAATAAGGTGGGAGTGGCCTTTTGTCACGCCTCGAGCCTACACCCTGGACGTAGCCAGCACTTGAAAATCATTTTTGGTCCCAAGCGAACCACTTGGTTTGACTACTTACTCAACAGAAGACTTAATAATGATGAAAAAGACCATAAAAGCAAAAAGATAAGCTAAACTGTTTGCATAACTAAATAAGAAAGCATTTAAAGCAATGTTTGAATAACCAAAAACTGAAATACTGATTATACGGTCTATGGAACCTCTACTAAGTTGTCTGAAAGGACTACTGACACAGGCCCCAAGTAGCCAGAACTGAAATAAAGCTGAAATGACATGAACTAAAGAGCCTGGACTGGAAGGAGGCCTCACCACTGTCTGGAAGCTAGCAAGTTCTTAACGGAGCGGCTGCTGAGGAACTCGGTCACCTGCGTCTGCATCATAAAACGATGCAGGTTCTAAGGACATCAGTACGTGAAATGTACAGTATGTAAGATGGCCAAAACATTTAAACCAGAATACCATAATATATCATGAAAAATATAATCATAATCATAAATGAGTTAACCATAATCATAAGACTAGTAGGCAGAAAATAACATGCAAAACAGTAATATGCTGAAAGTAGTAATAAGACATAATTTTCTTAGCTTGGGGAGTTTCTCTAACCGATAACAACCACTATGAGCTTCGTGGTGATACAGCGTCTTGCTCACGCTGCCAGAGCCGTCCTGTACTTTGCCGGGGTAGGGAACGAATAACTAGGGGAATGGATCCATCCCAAAACTGAGTCATCTCATTGGCTAATGAGGAAGGTACTGTGGTACGATCCCATCCTATGCTGACTATATAGTTTATGGACTTGAGTAATTTATTCTACTCTCACCCGTATTTGTGCTCAATACTACTCCCAAAATATCTTATACTACTCATACTTAAATGACCATAAGTTCTTGAAAATTTGGGTTTTTCTTGGAGACTTAACCCAGCTTACTACTTAGCTTTCTCAACTGAAATCTCTAACATTACTGAACTAGTATCTTTCATGTACTTTCAAACATATTAGATTTCTCAACTAGAGTATCAAGAAACATTTAAGAAAAGTATTTTTAAAATATATGATATGCTCATCTAAAATGCAAGATAATTCAAGAAAGATATTCTTTAACTAGCCTTGAACTATAATCTTTATGGGTGTACACGAACCCCACATGAATTCACAAGAAATCATATATACTTTAAAATTTTGAAATCAATACTTTAATAACAGTTAAAGAATCAAGAATTGACATCATTCAATCAAGAATCTATGCATAGGGAAATCTACTAAATTTTGTAAGGTTTTCATGAAATTACTCTAAATCAAGACTTGGGACTTTCGAATTGAAAACTAAGTCATACTTTTCTAAAATATTCTAAAAATAATGAATTTAGGGTGGCTTTACATACCTTAGAATGAATTTCTTGAAGAATTAGAGAAAGCCCTAAGTCCTACTATCGTTTCTTGGGTTCTTGAGCTTACGTTCTTGAAAGGGTTCATTTGTTTGAGAGAATGAATGAGGAAATAGAAGTTTTAGGGACTAAATACGACTTAAAAATGGATTAGTTTAGGATATGGGGTGTGGGAAAGGTCGAAAATACTCTTTCCCATTAAAGAACAAATTTGCCCCAAAATTACACTTGTGCACGATGCGCACTATTGTTAATTTCAACTTTTTCGCAAATTTTCTCTTTTCGTCGAATTTTCGAAAAAACCACAAAGTGTGGTTCTGCATCCACTCTGTGCCGTGGAAGAGGCGTGGAACCCCCACTGTTTTGAGCTCACTTGAGCAAAATAATTCGCGTTTTTTCAAGTTTTTGTCAAGTTGAGACCATTTTCCGACTCGATTTTCCTCAATGATCGCAAATTCGGTCTCGAAATCGCAAACGGATTATGGAAAGATACGTTACGCTCAAGGTCAAGTCTAGGGGTATTTTCGTCATTTCACGGGGGTGTTACACCTCTATGGTGGACAATATGAGGAAAGCGAGATCGAGGTGATTTAGATACGTAAGAGTGGCCTCTGTGGTGAAGGAGATGCACAACACCCGAGTGAGGAGGTGGAGAGGTTGGTTATACTAGGTACAAAGAGAGGTAGATGTAGACTAAATAAATATTAGAAAGAGGTGATTAAACAGGACATTGCTTAACTTCAAGTTAATGAGGATATAACCTTGAATAGGAGGGTGTAGAGGACGTATATCAGTGTAGAAGGTTAGTAGGCAGTGGAGTATTGTCTTGCTTTCTGAGGGTTTAGATGTTTGTCATTGTACTAGCTGTCATATTGTTGTTTAGTGATTTCTATTGTCGCACTATTTTACTGTTCTTATTCCTTTTTTGTTGGAATTGCTCTGCTTTCCTTGTTATTTGCTATGGTTTTTCTTTACTGTTTTTTTACTCTTTGTACTTGAATTTGCTACGCTTGAGCCGAGAATTTTTCAGAAACAATCTCTCCACCTCCACGAAGTAGTGATAAAAATTTTTACTCTTTATAGTGTAATATTTTGTCGAGAGAGTTCAAATGAACAACATGACAGCCCCGCAGATCCACCCTTGACTGCATTAGTCTGCTAATGCATATATGGACTTCAAGGTATACAGTGCATATGAAATATATTTGGAAAGTGCACCGATAAACACGTATTCAATGTGTATATATATTGTATGAAGAGTGAATATGAAGTACATATGAAATATATTTGGAAAGTGCACTGATAAATATGTATTTAATGTGTATATATATTATATGAAAAGTGAATATGAAGTGTATTTGAAAAGTATATTGATAAAATGTATATAATGAATACTATGTACACATATAGTATAAAAATGTATGTATGAGGTGTATACTGTATAATATACATTTTGGGCTGGTGTATTTGAGATTTAATAGAAGAAGAAGAAGAAAAATAATATATTGGTCATAAGTTTAAATATATAAAATAAAATAATTAAATTTACAACAAATGTAGTCATGTTTTATTTACATAAAAAGTAATAAAAAATTATAGACTATCTACAGTGACTAAATAATATAACTTGTCAAATGTCATAGAAAGTATACAATGACTATACAATATTGATTACTTATACATAACTTATACACTGAATATACAATATGATACACACAAAACTGAATATAACTTGACAATACATGCCGATACAGCGAATGACCATTTTTTTAGTAATTACTTTGACGGAATGATCATCGACTCTATTATTTTCTTTTTACTATGATATGACATTTGATTTGATGTGTCCATCCGATTGCCAATATTTTACCAAAATTGCTAGTTATATACGATTGTAAAGAAATATAGAGTAACAACACAGCAGGATAATAGATCGATAGACATCTAGTCATTATAAGCAATATAGTTAAAATCATCAGCATTTATTTTCCGCCTTTCTATAAATCTTCTAAGCGCTCAAATTCACTCAGACTTGTCCAACATTTTTTGGCCAACATTGCAACATATATACTTGTCCCAAATTTTTATTCAAACAAGTGAAAATATTTACACCTCTTGCTCATTGCCTAAGGGTACATAATTTAAATGTTGTTCCAAGGACGCAGTGAGCAGATTTCTAATTATTTTGGGATATTATACAAACAGTCGATTATATTCACTATTTTTGTAAGCTAAATATATAAATTATACACTGGTTATATACATAATATTCAATCATTTAGATGAACTTTTCGACATGATTTATTCTCTAGTTCAGATTGTATAGTACAATCCATACATAATTCAAGGTGGTCTTTATTTTTAGCCTCTTAAATTATTGCATGCTTCTCATTTAATGAAAATATATAAGTTAAACTATCATTAATTATGACCTAATTTCATAAAAGAACTTTTTTCCAACTCGCCAAAATTATATAGGAATAAGTTATCTTGTAGGTATTATTTTATGAATTCTGAAACTAAATTTATGCTTCTATCGATATACCTTATGTTGTAGGAACTAAGTCATGCCTTGCGATTTGTTTTGCAAAATTTTCTTGTCTTGCAAAATTTTTTTCCCTAGTAGGTGGATGGATGGATAGATAGATTTGTGTTTATTTTATTTAATTTTGTTAATTAAGTGTAAAAATATCATATTAGAGAGAGTTAAAAGTAAATTTTTTGTGACTATATTATAATTTATTTCTTATATTTGTAAAAAAAAGTTCGAGCATCTATGATAAATTGTACACACACAAAAAAAGAGTGAATAATTAAAAATCGTAATGATAATAATTTAAACTAATTTATTTTACCTTCGTTAGACCGAAAAGGATATAATTGAGTCATTCGTATAAAGATATAAGTATATGAGAGTTACTTTTCGAACAAGTTTAAATATATCAGACCCTTTTTAAAAATAAATACCATAAATTTAAGGGGAAAACTTGAAAGATAAAATAACATTTATAATCCAAAAAGAAAAACTATTTACAAGTGCCTACTTCTTTAATTTATTTTCATATCTTATGTTTTTAATTATTCTTGTGTGTTTGATACGATAAAAGTATATGTATACTCTGATGGTATAAAGAAGGTGTTATGCCGAAATTTGACCGGCTTTTGGAAAATAATAATTTTTTGAAAATTGTTTCGAAAATCGAGAATCAATCTAAACTCAATTGATTTGAGTAAAACTAATCCTCGAGATTCAAATTGACACAGAGTCGCCACCTAATTTTAAGGGTAATTAGGAAACCAAAAAATATTTTTAAAAGACCTAACAGAAAA
>JAABOM020000012.1:886594-901788 GCA_011800125.2 Solanum clarkiae
ATTAATAATATTTTAATATATATATTTAGTGTATAATTTCTATATAAATAATATATATTGTATAATTAATATGTATTTTTTATGACTTTTAATAAATTATATTATATAATTATTATATAATATAATAATTATAGTAATGCATGTTGGGGCCCATGCAACGGAATGAACAATAAAATTTAGGAGGAATAAATAAATAAAAATAGACACCAGAAAATTTAACGTGGTTCACCCAAAATTTTTGGGCTACGTCCGCAAAAGAACATTTCTACTATATTTCTTCTACTATTATAAATAGTAGACATAGGTGTATAATTTCTTTTACTATTATAAATAGTAGGTTCTCAGAGAAAAATATCAAAAATAGTGAACACACTATTTCTTTTAGGACAAATATTTCCTAAGCACACTCTAATTTTTTCTTCACAGACTATTCGATTTTATAGTATATGGAATACCTCACAGAAGAAAGATACTCACTTTCTCTCTGTGGCTCTCTCTATATTTTTTATCTCTTCTGAATGATTTTAATGAGGAACAAATTACTCCTTTATATAGGAGTAATTTGGTAGGTGGCAGCCTCCCTTTTCTTTTAATTGTCAAAAGTTAGTGGCCAAATTTTGACAATATTTAAACCGACCAAAGTTGAAATCATATTCAGGGAGTTGCCAACCTTGAAAGATTGACATGTGGAAAACTTTGAATTATTGCATGTGGGCCCTCCATTTGGAGGGACTTACTTAACAATTCTCCCCTTCCCGACAAATGGAGGACTCTGTCAATTCTACAACTGATCGACAATACTCGAACTTCTCTCTTGGCAGAATCTTTATCAATGCATGTCTTTTTTCTTAAAACTTTACACTTTTTCAATGGAAAATAATAGAAAAAGATATCAAGTTAGATACTACCATCCGTGTGTCTAAAAAGCACTATACCTAACGCATCTCCATTATTATTGGGAAGAAAAGATACGAATTATACCTTCAAATTAAAGTTGGAATATATATAATGCCAAGTTGAAACACTTGCATTTGTAGATTTTATATGTTGCTACTTTTTCTTATTGACAAAGGATCTTGATTTAGTAAAAAAAGAATATACTTCTTTGGAATAGTTTTTAGCTGTTTTTTTTTTTTGTTTCTCAAGGTATCCCCATCTTAGCCGGCAAACATGGGACTAATCCTTCATTCCACGATCAGCGTATTGAGCGATAGGGAATTGGTCACATAATTTTTTCCATTCATCAGAGTTGGGGATAAACCCCCAATCTCTTGCTTAAGGGAAGAGGTGATGAACAGGATGGTGCATAGTACATATACTAGACAAAAAAAAAAAAGACTTCTAATAATTTAAAATTTATGGTTTAAACCTCTGCTTGATCATTTTTATGACTATAAATAATTTTATGAATCATAAAATTAAGAAGAATCTTAAAATTAAGTTATTTCTAAAAATTAAAAGATGATACTATTATTCTTTTTGGATAAACTAATAAAAAAGAAAGTGTGCGACTAAGATATAAGAAAATAATTAAAGATGAGATTTGTTTTTCGGAGTTCAAATTTTATCAATGACTTTATCATTTTCCAATGGGAAGAAGACAAAAGAAAACAATTTAGGTATCGTTTGGTCAGAAGTAAGTTGTCACGGAATTAATTATCTCAGAATAGTTATTTCATACTAAAGTATAAATGGTGTGATAAATAATCTCATGATAACTACTTAATACCTCCAATCAAGTACAGAATAAAATGATCCTCTATATTTTATTCTGAAATTATTATACCTTACACTAAGTTGTCTTGGGATTAATTATCTTAACATAAGTTATTCCACACTAAAGTATAAATAATGGGATAAATAATCTCATGGCTACTTAATACCTTCAACCAAACACAAGATGATCCCATATTTTATTTTGGAATTATTATACCCTATATCTCACACTACTATATGCATTTATTAGAATAGATTATGTACGTCACATTAGTAAAAATACTTCATTTTCTTGAACTCTACTAATACAAATCGTTTTATGCATCAAACTATCTTTTTTATATCAACGTATCTAAAATCAATCTATATGACTACAACATTCTGGTATAAGGAGAAAAGACAAAAAAAATAACTTCGAAGTTGGAGTAAAATGGCCTTTATAAAAAAAAAAAAAGAAAAAGAAGAGAGGATGTAGACTCGTGGGGCAAAAATAAATCAATTTTCTTGGAAAAATTTTATATATATAGTACTATGATATAAATAAAAAGTTTGACTATCAAATCATGTAGGAGACAATTGCATGTAACTTTGCGTAACATGTTGTAAAACTATATATTTTTCTATTTTAATTTGTTAGTCTTATTATTTTTTAATTTATTTAAAAAAATGTGGAGCATATTCTTTTCGTTTATTAAGTTTTTAATTTTAATGTTCAAGATCATAAAATATCAAAATTCCGTATCAAATCAAAATATGGCTCTGCTCTTGAGTCAAATTTTATCCTTACATGAGGTTGTTCCTGATAGACCATCAAAACTTAAATAAAGCCTTTCAACAAGTTTGGAAAAGGGGATACAGAAATTAAAAACCACAACAATAACTAAATAATACGAAATGAAAATTAGTACACAATATACAAAAGAAAGATCCAGTAACTCCCGAAATCCTGTAACTCCCGCATGAATGAAATCCCAGATCATTTGAAATCAAAAACGAATTTACTATGTTAATTACTGATTCACGTAAAAATTCAATAATTTTTATTCAACCTCTATATTTATAACAGTTAACCAAAATCTATTATTATTATTATCATTATTGTTACTATTACACCAACTTGCATGATCATGGGAACTCATAACTTCACATTATAGATTTGTCTCTATCTAAAATTATTAATCACATATAACATGATCACTTCCCAAACAAGAGGACACAATATATCTAAAGGCAACTTGCATAGGTTTTCCAAATAACATGACATATAATCCAAAAAAGAAAAAAATAAATTAAATGGCTGGCTAATTTGCTATATATTAATATTCACCAATTTCACAAGGAACTACTAGCCTCACTTTCTTGAGTGTACTTCAAATTTGACTAATTTTGTGGTTAAGTTAAGCAGGTTCATTTATTTGTATGTGGTGCCAAGACACTCTCAAAATCTTTGAATTCATACTCTTTTTAGCCATCAATCATTTGGTAACTAGAAATAATATAAAAGAATTCATTTCCTTATTAATAATATTACTATATACAAGTGGATGAGAACACATTATTTTGCATGGTGTCTCTCTCTCTCTATATGACATGTAGTGGCAGAGTCAAAACTTTTATTAAGAAATGTCAAAATATAAAGAAATGGATTCACGAAGAAATCAATGAATGTCAATATATAATATATATACATTAAAAAGTATTTTTTATCTAACTATACCAAATATAATTTTCTGACGAATAGGCATTGATCAATACCTCTCAAAAAACATATGGCTCCGCCATTGACGACACAAACTAAGATTTTATTATAACTCCATAATTAAACATTTGAGGAAACTTCTATGTACGCCACTGTCGATACACACAAATAGTCCAAAATTGCAATATAAATAAGTTCATGTGTTATTTTTTGATTGGTTGAATGAATTTGAATCACTTATTGGGACGTGTTTTGAGTGGTCAAAATGAAAATGGGATTTGCAGTTATAAAATCCAAATTGGATTTGGACGGCCAAAAAGCCAAAAAAAGAAGACAACTCTTGATATTTCCAAAAATTTAGGTAATACTATTCACGTTTTCTTTAGTTGTCATATTATATTTTTTAAAAAATTAATTTTACTAATTTTTAAAATTAGACAAAGTAAATTAATTTAATATTCCAAAATAAAAATTTAGATATTAAAAAGATTATAAGAAAAATATTACTGATTGTGTGGTCTGGAACAAATTTTTCTTTACGGATTCATGGGGTTTTTGTTTTGATTACAACTTACAAGAGGTGCTTCTTTGCTCACTTGCAGCGTCTCAACTCGAATTTTCGCTACAGGATTGAGTTAGGTGACAAGAGCTGAAGCCAAGGTTCCTTGCTACACTTCATAGATGTTCGTATGATTCTTGTGAAGGGTACGGACATTATTTTAAAAATATTTTTATATTAATATAATTAAAAATATATTTTAAAATATTTGTTGCAGTTTATATAATCTAACTCTAAAATGAAAATTATGATAACTTAAAAGGAACAGAGGGAATAATATATTTTCAGAGCAACATATGGACCTATTTAGGAAGCTCTAGATATATGTTGATTTTTTATTTATTTATTTTTGTTTACTTCTTTGAGTGCATTATTTTGAAGGTCATCCAATCATTGAGAATTTTTTGTTAAAAAAATATATGTTTTGGGTAACAAAATGCTATCCAACTTTGCCTATATTACTTCAAAAGTCATCATATTAAAATTAGATTATGATGTGATATTTAATTTGCTCCACATGATACTTTGAATAATTAGTCAAATTCAGAATTTTAAGGTTGGTTCAATAATATCATCCTACGAATAAGATAATATAACACAAAAATAAAATTCATGCATAATGATGTAACAATAGTTATTAAAGTCAATTTGCCTAAAAGATGAATTAAAAGTAGACGATACAGTCGATAAGACAACATTTATCTGGAATATAAAAAAAATTCATTCAATTCCAAATGAATTCTTTTCACCTGGTATATTATGGTCAAAGATGGTATATTACTCCTTTGATCGCAATAAAACCAAGTTTGGTAATGAAGCTTTAGAATATTTTAAGACCTCTGTAGGTCCTTATTTTAATTCCCTTTTAGGGGTTTATTCTAAAGTTCCATCTCATCAATTTCTAATTCCGTTAGTTTTGTTGCTCCCAATTTGGTGAGAGATTCAGTATTTTAATTAAGAAATTTGATAAATTGATGTGTCGTGACCTCCCATTTGGAGCAAGGCAAATCCTCTTTGAATTCTTAATCAAACATATACTATTACAAAGTATTTGGTGAATATAATGATATTCAACGACCTAACTATCGACTTAGAATTCTAAATTTGTTATTGTTTTTGATCCATGACTAATGGTCGAATTTAAAAATATCTTTCAACTTTGACATGAATTATTAGTTTCGTTCCTAAACTATTGATAGGCTTAAAAACACCTTTCAACTTGGCAAACTAAGCTTAGGTACACCCCTCTCATACAACATGACATAACAAGTGAGTACAATTTATTTAAAGCGTGTAAAAGGTTTAAAATAAAAGACCACATCAGCCTTAATTTTTCTTTAAAAAAAAAAAAGAAAAGAAACTTTCCGTTTAATTTTTAATTACCAATTACTACAATACTCTTCTTCTTCTCATTTAATTGTTCCTCCATCAATGGTGACCTCAAAGCAAGATCTATTTTTTTTTATTCTCATTTTTAATTGCTTGATTTTTTTTCTTTTCTTATTTTTTATGATTATTCTTTGTCAATATGACTTTCGGCAACGTTAAAAATTTCATGGTCGGATGACTATCTCATAAGAAGATTTTGAAATTGTAAAAATATGGTAGCAAATGAAGCTCTACAAAATTTCAAATCAAAATTTAATAAGTTACAGAAAAATGAAATTGAGGGGTATTTTTACGTTTATCAATAGTTTAGGGACAAAATTAATTATTCATGTAAAATTCGAGGGTATATTATTTAAGCTTAATTTGCTAAGTTGACGAATATTTTTAAACCTATCAATAATTTAGGACGAAACTAATAATTCATTCCAAATCCGATAATGCTTCTAATACTTCTCTCCAAACAAATATGATAGTGGAGGTAATATTGGAGATAACAATACCATATAAAATTTGTCATAAATAAGACTTAAATTAAGCAGCAAAAGATAGTCTACTCCTGTCACTGTTTTTAGCATTGTCAACATGATTTTTTCTAACTTCTTATATACATTTTTTAAAAAAAATTATTTAGTTTACTTTCTCTTTTAATGTGGACATAATATATAAGTAGATTTCTTAATTTTGCTTTGAATTATAATTTTAATCTTTAACTTTAACAGTACACTAAAAATTTTTAGATGTAAATTTTAAAAATAATAAAAATAAGTAATGCCTAAGCATTCACGAAAGCCAAATTAAGACCAGTTGAAATATCTAGATACTTGTTAACTAAAGCCAAATTTAAATATTTATGTCTATATTATGTCTAAATTAAATTAAAACATAAATTCAGTTATTGTATGCCAAATTACTAAAAAGGGAATTAGAGACAAACAAATAAGCTCATAGCTAATCTTATTTAGTGATGGATTAATGATCGATTATCAACTTGCTAGCATAACGATCGATTATCAAGAAAATTTGTTAGCTACAAGTTAAAATTTGGTTTAACAGTAGATTAACGATGAATCTTTTACCTAATTTTAGTTTTTTTTTTTTTTTTTTTTTTGGGGGGGGGGTGGTTAGGGATTGTGTTTTTGGGAAAAATTTGCACTTTGTTTGGATGGTTGTTATGTATTATTTCATAATTTTTTGTATCATAGTGTTTCAAAGAATACAATGTTTGGATTGATTGTATTGTTATTTGTTATTACATAATATCATAAATTCATAATTTGAATGATAAAACTACAAGAAATTCTAGGGTATATGGTAGAGCTACCATGAATAAATAAAATAATAAATAATAAATAAAGTAAAAAATGAGAAGAAGATATTAAAGTAACTATGCAATCACACCAAATCAATCGTTGTATAAAATGAGTGTTTTCGTCTTTCCTAACGATGAATTTAAACTAAACGATACGATAAAATAAAATTTAAATAACAATTAAAATAAATATACATTTAAATTAACAATACAATATGATACAACGGGTGACAACCAAACCATCCAAACAAGCTTTAATTTTAGGTAACAAGAGTAGCTAGGATAAGATATTTTTGGAAAGCTGCATGCCATTAATGTGGCTACTTCCAAATTACTAAAGATAGCATTATTCATGTGTCATGTGTGCCATAATTAGTAGAAGGGACCCAAGTACAGTGCTTAAGGGTCTGATAGTGGTATAGGGAATATCCAGACAAATAACTTTTGGCCAAGAAAAGTTTAAAAAAAGATGACCAAATTGATGACCATGCATATAATTGACCAATCAATACATATGGTGGTGGACCAAAAATCATCCAAAAAGTATACAACATAATCACTTTTCTTTTATAGATTCAGTGTTTATGATAAAGTTTCATTTTTTCAAAGAATATTAGTCGGCATAACGCGTACACGTTTGTATTGCTGGATGCATTCTATTTGTAGCCATGATTTATGATTGCGGACGTAGTTTCACGAATTGCAGTTCAGAATTTGAAATTTATGAATTTTTATTATCGACTTTATGAACATGGGATTTAACTTGGTGTCAGATGACATCTATGCCTTTCAACTTCAGGGATGCACACGAAGATTGTCCTACCTGAATCTACTCAGCACGAATAATTAGTTTATTTATGAACTATTGATAATCTTAAAAGATATTTTTACGAACTTAAATAGACCCTCGATCTTACAGTATAAATGGAATAAATCCTCGTCAAGTTTAGGGAATTTTCAATACTTTCTCTCGACCTTTTATTAAGATCCCCATGCTCCTATAAGAATTTGAAACCACTTGTTATGTTATGTGGCTGATCGGTACAAATTAAGGGTGTATGTAAGTTCAATTTGTCAAGTAGATAGATGTTTTTAAAGCTATCAATAGTTCAGGGATGAAACGAATAATTTGTGTCTAGTTTAGGAGTGTTTTCAATACTTCTATAAAACGATTTATACATGAAAAATAAGACGTGTGTTTACTTGCTCTTGACCCAATGTTGGAGGAAATTGATGCCAGTTGAGGCCAAGTTAAATAACATATTTATATATTATGTTTAAGAATAACTGAGTTCACAATCAAATATTTAATATAACAGGATATAAGCAAAAATTATCAATTTCACGTCCGTCCGTATGCAAGGCCTAATTAGTTCAAGTAACAAAGATCGAAGGACTTAAGACTTAAGTCACGTATACGAGCCATGCGCTATGCAAAATATGTGTGGTACTTAAGTGATAAAAGGGTAGAAAAACGGGCCTATTATTATTAAGTTTGGAAGATGTAATTAATTCTACTCCAGACAAATTTTTCGATCATCCAAAATAAAAGATTAGTCAGCATACCTTTTAGAGGAATACTACACGTAAAAAATTTTGTTTGTACGTCCATCAATTGATGCTTCATATACACATTTGTCTTGTAGCATGGAGGTGTGACATATTTATTTGCTGTAATTTTATCTTGCATCACTTAACTGTTTTAGTTACATCAAAAACCTATCCTTTTTTCACTTTTACCAAGTTCAATCCAATGTAATAATTGTGTCTTAATTCCAAACAAGTTGGGTTGACAGTTTTATTAATAATAAATTCGAAAGAGTCAACTTAAATGAGGATTTTCTGTTATTGGTATTCAAGAATTTCCCACTATCCACATATTTGATATAATTTTAGAACCTCAAACGATGATAAAGTTACATTTAAGATCGATCGGAGTATGGCTTAGTTCAAGTGACAAATATCGAGGGGCTTGTAATTTGGTTTATATGTTTGATCCCTATGCCATGCGAACTAAGCCCGGTACCTAATTAGTAGCGAAGCCAAAATTTTCATTAAGGGGGTTCGATATTTACTGTACATATATAAAAAATACGAACTAGTCCAAAGAGGTTCGACATCTATTATACATGTATAAAAAATATTTTGGCCATGTATTATAGTTTTCCAAGGAAATTCGGTTGAACCCCCTCAAGATGATATAACTCCGCCCTATACCTAATTGAAGAAGGATAAACTGAATTTTAAAGGCTATAGTTGGTCCGAAGTGTTGGCCACAAAATTTCTGGCCCACTGTCCAAATGTTATAACACCTATTTGAGATAGCACCAAATCCTCAAAACTTACAAACTGGGGTAATTTTGTTAAAGGAATAAGTAGGGATAACTAAGAAACTCTGACAACTGGTCCAGTAAAGGTGTTCATACTTTTAGAACATGAATGAGTGATTTTTGTATCCAGGATGTTCAATAATTGATATATATATATATATATATATATATCAAAATATCTATGTTTAACCTATATATTCGAAGGATATTCATCTAACTACCCTTAGATAAATGCCCTGTCTCTGGACTGGTCCCAATTGTGCTATTTTCTGTGGAGATAAGAAGCACTTTCAGATCAAAGAGAAAAATGACATTGTTTCAATCTTATTCTATAGTGGGGTTTATTAATATTTTTTGACCACATAATCATAATGCAATCAGTCAGTTATTTCCCTCTTGATCTAGAAAGTACTTAAATGAATTTCTGTTGTACTAGCGCCTACCTTTTCCAACTTTTTGCCTAATCATTCATTTTTTCTTCTATTTTTTTGCTATATAAATATATGTCTTCCCTTCCTTCCTTATTCCACAAACTAACTATCATCTTCTATCTCATTTCTCTCTTAGTATAGACAAAAATTCTACTACAATGGTAATATCCTTAACTCAACTTTCTCACTTTTCAAGAAGATAAATTTGTTCATGTTAAGGTATCTTATGTTGTTTTTGTTTCTATCATTCATTCATAGGTTTTGGTTCATAAAGATGGTTCAACTGATGGAGGTCTAGTCGATTTTCGTGGAAATCCTGTTGATAAATCGCGTACCGGAGGATGGCTTGGTGCAGGGCTCATCCTAGGTAGGCCAAGTTAATAACTTTGTTCATTTCTTGATCATACCAAAAAATGTTTGTCATAGTCTGAAATTCTTTAGTTGTTCTATTTCAGGTACAGAGTTATCAGAAAGAATATGTGTCATGGGGATATCGATGAATTTGGTGACTTACTTGGTTGGAGATTTACATCTTCCATCTTCTGATTCTGCCAACATTGTTACCAATTTCATGGGCACACTCAATCTTCTTGCACTGCTCGGTGGTTTCTTGGCAGATGCTAAACTCGGCCGTTATGCCACTATTGCAACCTTTGGTTGCATCTCCGCTGTGGTAAGCTTAATCTGTTGGAGAGAGCATACCTTTATTTCATTTAACGATGTCTTCAATACACCTATATACTTGCGAGTTTGATACTTCCATTGAAACAAACATGTGGAAGATCTTTCTAATTATGAGGGGTGGTATTTTTATCTGCTCTGATACCAAGTTGAATTGTGTGACTGTCGAATTATGAGGGGTAGTACCTCTATCTGCTCTGATACAATATTGAATTGTGTGACTATCTCATCCATTAGATGGTTAAATATCTTCAAATTTTCTGAAGGTGAAGCTGTTTCATGTAGTAATAAGATGCTTAAACTGTCAGAGAGAACGCACTTTTGAAAGTGTAAAGTTGCCCTATTTAAGTATAACAAAGCAAGAAACTTGTTGAAACATACAACTAACATAATATGTTCTGTTTATGTCTATAACCAGGGAGTAAGTATGTTGACACTTGCAACATCCATCCCAAGTATGAAGCCTCCCGTGTGTGACTCAAGATCGAAAGGCCACTGCATTGAAGCCAGTGGGCAGCAGCTCGCGCTCCTCTACGCAGCATTATACACCATAGCGCTGGGATGTGGAGGGATCAAGTCTAATGTGTCTGGTTTTGGATCGGATCAATTTGATTCGTCGGATCCTAAAGAGAATAAGGCCATGATATTCTTCTTCAATAGGTTCTACTTCTGCATAAGCCTTGGATCTTTGTTTGCTGTGACGGTGTTAGTGTATATACAAGACAATGTTGGAAGGGGATGGGGGTATGGTATATCTGCTGGCACAATGGTATTAGCAGTGTCGGTTTTGCTTGGCGGAACATCGTTCTACAGATTCAAGAAGCCAGAAGGAAGTCCTTTGACTATTATATGGAGAGTTCTGTTCTTGGCTTGGAGAAAGAGAAAACTTTCTCACCCTTCTGATCCTGGTTTCTTGAATGAATATCACAATGCAAAAGTACCACATACAAAAATGCTGAGGTGAGATTTATATCCTGGATTTTCATATTTACATACTATCATTTACTTTTCATTATTAGTCGTTCTTCCTTGTTTCCCCAGACCACACTCGTGAGATTTCACTGTGTATGTTGTTGTTGAAAATGGACTAGTGAATGTGGGAAGGGGAAGACACAAAAAGGGCAATAAGCATATTCCGTTGGACTAAATTGGCCCAAAGAAACTCTTAACGTGGTATGATATGTCTGATTTGAGCCAAACACATAGGTCTCTTTCCTAACAGGCATTAAGAGTATCTAACACCTTATAAGTAGCCTAAACTATTTCGACAGGCACACAGCTGAATTAAAGTTTTTTCTGTAAAATTTGAAATCTGTAACAAGACTTTGTAAAACACAACAGCAACTTATAAGAACATATTCTTGAT
Source organism: Solanum clarkiae (assembly GCA_011800125.2). Lineage (NCBI taxonomy): Eukaryota > Viridiplantae > Streptophyta > Magnoliopsida > Solanales > Solanaceae > Solanum > Solanum clarkiae. Next base: position 898,075 of record JAABOM020000012.1, read on the forward strand.
TTTCGTATAGAAGCTAATCAGTTAGTTCTTGTTATGAACAGGTGTTTGGACAAGGCAGCGATTCTCGATGATTATGCAGTTGCAAGCGAAAATAGAAACAATTCATGGATAGTATCAACAGTTACTCAAGTTGAAGAAGTGAAAATGGTTCTTAAGTTGATTCCGATATGGTCCACGTGCATACTCTTTTGGACAGTTTATTCTCAAATGAATACCTTCAGTATCGAGCAAGCTACCTTCATGAATCGGAATGTTGGCAAATTTGGCGTCCCAGCAGGCTCCTTTTCCTTCTTTCTATTCATTTCGATACTCTTGTTTACTTCCATAAACGAAAGGGTCACCGTGCCAATTGCTAGAAGAATCACGGGCAATAGACAAGGACTCACAAGTCTTCAAAGAGTTGGAATTGGACTAATACTGTCTGTTGCTGGTATGGTAGCTGCAGCTGTTGTAGAAAAGCAACGAAGGGAAAACGCGATAAAACACAATCATAGCATAAGTGCTTTTTGGTTAGTCCCTCAGTTCTTCATAGTAGGTGCTGGTGAAGCTTTTGCCTACGTTGGACAACTCGAGTTTTTCATCAGGGAAGCACCAGAAGGGATGAAATCAATGAGCACGGGGTTATTCCTTAGTACGCTCTCAATGGGATTTTTTATGAGTAGCTTGCTAGTGTCAATTGTACACAAGGTAACAAACGGAAGCTGGCTTAAAAACAACTTGAACAACGGTAGATTGGACTATTTTTACTGGATGCTAGCAGTGCTAGGAGTACTCAACTACTTCGTTTTCCTAGTTTTCTCTTCAAGACATCAATACAAGACGCAACCTCTTAGTACTACTCTTGAGGACTCGGAAGAAGAGCTCAAGAATTGGAATGGTACGAGCATTGAAAACACGAAAAAGAATCCTAGTAATGCAGAGAAGGAGGAAGTTTAAATGCTCTTGCCATGATCCTTTCTACTAGTTAGAAGATGAAAACGCGACATACAAATCAGCTATGTCTCAGCATTAGATATAGGATTTCGACGTGCCTCATTCTTTTCTAGAGTACTTTGTATTATAATATCGTATTCGTTTTCACAGTGGCATTGTCTTAGTGTTTCTGTCTAGACAAAAGGTTTGTGTTTGAGGTAAAGGATGAGAGCTGTTAAGGACATTGAAGTGCAAATATATGGTCATTTGTGTAAGAACAAATGTGTTTTTTTTGATATAGTACAAGAAAAATTGTGGTTATTGAAGAAAAATGTGAACTTGGTTACCCTTAGAGTGAAAAGGTTAAAAGCACATCTAAAATTTTCAATTGTTTCGAATTTCATGTCAGAATTATCAGATTTGTGAGTTTATTAGCCTATCTATCACCAAACATTTTTTGAAACTCACCTTAACTAACAGTTATTCACTTTTCCTACCTTAATTATTCAGATAGAAAAAATGAACAATTGATATTTGAGGCATGTTTTGATAAATAATTCAAAATATCAATCTACTTAGAGTGTGCTTTTGACCCTTTTTTAACTCTTGATTATAAGCATTACTATGCATAACTAGGCTAGAGGCACTACTAAATACTAAAAGAACCTTTAAAGTGGTGTTAGTTTTTTTTTTTTTCAGAATTAAATTTTAATTCAGTATTAATTGTTAGTCAAAGAACATAAATGAATCAAACGGACATAAAGATATTTAATGAAAAAAGATGAATAGATAAATGATGCTTTCTTCGTTGCCATTTAAGTAACGTTTTTTGAATTTCAAAATTTAAACAAATCTATTTTGAATTGTTATTTCTTTTTTGGAAAAATAACATAATTAGTCAAACATATAATATGTATTTACATTATACAACTATAGTTTGAAAAAATTATAATTTATAGCTATAGTTAGGATTCTGTTGCTGATATAGTTAGGATTCTGTTGCTGATATAGTTAGGATTCTGTTGCTGCTATAGTTAGGATTCTGTTGCTATTTTTTCTCTTCTCTCTTCCTCTCTCTCGCCTCTCTCCTCTCTTTCTGCAATTTCTTACAAATATACAATTACAAATGTATACCAGCCATATATATACAATTATTTTGACAAATATACATAGTCAATTAGACATATATACATATACAATTCGCCTCTCTCCACTCTCGCTCCTCTCTCCTCCCTCCTTTCAATCTCGCTTGCCAGATATACAAATATATATGTATATTAATTACACATATACGATTATTTGACATATATACACATACAATTTGACAAATATACATATACAGTTCACCTCTCTCCTCCCTCTCTCGATCTCGCTCGCCTCTCTCCAAGTCACATAATGTAACATCCCAATTTTTTTTAAGCTAAGACTGAGCCATTCTTCATAGGATATAAGATTTTAGTTAATGATTCTTAATTGAGTATAAATGTTAAAGTCAAATTCTTAATATGGGAATAGAATTGGAGAAGATCTAAGGTCACACGAACCCTCTAGTACGAAGCTAAGGTAAAAACTTTCTTAGCGTTTGAGTTCTAACGTAAGATTTTATAAAAGACAGATGGACCAGTGACTTTTAGGTTGTATATATATGCTAGGATCAATTCCTAAGTATTTAAAGTATATTAGATGTGATTTAGAGTTATAAGGGATCTTTTACATCAAACCAAGTCCAAAGAATTTCTAGCAACTAATTTTTCGTATGAGTCAATAGAAAGGTCAACTTAAAATGACCATATCTCCTAAAGTATAATGAGTTAGGTGACCTATAATATATCATATCGAAGGTATTTGCAGTAGTTTTCCAACGCATCCAATTTCAGCTTAATCGAAATTCGGAATAGAAAATTATGACCATTTTAGTGAAGGAGCGCAGAGTTGTCTAAAGGTCCACGCTTGGAGCGCGTCGCGAACTTGACGTGGACCCTTACTGGATAAGCTATGATGTTTTTTTTTCTTTTATTTTGAGGATACTTTTATCCTAAAACTTTTGAGGATCTATTTAAGGTTCCAAAACGCATAAAATATCAGTTCTCATAATTAAAAAAAAAATTCTCTCCTTCATTCGTAAACATAAATACTCAAGAATCATCAAGAAAATCATCAAGTTAGGATTAATTTCTAAGATTCCTCCTCAAGGTAAATTATTTCTTCATGAATTTCAAGCTACCCAACCTAAATTTCTTTATCTATTCATGAATCTCTAATAGAATCTTAAATCATAATCTAGGGTTTCAAGAAGACGAATTCAAGAATCCCAAGAAAGGATTTTATTGATTCTTCTTTTTCAAGAATGTAGGGTTCTTCATCAAAACTCTAAAGATTCTAAGTCAATAACTCAAGAATCAAAGAGATTTCTTTCAACCAACGATTTCTCTCTCAATTTTGATCAGATCTGAGTGATTCAAAAGGCTAAATTGTATATTTTTTCGAGGAAAACATCATGGGAGCTTCAGAAATTGACTATAGTGCATCGTTTGAGGTAAAATTTGTTGATTTACTGCTGCATTTTTAATATATTTCAAAAACTTTAACATCTGATTTCTTCCTCATATTAGCTCTGGTTTTGAAGTGGTTTTCACCACTGAATTTCTAATCACTTAGGTAACATTTTCATGTATAAATTTTCAGATTCCGATGATATTTTCTGACGACAAAATTTTTGGACCATTTTACCCTTTTCACCCGAATTAATTGATTTTAGTGTCATTAGATTCATTATATAATTATGATGCTATATTTGAATAG
>JAABOM020000012.1:901888-922871 GCA_011800125.2 Solanum clarkiae
AATATTAATTGATTCTCGATTTTCGAAACTATTTTCAAATTTTATTTTAAAAGAGTCGGTCATTTTTCGAGATAACAACTATGATTCGAGGGACGTGTAGCACGCCACGACGATACTATGATTCGAGGGTCGTGTCGCACGTCACGATGGATACTATGATTCGAGGGACGTGTCATACGTCGCGACGGATACTATAATTCGAAAGTCGTGTCGCACGCGCGCGACAGATGCATGGACTAGAAGTCCCACATAGATCCCAGCCTGTGAGACAGTGGGTGTGTATCACTAGGACAGACATGTATCATTTTATTTGACATTGCATTGCATTACACCTCATTATCATTTATAAATATGTGAGTGCTTTTTGTGAAACTTGTGATAAATGCACTTGATCCCTGGTGTTGTTGATATATAATAGTTAGTAAGGTTATTGAGCTATATGCTATGTATATTGTGAACTGTTAGGCTGGGCTGATTTCATGCAGGTTATAGTTGTGGGGGTTTGGTTGGAGTGTTGGAGGTACCTGTATTTTATATTACTTAATTTTGTGTTTAGTAGTTCACTTGCTGAGTACCGTGTGTTTGGTACTCACCCCTTGCTACATTTTGTAGGATGCCAGCTTGATCCCTCTGGTCAGACTTTTCTTCATTACAGGATCGAGCTTCTGGATTATTCTTAAGGTAGTTGCCTATGGGTTCAGCAGACCTTCAAGGAATCCATTATTCTGCTATGTTCTATTTGAGAACTAGACATTTGAGACATGTATTTTATTCGGGAATTATATATTTAGAGGCTTGTATATGTGACACCAGTCCTTGGGATAATTGTAGTTTGATATTCATTTGATTAACTGTTGTATTAGTCTATTTATCTTCCGCAATTATTGTTACGTTTGGATTAGTAAGTGTTAGGCTGACTCGCATTGGTGGGTTAGGTGAGTGCCATCACGCCTGAATTTCGAGTCGTGACACATAACTGAGGTTATATTGTGTAATTATGTAAAATATAGCTTTTTGTCCATATTAAGTTTCAAGTCTTGACTATTTAGGAAAGTTCTCCCTTTTTTTCACGCGGTGTCCGATGTCCATATTGAAGCTCGACCACATTTGAATTCGTATCGCATAAAGCAGTATTTCGGGGGAAGCACTTCTTATGAAAGATTTTTTAATTCTTAGGGCTCGAACCCGAAATCTTTGGTTAAGGGAGAAACAGCCCCAAACACTGCGACCCATCCGAATTTGTATCAATGTCCATATTGAAGCCCGACCACATCTAAAATCATATCGCATAGAACGGTATTTGGGGGGAAGTACTTCTTATCAAAGATTTTTTCATTCCTAGGTTTCGAACCCAAAATCTTTGGTTAAGGGAGAAACAACCCCAACCACTGGGACCCATCTGAATTCGTATCACATAGAGCGACATTTGGGGAAAGCACTTTCTTTAAAAGATTTTTTCATTCATAAGGCTCGAACCCGAGACTTTTGATTAAAGGAGGAGTAACCTCAACCGCTGCGTCCCATCCGCTGCACCATATTCATATTTTGAATTATTAATTATTTATAATATATACTTACTATTTTTTTATATAATTTATAAATGTATAGATTTTATTTTAAAACTTTTAAAATTTATGATAAATTTTCAATTAAACTTAAATGGTTTGTATCTCGAAAAAGGAAATATGAGGTAAATTGACATAAAGGTAGTAGTACTATATTTACACCTTTTGTTACTGTCAGCCACACTGTAAATTTCATTTCCCAGGTACCTTCAGTCCTCTCGTGTTCCCCCTGTCAATTCAAATTTACGTGCACACAAGCTCCGAACTTTCCAGAAGATTTGAAGAACCTATTGGTGCCGGAAATGAAAAAACCCGACGGAATTTCGCCGAAGTACGATTTAGAGTACCGGTACAAGGGAGACGACTCATGGTACGGTGTGCTAGTCATAGTGGAGGGTGAGAAGATGACGGTGAAATTCGAGGGATATTCGGAAACATTCGATGTGAAAATCCTTGCTAATGACTTCAAGTCAAAGGAGGAAATCGATGAATTAGCCGGAAGGTTTAGGAGTGTTTCGCCACAGCTGCAGGATGAAGAATGTGGTAGTGTTAAGGAAGGGATGACTGTCTGTGCGGCTTGTAATGCGTTCGGCAAAGATGACATGCTCTTCTACGATGCCGTTGTTGAAGCGGTGAGTTATGCCTTTTTCGTTACTTAGGATCAATATTGTTATCACTTGGCTTACTGTGTGGCTTGAATCTTCAATCTACTGGTTAATGCTGTCGAATTCTCAGTTCCAGATGTTGAGTATGAGCGCAGGTTTTCAGAAGGCCTAATACATAGTCAAATACACTAGGAGCTAAGTCATTTTCAATTGAATATCTTAACTCCTACAAATAAATTGTTCCAGTTAGACAAATCAATTCAAATTTTGAAAAAAACTCTTGCGGATGTTTTCATTCATCTATTAGATATTTAACAGAACAGCATAAAATATATCATTTCTTTAAATTATATGCAGTGACCTTAGGTAGAAAATATCTGAGGGTTTAGGGCTTATTAAGATAAATGCTTCTACTAGAAGGAATGATGTATTATACGTAGTTAACTCAATTACTTCATCGACAAATGAGAGCACAATTTATTTTTTTTCAAAATTTGAACCAAAAACGTCTAATTGGAGCACTTTAGTAGGAGTTGAGGTGTTCAATTGAAATATAACTTAGTTTGAGCGTCTAAATAGAATATTCTAACAAGTTTAAGGAGTTGGTTATGTCTTAAGCCTTTTCAGAAAGTTATGTGAATATTCTTCAAGCATAGAGGCCCTAGTCATGGAATAAAAGGAGGAAGGTCAGGTGAGGTGAGGTAGGTTGACATAGTCTATCTATGATGAACTTTTGAATTCAAGGATACAGATCACAACTAATTCAGGATTGAGGCATCTTGATTAATATTACTTGGTATTAACTTCGTTTCAGTAACAAAGTAATCAACTCACTTATGTTATCTTTGAGCACTGCAGTCCTAAGCATGGATTAGAGAGGAAGGTAAGGTAGGTTGACATGGTCTAACTATGATGAATCCTTTGAAATCAAGGATACTGAGTATTCATGTGGTTGATGAATTGATAACAACTAATTTGCCATTTAGGCAACTTGTTCAGCAATATGGAATTATAAGCTCACTAGAGCAACATTTTCATGGCACACGTACTTTTCTTTTGATATGTGGCAGCTGTAAATGGAATGTTTATTTCCTTGTTATTAACAGTTGCAAGCAATCTTCTGTGCCTTTTCAACTATCAAAACAAAGCATGGAAGAAGAATATTGAACTTTATGTTATTGAAAAGTTACAACAAAAATTACTAAAGGATATGTATGAAAGTGTGTTATTAAAAAACTAGCGTAGGAACAGCAAGCGGAGATACAAAGGAATTTCCCGTTAGTATTGGTTTACCAGGGGTGGATATTGAGCATGTAGTTCCTTACTTGCTTACTTTAGTTATAAGAGTTAACTTATGATTTATAGCATGAGGTTCCACTGCATAAGCTATATGCTAATGAAAGTGTGTCTTGACTTTAGGAATGATTGACGTAGACAAAACTGGTGAGGGTGTCAACCTAATTCTTGAATTATGGAGAAGCACCATAGAGAATGAGGGTCTTAAGATAAGAAGTAAAGATGAAATATATGCAGTGGTAGCATTATATAGTGCAGTGTCCTAACATTGTCCTAACATACAGAGGTGGATCCAAGATTTGGCCTTTATGGGTTATGGACAATCGCAAGTTCTAGTTATGAGTTCCAACTTTGATTTTTGTACATATTTAGTGAATTTCTTAACATACATACAGGGTATGGGACAAAACTATAGTGATCGGGTGAATCCATACCTTAAAAGCCTACATCCATGATCCACCCCAGATGAGTAGATATATGGCATGTTCTTGAAAAGAGCAGCATCAAACAGTGAAAATGAATCTTGAGATATTTTTTAGAGTTCTATAGATATTGGTCTTACATTCAGCAAAAGTAAAATGACTTATTCAGTCTATGTTGAGGACTTGTGTAGAAGGAGATATTTAACAGGCTACTTGTTTACTCATTGTGGTGGTGACTGGTGATATCAACTGGAATGCAACTTGCAAACTAAGGTTGCATTGTCTATTGCGGAGTCTGAGTAAGTGGGGTGCAATAAAAACATTTATTTGGCCACAGATTGATGATTGAATTTAGGCTGATAAGCTGCTATTGTGGCCAGTTGACTGAATTCAGGCTAAAAAAGAGTGAGACATCAATATTTTGTTACAGTCACGGTGCCATTCATCTCACGAAGAATGAGGGTATCGTGAGAGTACAGAGCACATTGTTGTTAAATATTGCTTCGGTAGAGGTATTGTATCCAGGGGTATTGCAGTTGTCAAGAGATTTATACAAATGTCTATCCATCAGATATTATGATCAAGGCAGTTAAGGTTAGTAGTCTAGGCATTGCCAAGACTTGGTTGGAGTTGGCAGTACTAGGTGATGCCTTGTGAAGGTAATTTGGGAAGATGGTGGGATGAGATAATTTCTTGTTGATAACAGAGGACTTCTAGCAAAGGGAGAATCGTTGATGTGGGTTGAGTTGTATTGTAATTGATATTAATAAGATACTGCAATCCTTATTTGTGATTAAAAAAAATACTCCCTCGATTCAAATTTACTTGTCAAATTTTGACTTGACATACCTATTAAGAAACAATTATTGGTATGGTGAGTTTACAATTTTATCCCTAGTAATTGATAGTGTTCCAAATATATTTACTCACTACATTTTTCAAAGACATTAACTCAATGCTAATAAATTGAGGGTATAATAGGGGAAAAATTTGTTCTACTTTGATTTGTCAAAAATGAAAAGTAAAAGTAGAAATATTAGGAAATATTTGACAAGTAAATTCGACAGAGGATGCATTTCACATACATCGAGCTATTCACTGCTCTTTCAGCTACCATTTACAGAAATTTACAAAAAAATCACAGCTAAATCCCTAGGGGTTAGTGAGTGTGTGAGAAAAAGGCTGTGTAAAGTACATACAGTGCATCCATTCAAAAAGAGGATAGGTATCAACACAAAAAGGTCACCAGCAACGGAATCTTCACCGTGCTTCAGGCGTCTCAAGAAACCAAAGCTCCACCATGTCCTGCAGTAGACAGAAGAGGAAGATTAACGGACAAAACCAGGACAAGAGTTAAAGACGTGGGTGAGGATGGAGATACTCACACATCGATCCTTAAGGAAAAGCAGATCCGTTTTTCCATAAGAATGAAGAATGCCATGGCGGATCCCCACAGGAGACACTGGAAAGGGGCGAGTATCAGCAACACAGTAACAATAATCGACGGAAGCTGCAAACAGAGGACTTACATGCTGAAGATGAGGACGAACAGGAAGAGAACACCAAGAGGAAGTGCATGAGAATGGAGCAAACCGCCATTGATGAAGGAACTGAACGGGTACATTGGGAAAGGAGAAAGATGAAATGGGAAAAGTGTGTCTGTTCAGAATCTAGAAGCTCTGTTTTCTTAGGCATTAAGTGTATTTACTCGAGGGTTGGGCCTCTAGGTCAAATTATTATTGGATTTTGAATGAATAAAACGGGCCTCTGAGCCCATAATGAATTAAAAGAAAAAATCATGCTAGTATCAAAGGAGTGTTTCTTTACAGTTTAGGGTGTGAAAGGAAGAGGGGTGTTAGGTATGCAAACTCCTCCCACATCGGTGGAAGAGAAGAAAATGAACCTATTTAAATAGTTCAACCCAATCTATTAGTACATGAGGCCTTTTGGGAGATGCCCAAAAACAAATCCGTGAAGGCTTGGCCCAAAGCGGACAATATCATACTAATGTGGGGTTGGGGTGAGGGTGTGCGCGGTTTCTAACAAGTTGTATCAAAGCCAAGGTTCGGAGGAACGGAGTGATGGATCGACGCGTGTTGTATCGAAAGTCTTTCTGTCAAGTGATGGTACAGGCGGCGTGTACCGTTGAGTGATAAGTTCAACCCAATCCATTAGTATGAGGCCTTTTGGGAGATGCCCAAAAAAAATCCGTGTGGGCTTGGCCCAAAGCGAACAATATCATACTAATGCGGGGTTGGGGTGAGGGTGCGCGCGGTCCTTAACAAGGGGTAGAGTGTTAGACAAACTTAGTGAGTGGGTTTGTGAATTGGGGACTAAGGTTTCTAAGAATTTGGAAATAGATTGTTGTTGTTGATCTTTTGAGCATAGTGAAATTTTCTTAGCATCTTTCTTGAGGACGTTGACATCTTTGCCGAACCTCATTAAAGTTTGTGTTACTTTTATTTGTTGCTCTAAATGTGGGTTTATCATAACATATAAAGTAAAAGTAGCAGGACTCGAAGAGGAAAAGGAGAGGGCTACTTAATTCATTTCGGTTCATTGGCTTGATTGACTTTCTTCAAATTTTCTTCTTCCTTTTTTTGGTAGATACACAAGGAGAACCATAGATTTCATGATGGAGTGGAAGAATGTTTATGTACCTTTGTATTATCTTGGCTTCATGGCCCCCAAAAGGATGATTTGGCTAATTCTGGAATTGAAGGCATATGTATCATAAAAGGCACAACCCAAGTTGATCCTAGAATAGCCTCTTTCTTGAAATTGGCTAACCAGAAACTCAGAAAATCCTCTAGCAGGTCAACTTCTACATCTGAGCAAGACAATTCAGCACCCAAAGGATCGTCCCGTACAAAAAGAGTGAGATACTTGTCTTCTGAACAAAATTCAGATTCATCCTTTAAGGTAAGTTATCAGCTAATATTCATTAATTTTGAGTGATGATGCATGTGCCTAAATCATTCTCCCCTTCCTTTCCTTGTAGGGGATTAGCAGTGCCAAGAATGTGGTTGACGTGAGATGTACAACAGAAGGTGTGCTACGGAACTCCATGAGCTGTTACGATGTGGTAATTGCACTTTTTTTAAGTTCTTCGTTCTGAACTGCAGCAACAGACTATAGCAGGCACTGGGATCATGATAAAGATCTAGGAGGGCAATGTTCAAAATACCATCTCATGCTAGTCGAGAACTTGGAGAGGAACTTGTTGCCTTCATCATTGAGAGATTTCATACATGAGCACACTTCTGTTTGGTCACAAGCATATATTCCCCCCTGCCCGTCATATATGCCCTATGCGCGAGGCATTATCATGGTAGATTGTGAAGAGAAGCTTAAAAAAATAAACCTTTTTTTAGACAATCCAACCCACCTTGTTGTGTCCTCAAAGGGAAGGTACGTTTCCAGAATTAGTTTCCTTGCTAAAGTAGTCATTGATCCTTTTGTATTCTCTCTCTTTACATCCTAGTGTCTTCACTGAAAAGAATTGTATCTTCTTCTTATTAATGTTTAGGCTTCAGGTATGTGTTCTATTCCATTGCCACGTGCATTGGACTTGTATTTATTAGAATCTTTCTCTCTTTAGAAAACCCATCAGAAAACTCTGGATCATGACCCCAGCCTGTAATTTTGGTATATTTGGAATGAAAGAAATAGGAGATCTTTTTATGGGTTTTCAACTACATTTATAAGCTTAAGGCTAGTTGTTTAATGTTTGGTTAATATTTTTAGCTGGGTTAATTCTTCCCCATAAATAACTTAGATCACTACCACGATTTTGTCAGCTTAACTCTAAAACTTTTTGCTCTTATATTGAGCTGACTGACTGATCCTGCTTCGTATCTTTGCTACTACTGGATACTTCATTAAGAAAAAAAAAAAGAATCTATCTCCCGTTTGAGTATGTTGTTTGGGTGTATCAGAGTCATTGTTTTACTGCCTCTATATGGATTATGAGCTAAAACACATTTTCATTCAGCTAATATTTGGTGTGGATCAACCTTGCTAAAATAGCTTTTTGGATGTTCTGCTAAGAAGAGCTTCCGTGCCGTAATTACCAGCCACTCAAACCATTTTAGATATTTAGATAATGTTGGCATCTATTCATGATCTAAAGTTCTATCAAACGTGCTTGTCTTCTATTTTCCTTTTCAATTCTTTTTGGAAAAAGAATTGTAGTATGGCGTGCTTACATTTCCTGAGCTTGTTATTTGAGTTCAATTCTGCCGCACCACTTGTTGGAGGCCTGCTCTGTGGTTGCATCTGTAGCTTAAGCCTTTTTTCTTGGTCCTGAATTTATTTTGGTGAAAGTGATATACTGCTCAATGCCATCTGATTTTAGTTGCTTCTGCAATTCTTTTTGTTGATAATATAGTTGCTTCTGCAATTTAGACACCTGAATTGCTGATATTTTTGATGCATCTGCAGTTAGACTCTCTACCTCTCTGGCAGTCAAAACTGATGTGAAGTTGAACTAGAGGTTCTAGAATGGTTTCCATCTTTAATAAGAAAAAGAAAAGCACTACATTTGAAATGGTTGAGTCCTTGTAAAGGTCTTATAGATGGTATTTATTAGTCTGAACTTCCACTCTAGGTACTACAATTTTGGTGACTAGATGGGATCGTTTTTGAAAGATCTATCTCGAATAAATATGTAGTTTCATATGTTATTTCCCCAATTATTTTTGGGGATCACTTAAAGTTCTATGCATTCTGCACTGTTTTGTTTTTCCTTATTTCTCTATTTATTATGTAGTTGAAAACTTTGTTTTACTCTGCAAATCAGCTTTAAAGAAATGCTACTTTTGGCCTCAACTTCGGTATAATGCTACTTCTTTTCTTGCTCATATGTTGTTCAATGCACTTCCCTTTCACATTCAATGCTGTTTACTGTTTATAGTTTCTGTGATATGGGTATTTCAAGATCCTATGTTCAGTCTGTCATATTATAGTGGTTTAAAAGAAAGAACAGTCTCAAAAGAAAGTTCCCCAACGCCCAACTGTGTGGTACAGTGGTTAGTGAAGTAGGTTATGAACTATGGAGGTCTCAGGTTGCAGAGACAAAAAAACACAAGGTGATTTCTTTCCATCTGTCCTAGCTAGCCTTCATGGATAGAGTACCCTAATGTTGGTGGAAGGTGACATGTATCCAGTGGAGTTAGTCGAGGTGTGCAAAAGTTGCCCGGACTTCACGGATATCATAAAGGAAAAACATTTCCCGAGAAAAACTGGCGAATTTAGACTTGATGTGTAATCATTTTGAGGGAACCGAAAAAGGTGCTATGTGACCAAAATCTAGTAAAAATGTGAAGATTACCTGTGATGTGATTTGAGGTGCCTGAATCAGTCACCCATTTATTTGAAGAGGTGATAAGACATGTTTTATTTGATTCAGTAAAGGCATTAACGGATGTGGATTCCTTCAATAATTTCTGATATCAAGAGAATTCAACAAACTCCTTAGAAATCAAAACCATTTCGTCAGACCTTTGAGTTCCCTGATTACAGTCGGTCATATTCCCCGCAAAACACTCATCGTACCAAAATGAATTGATAGAGAAACCACAAGCCCAAACCAGATTATACCCCAAAAAGAAAACAAAAATCAAACAGTACAACCAACAAATTAAGATGACTAACCAGATCTGACCGAGAGTCTCCTAGACCACTATGGCCGGAAATTCAGAAACGAAGGAGATGTTGACTAACTAAAACAGCTCCAAAATGATTCAAACTTCAGATTTGTGTCTACAATCAGATCTTCAACAAAAATATTGGAGTTTTCTCGAATTTCCAGAATTTTGATGCATCAGCTTCACTCGCGAATGGCAGAAAATCGAGCTTCAAATTTCAGAATTTCAGTCTGGATCCAGGTGCAACAAAATGGATTCAACACACCCAGACGATCAATTTCTTAAATCACAGATATAATATCCAGATTCAGAGTTGAAACAGAAAGATAAAACTTTCACCTACTTCTCCCCCGAAGCCACAATAGCTTCCAGCAGAATCACAATGAATTCTGGCAAAGCCATAATCCCAGCTCTGATACCATGTAATCATATGATATGGAGAATGATTAATTTCTTTCTATTCAGCAAGACAAAATATTTATACAAATACATATCTTCCTACGAAAGGAAACTAATCAAACTAAATCAACTAAGAAACTGCTTCTACAATTAAGTTAGCTATATATGGAAACTATAATATTTACAGACATTACATTCTGTAACAATTTTAATGTGTAAGAGTTGAATTTTCATGATGTTCTTATATCTTCCAGATTGATGAATGCACGGGGTCATCTACTTTTTTCCATTTTCCTTTACAGGCCGATTGTTGTAACTGAGAGAGATATGAGACACTCCATGGTTAAGACGTTGCTTGGGAGTTTAATGTGCAGTTCCCAGGTACGATTTATACCATTTATTGGTTACATTTGAAAATAGTTGTCGGACAACAAATGAGCCATAATTTTTAGATATGCAGCATGGCACATTGTACTGCCAGTGCAACTTCGCAAGTGAGCTTGGTAGACATCATATTGGAAAATATCATATACAGTGAGGTTTCTTGATAATCTAGAAGCATGCATATCTGATAGTTACTTGTGACTAGCGAAAATCTGGATGCCCAGTTGTCACTAGTCAAACTTAGATTCACATTTAACTGCTGGATAACAGGAGAGCTGAGAATGTGGGATCAGTTGCTCTTAAGATTTAAGAATCAAATTTCTCTGTAATAAATTTGTATATTCATGGTCTTGAGGAATTGTGATTTACACATAATTGTGGAAGTGCATAAATGACAACAATATACCTAGTGTAGTCCCGCAAGTGGGGTTTGAGGAGTGTGGTGTGTACTTAGCCTTACCTCTAACCTGTGAAGGTAAAGCAATTGTTTTTGATAGACCTTTGACTCAAGTAAAGTATATCAATCAAGTATGGAAAGGAAATATAGTAATGAAAAGGGCATCCTAAAATAAAGGAGAAAGAGAATAGTAGCAACAACAAATAACGTGATAACTGAAGCAAAGGATCGAACCAAAACAACAAGTAATAGTAAAATTGAAGAGTAAGATAGCATGAGACTAATAATAATAATAATAGTGATAAGGAAAACTAAACAATGCTAGACTGCCAAATAACCATCTACCCTAATCCTGGACCTCCACATCATCCTATTTAGGGTCACGTCTTGGGTAAGTTGCATGTGTGTCATGCTCTGTCTAATCATCTCTCCCCAAAACTTCTTCGCTTGCCCCTCTCTCTCATTACACTCATAGTAGCCGACCTCTCACACCTCCGCACTGGGGCATTTATGTATCTCCTCTTCACATGACCAGTTCATCTTAATCTTAATTTTGCTTTCCTTGTCTTGTCACCGCATAGGTCACTCCTACCTTATAAAAACTATCATTCCAAATCCTCTCTCTCATGGTGTGCACATACATCCATCTCCCATCCATAGCAACCCCTTCTTGAGAAATGACATGACTTAGATAGTCAATCTGTTGTACCCCAAAAGGACATTTTCTTTGCTTCACATATAAATTTGCACCGAGTATACTGAAGGTCTCCATCAGGTGGAAAAGGTGATCAGTCCAGTTAGAGTTGTAGACAAGAATAACATCAAAGAATATACCAAAATAAACTTCCTGAGATAAGCAAGAAAAATCTGGTTCATCAGGCTTTGAAATGTGGAAGGGGCATTGGTTAGGCCAAAAGGCATGACCATGAATTCATAGTGACCTTGATGGGTTCTAAAAGCATTTTTTGGAATGTCAGGCTCAAACATCCTAATCTGATGGTAGCTTGATCATAAATCCAATTTGGAAAAATACTTTGCACGATGCAACTTATCTAGCAACTGTTCAATTAAGGGAATAGGAAACTTATCTTTTACAGTATGATTATTTAATTCTCTACAATCTACACACATTCTCCATAAAGATAGGCTGTCAAGAACATAAAGGAGGTAGGATGGGCAGTTGGTCAGATCTAGTATGGATCGTACATGGACGGTAGTTAGAGTCAGCGGCTCTCCCGGGGAATGGGGAAGAGGACCGAAACGTGCCACCTTCTTTCTTCTTTACCATGACTATAGGTGAGGAATATGGTGCTAAGTCTTATTACACCTGAATCCAACATCTCAATTGCCAGCTTCTCAATCTCATTCTTCTGAATTGCAGGATGTCTGTAAGGTCTAATGTTGATCGGAGTTGTGCCCTCCTTCAATACAATCTTCTGATCATGATTACTAGAGGGTGGTAGCTCTGTTGGTATATCAAATAGGTCCGAGAAATCCTGCAGTAACTCCTGCATGTCTACACTGTCCTTCCCTGTTGTACCACATCTACTTAAAGAAAACAAACTACCTGGTTCTTCACTGTATTCCTTTCCCACATACGTATCCACAGAGATCATACACAAGTGTGCTGGTTTAGCTAACAGTTTAGCCATTCCACTCTGCTGAGTCATCTTAGCTGCAGGTGGTTTGATACCTCTCAAGGATACCTTGTGTCCCATGATTCTAAGCTCCATCTTGAGTTGTTTGAAATTCCACATTATGTCCCCCAAGTAATCAACCACTGAACCCCAAGGATGATGTTACATCCTCCAATAGGTAGCACTGGCATGTCAGAATTAAACGATACTCGTTGCATTTTCCAAACCAATTTCTTGCATACATAATTGCAATGCACCTTTTTTGCATCAGCCACAAAAACAAGAAAAGGGGAGATAGCAGTCAAATGACATCCCAGCCTCTTAGCAGTGTTTAAATCAAGAAAATTGTGAGTGCTTCCTGTGTCAATCAGCACCTGTACAGCCTTGCCCTTAACAGATGTTGTAACCCTCATAGTCCTAAAATCAGGCAACCCAGTCATAGCATAAACTGATACATGTGGTACAATGGCCACCTGATCATTAGTCTCTAAGCCTTGGTCTATCATGGTTAAGAATTCAGCAGGGTCTACAAAAACTTCCTGCTCTAATTCCACAATACCTGCATTGTCTTCCTCTACCTCCATAGAAAATAGCTGCCTCTTCTTCTTACAAACATGTCCATACACATATTTCTCATCACAATTAAAACATGTCCCTTACTCCTTTCCCCATTTCAGCAGTTGTTAACATTTTGACATTTTTTAGGTTTGTTGGGGTTGTGACATAGGGTAGTGGGATTTTTTTGGGCATTCTGATGAACTTTGCTAGTTTGGTAGGTAGATCCATAAGACAAAGTGGGGTTAGTGGTGTCAAATCTGGGAGTAGTTTTGGGGTTTAAAGGCTGTGAAAAAACTTGCTGCTAAACCAGAAGTGTTTGTTACTGCATTCTAGCTAAACTTACAGCTTTAGCCAGAGATCTAGGTCCCAACATCTAAACAGGTAGGCCAATTTCTGGTTTAAGACCCCTCACAAAGCAGCTAACAACAGAATCTTCTGAAAGTTCTACTCTAGTGAGTAGTTCATCAAAGATATCGACATAAGCTTGTACAGAATTGACTTGCCTGAGATCCTTGAAGTCACCCATTGGATCATCATACAACTCAGTCCCAAATTTGCCATACAAACACCTCATATAATCATCCCTGCCAGGCCATCCTCTGGGCAATCGTTGTTTCATAGATGACTGATGCATAGTAGGGCTTGCCCATCCAATTTGCAGGAGATAATCTTCACTTTTGCATCTGGAGGAGTTTCTTCCACGAACTGCTCGCACCTATAAAGCGAATCTATTAACCTTGTTCAATCGAAATGGGGAAGGTCAACTTGGTAATTTCGACTATCCACCAGGTAATTGTGATTGAGAATTGGGACTCCTCTGTCCTTGTTATCATTGTGCTCTCCCAGATCCTCTCCATCTCCATTTCTAGGGTTTACATTCCCTGTAAGTAACCATTTAATATCTTCCATGGCCTGCCCCACCTTCGTGTCCATCGATTGTTGCAATTCCGTTACAGAACTAACAACTCCTTCCATAGAACCCTTCAACATGTCAACCTCCCGTCGTAATTCTTGCATACGGGTGTTGTGATCGCCCATTATTGCAGGTCAGAGGATCTCAATGCTCTGATACCAATGATACAAACGGAGTTAAGATGAGTTAGCCTAAAGGACAAAGACTTGAATCATCCTTGAACAGCGGTGCTCGATTCCTTTCAAAGTAAGAGAGAACTGATAACAGAGAAGAGAAAAGAGAATTCCTACCCATTAAAATGAGAGAGATTGACCATATGTAGATGGAAAAGAGTTAGTTATGACTAACTCTTCTAACAGCATTTCCTAACAACTTCTGCTAACTCACATGCTAGTCACGTGACTGCTTCAATTAGCTAAAATACAGGACTATACAAGTTGGAATTACTGAATTGAGAATCTCTAATCCAATTGCTAACCAATTGGTATGTAACATTGAGGAGCTTCAAGCCTTGAACATGTGAATTTTTATGGTGTGTTCATATTTTATCAAATGTTTGATTTCAGTTTATCGAGGCTGACTACTCTCCTTCTTGCATCTTCTCGTCACTGTGCAGGATATACATCAGGCAAAAAGTATCTGCCAAGACTTGATAATAGTTCATTCAGGAAGTGAAGCATACAGAAGAGCGAACCAGGCAAAAGATTTGTTTTCGGAGTTTATGACTCATCAACAGAGGCTCCATAAGAAATTAGCTTTGGAAGAGAGGTCATTTCTGCAGATGCAGCAATCACAACCGTGTTTGGATTCATATCTGTTTTAAAACAACTAAACGGAGTGCTTCAATTTGTGTATATTTTGTGTATCTGTAATGTTTCAAGATTTTTTTTTTTCCCTGTAACTAAACCCCGCGATGATGTGCCTCATAGCAATCTCACTGTGTGCACAGTTTTTAGTCAACTTTCACCAAGAGGTTAGTAAATTGGTAAGTTTTTAGCTGAAAGTCAATTGTTTTCGACTTTTATTGATCAGTTTTTACCCTTGGGAAAGGCAGTATTTTTAGTAACGAAAGCTTTGAGCACTTCACAATTGTAGCGACATGAAACATGACTGCCTTCGTGATACTTGATTAGATTCAAAGTACTACAATCGCAATTCATGTTGGAACAATCCCAAGATCTACCCTAGGTTGCCAAGACATGCATATTTGATCTTAGTCAACTTTTTGTCTTCAACTTAACTAGTATAAACAATTCACAACCTCGGGTATGGTGAGAAGATTAAATTCTCAGATAGTTTTATAATTTTGATTTTCTTTGTTTAGTGTTTCTAGTACCATTTGAATATAGATGGAATAACAGAAACACATGATGTTTATATAGTGGTCATATGACCCTTCTCATAAGTCTCCTTTCTCCTAAAACACTTCATCAATTCAATCCTTTTTCTTATATATTTAGCCATGGAGAATAAGAAGAGCAAAGGGCATCGAAAGATACCAATAAAACAAATATGAAAGCAACACAAAAGGTATGCTAGCTTTTCAAAGCGTTGTATGAGTTTACATAATGAAAAAATTAAAGTATTATAATTAGAAAGAGAAAAAAGTGGCTCTACAAATTCATACTAATCAAACAACAACATTACCTCAATGCCTCAAAGGCTCCTGCCCATTGCGGGGTAAAGGGGGTTCGGATGTACACAGCCTGACCTCTATGTTTAAAAACATAGCGTGACTGTTTCCGGATAACCCATGATGAGCCAAATTCATACTAATCAATTACCTTAAATCAGAAATTTACTTTTCATCTTTCCACGTCTCTCATTACAACAACATTATCCCAATGCCTCAAAGGCTCCCGCCCATTGCGGGTAAGGGGGTATCGGATGTACGCAGCCTGACCCCTGTATTTAAAAACATAGGGCGACTGTTTCCGGAAAGATGCTTGACTCATAATTAACTCTCATTATGAGTTAATTTTCCTTTTCATAACACATCTGCTTATGGGTTTTGAGCTGAGGGTTTAAGGAAACAGCCTCTCTTATGAGGTAGTGGTAAGGTCTGCATACAATCTACCCTCCCCAGACCCCACTTGTGAGATTTCACTGGTATGTTGTTGTGTTATCATTACTTTCAAACTAAAACAAAGATCTCAATTGTTGATCTTCAACTTTCTTGAGCCCTATTTTCTCGTTTAATAATTTGGTGATTTAATTAAATTTTAAGACTCGTATTTTATCGGAAATTGCTGCAAAATTCAATTCGATATAGTTATTTACCCTTGAGAAAGATAGCAAGTTTATTAACGAAAGCTTACATTTTAAAACTTGTTTAGATGTTGGTAAACTAGAATAAATGAATATTGAATAAATTTAAATATTTACCTATTCAAGTTATCATATTCTAATATTTTCGTTGTGTTAATGCGCTTATTATTTTCACGAAAAATATTGTTTGCTTCTTACATTCACATTTATTTATTTCAAACATAAACATGTTGATTAAACATGCACCAATAGAAGCAAAATTTATTTTTGGTTAAGGGTTAAATGCCTTTAAACTATGTAAAATGAACAAACAGTCATGTATTTATAACTAGTTAATTAAATTGCTCACGCTTTGCGCGATAATACATCCGTATATTATGAAGTGGTTTAAACTTTTTTAAAAATAAATATTAAGAAAATAAAATTAGGAATCTTATTAAAATACCTAAATAGATTTTTTGCTTTTTCTATTCTTTATACATTGATGATAATAAGCACACACATTTTATATATGTGAACATACATTTGTCATTATTTTTAATTTAATCAATTAAGTGAACAATACTTAAATTATTCTCTATAGACATATCGTTAAATACTAGAAAAATATATGTAAAACATAAGAAATAATAGAACAGAAAAATTTTAAATAAGAATAATTGTTATTCTTGATATTATTTGTTAGAAATTATAGTTACACAATTTTAGAATTTTAATTAACAAAATGTGTGTTAACTTATTTTATTGTTAACACTTATTTTATCCCTCTAATATTTTATCATATGAGGATTTTAATCATAAAAAAAGTATTTGATTTTTCTATAATTCATATAGGTAAAATTATAGTTTTCTCCTTAAACCTGTAAACATTTATTTGTATGCACTAACAAATATAGGTTAACGATAAATAACTCAACTATGATATAATTGTCAAGTAAATAATATAAGAAATATTTTAAAATATTGTGCACAAGAATTTTAAATTTGACATGTATCGCGTAATCTTTTCAATTTTCGGAAGAAGCAAAATAGAGAAAATACATACAGTTGTATTCCTAATTCGAGCGAACTTCGACCGTTACTGCCAATTGCCATGCTGGAAAAAGCATAATTGTTTGATCAATTTGAGCGATGTCCGATTGCCATTGCTAACTGGTTGATTTTACCTATGAAAAGTTAATGCCATCATATTGTTGAAATTAATTTCTGCAGAACCCGTGATTTTCTTAAAGGAAAGTTATTTTCTTCTTATTCACAAATGAGCAAATTGAAGCATCGAATTTGAAAGAGTGAAAGATTAATTAGCAAGTAAAAGTCAATATGTGTTTATGAATGAAGCAAAGTGTTGATATATATTTCTTTCGTAAATATGAAATTGACTGATAAAATGCTAGTGTTAAATAAATATCTGTTCATTCATCACAATTTGTGATTTGTGACTATATCTGTCTTGTTTCATAACTTTTATAAAGCACTGTGCATTCCAACAATCTGAGGAGATTGTAAAGGAGGGGAAGAAGATGGAAAAAAGAGATATCATGATGGAAATCCTCCATTAGCAAACATTAAAAGATTAGACGGTTAAATGTCATAGTTTAATACAAACATTCAGTTAATTTTTCAAAGGATATGTCTTTTCAGAGGAGGTGTCTCTTAATACTTTTTAAAAAATAAATAAAAATTTTAGAATTTGTTAAAATGCCAAAAAAAGAATGAAAAATAAATAAATACAAATTATGAATTGTGATGGCGCCACGTAGTCAGGCTCTCAATAATCTTTTATACATATGATATGATATGTGATTTGGTTCAAAAATATCTTTGTTATGAATACTTTGGTTCAAAAATGCTCTTGCCGTTGATATAGTCTGGTCCAGAAATGTCATTGTTACTAAATGGGTTAAATGATATCTTTATTTAAATTAATATCTTATTTCTTTAAAAAAAATATATTGTGTTCCTAATAAAAATATGACGTTAAAGAACCCTTTTCTTGTTTTGTTTCTTTTAAAATCACTTTAAATAATAAAAAACATAGGAAAATAATTCTTTTTCTTACTCTCCTTTTATCAATTAAACTAGAATAACGTACCGTTGTAACAAATAATCCATCTCATAAATATAAGATCATAGTAAATTCATCATTAATTTTTATTTAGATAACAATAAACAATAATTATAATAAAGTAAGAAGTGATTGTATTTTAATTTTTTTCTCGAATTGAAAAAGAATAAATATTTGCTAATTAAAAGAACTACTATTAGGAAAAGAATGTATTCAAAAAGAAAATAAATAATAATTTTTAAGGGCATTTTTTACTTATTAAATAACAATAAGGGTATTCTTGGACTAAAATATTGATGACAAGGATATTTTTATACCAAACTATAAATGAAAGACATTTTTATTCATTTCACATAGTTTAAAGACATTTTTGACCCTTCTCCCATATTAATATATATAAGAAGCTGGTTTTTTTTTATTGTTATATTATATGAAAACATATATCTTCAGTGGGTGTTAGCCCACAGATTCTGGGACTGCATGGAGCTCCGGTGCAAGATTCAAAAAAATCATACGGATGGGTCTGCAACGAGCCCGAAAGAGGTTCAGGTAGCCCGGCGGCGTTAGTGGAGGCCTGGTAGGATCTTATGGGCCAATGAACAAGAAACAAGCGATTTCAGCAGTTTTCTTTAGGTTTTAGCCCACGGATTCTGCGGCTGCATTGGGCTCCGGCATAATATTCTCGAAAAATCATATGGGTGGTTCGCAATGAGTCCAACAAGAGGCTCAGGTGGCCCGACGACGTTGGCGGAGGCCTGATAGGATTTTATGGGCCGATGAACAGGAAACAAGCTATTTCGACAGTTTTCTGTGGGTGTTAGCCCACGGATTCTGGAACTGCATGTGGTTCCGATGTAAGATTCTCGAAAAATCATATGGGTGGGTCCGCAATGAGCCCGGCAAGAGGCTCAGGTGACTTGATGGTGTTAGCGAAGGCCTAGTAGGATTTTATGGGCCGATGAATAGGAAACACGCAATTTCGACAGTTTTTGGTGGGTGTTAGCCCACGGATTATGGGATTGCATGGGGATCTGACGTAAGATTACCGAAAAATCATATGGGTGGGTCCGCAATGAGCCCGGCAAAAGATCCAGGTGGCCCAGCGGCGTTGGCGGAGGCCTGGTAGGATGTTATGGATTGATGAACATGAAACAACCGATTTCGACAATTTTCTAGGAGTGTTAGCCAACGGATTCTGAGGCTGCATTGTTATCCGGTACAAGATTCCTGAAAAATCATACGGAAGGGTCCGCAATGAGCCCGACGGCATTGGCGGAGGACTGGTAGGATTTCATGGGCCGATGAACAGGAAACAAGTGATATTGACAGTTTTCTTTGGATGTTAGCCCACGGATTCTGGGGTTGCATGGGGCTCTGGGGCAAGATTCCTGAAAAATCATATGGGTGGGTCCGCAACGAGCCCGACAAAAGGTCCAGGTGGCTCAGCGACGTTGGCGGAGGCCCGATAGGATTTTTTGGGCTGATGAATAGTAAACAGGTGTTTTCGACAATTTTGGGTGGGTGTTAGCCCACGGATTATGGGGCTGCATAGGGCTCTGGTGCAATAATCCAAAAATAATCATATTGGTGGGTTCGCAACGTGCCCGGTAAGAGGCCCATGTAGCCTGATGGCATTGGTTGAAGCCTGGTAGGATTTTATGGGCCAAGAAATAGGAAATAGGCAATTTCCATAATTTTCTATGGGTGTTAGCCAACAGAATCTAGGGCTGTATGGAGCTCCGATGCAAGATTCTTGAAAAATCATACGGGTGGGTCCGCAGCGAGCACGACAAGAGGCCTAGGTGTCCCGACGATGTTAGCGGAGTTCTGGTATGATTTTATGCGTTGGTGAAAGGAAATTGATGATTTCAACATTTTTCTGTAGATGTTAGTCCACGAATTCTGGGGCTGCATGGGGCTCCATCGTAAGATTCCTGAAAAATCATACAGGTGGGTCCGCAACAAGCCTGGCAAGAGGCCCAGGTGGCCTGTCGGTGTTTGCGGAGGCCTGACAGGATTTTATGGGCCGATGAACTGGAAACAAGCAATTTCGACAGTTTTCTGTGGGTGTTAGCCCATAGATTGAGGCTCCATGGGGCTCCGACGCAAGTTTCCAAAAAATCATACGGGTGGGTCCATAACGAGCCCGGCAAAAGGTCTAGGTGTCCCGACAGCGTTGGGGGAGTCCTGGTAGGTTTTTATGGGCCGATGAACAGGAAATAGGCTATTTCGGTAGTTTCCTATGGGTGTTAGCCGACAAATTCTGGGGCTGCATGGGCCTCCGGCATAAGATTCTCGAAAAATCATACGAATGAGTCAGGAACGAGCCCGACAAGAGGCCCAGGTGGCCCGACGGTGTTGGCGGAAGCCTGGTAGAATTTTATGGGGCGATGAACAGGAAACAGACAATTTCGACAGTTTTCTGTGGGTGTTAGCCCACGAATTCTGAGGTTGCATGGGGATCCGACGTAAGTTTCCAAAAAATCATACGGGTGAGTGCGCAACGAGCCCGACAAAAGGCCTACGTGGCCCGACGACGTTGGAGGAGGCCTTGTAGGATTTAATGGGCCGATGAAAAGGAAATAAGCGATTTCAGTAGTTTTTTATGGGTGTTAGCCCATGAATTTTGGGGCTGCATGGGGCTCCGGTGTAAGATTCCCAAAAAATCATACGGGTGGGTTTACAACGAGCCCGATAAGAGGCGCAAGTGGCTCGACGGCATTGGCGGAGGCCTGGTAGGATTTTATGGGCCGATGAACCAGAAACAGGCAATTTTGGCAGTTTTCTGTGGGTGTTAGCCCACGAATTCTGGGGCTGCATGGGGCT
>JAABOM020000012.1:922971-935031 GCA_011800125.2 Solanum clarkiae
TACAATAAAATTTCTATTTTGTGTATTAAAAAAAAAGTAAAAAATAAATGATGTCGCAGATGAAAAGAAATATCAACATTGCCTTATTTGACACAAATCTAAAAAAAATATTTTATATACTAATTTATTAAAATAAAAAATCATCAATATATACATATACGTATATATATGCACACCATATAGGCCATCTACTTTACTTTTCCAATTGAAAAAAAATTGAGTGAAGAGAAAATCATCCTCTTTTGGTTGAAACCCTAAAAATCAAAGTTTTTGCTATTAAACGTACAAAATCACCAGGTATGTGTGTGTATAAATATGTATATTGACTTCATTTGTGTTTTTGTCAAATTACTATAGTATTATATTTTATTTTTGGTGGGGTAGTGTGATCAACTAAAAGTAGGGATGACAAATGGGTCCTGTTCAAGTTTGAAATTTCAACTCATTATGTTATCTCTATTAGGTTTGTTATTTTGTAAAGTGCAAAAATTTAACATTTCGAGACTACTCGGGAAAAGTTAGTGGTGGCCTCTGTAGCTGACAAAATGACGAAAAGAGACTGGATGGTTTGAGCATGTGCAGCGAAGAAATACCGATGCTTCTATAAGGAGGTGCAAAAGGTTGGATATTAGGATTACGTGGAGGTTTAGAGGTAGACTGAAAAAGTATTGGAGGGAAGGGGAGGTGATTAGACAGGATATGATATCTCACCGAGGACATGACATTACATAGAAAGAGTGGAGGTCGCGTATTAAAGTAGAAGGTTAATAAGCTTGCAAGGGTATGATGATGTCTATCATTGTGATATAGTAGGTTTACAGGATTAGTCGTGTCTTTATATCTTGTGTTGTTATTGTCTGCCTTACATATATTACTTTTATTGTATTTATATGTTATCATTGACTTTTCACTTTAGTCGATTTTTTTTCATATCTAGTTTTTTCTGCTTTCGAAGTTTGATATTTTTTAGATAAGGGTCTTTCGAAACCGCCTCTCTATCTGTATGAGGTGGTGATAAGGTCTACATATATTTTACTCTCCTCACACCCTACTTGTAGGATTCCACTGGTATATTGTTGTTGTTATAATATATGATAAATAAGCTAGTTTGGTTTATAGATAACTTCAAACAAATTTCCACAACTAAAAACTAGTTAATTTTGTTTTGTCTGCAAATAAAATTTGATTTTAAAAATATTGTATCAAAGTACTTGTTTGAAAACCTTAATCAACCATCTAAAGGAGGATTATTTCGATGAAAATTAGAGAAATAAGCTACTATCTGGTACTACTCTATTTCTCAAAGAATAGAAAACTAATTGTTAACTATGTTGCTCGGATTCTTCAAAAGTGTCGGCAAGTACATGTTAGATTTGTCTATTTTCGGAGAATCCAAAGCATTGAAAGTGAAAAGTCTGCGCAACTTAGATTACTGAAGAAGCTGGTTATTATTAAGATTAATTATCAATATTGCATTTGATTGCCATGAGAGAGATAATTCATTTAATTTATAATGGTAAAAGTGTTAATTTGGGGTAAATAATATTTAATGAGCATATATTATGAGCCCGTTTGATTTAGCTTATAAATTGATCAAACCTACTTTTAAACTCTTTTAAGCTTATAAAAGTGTTCGACAATTTTCAAAATAGCTTAAAAAAATTAAAATTTGCTTAAAATAAGTTAAAAGTTAAAAGCAGCATCCCCCCCTCCCCTAGCTTTTTATTTTTTAAGCTTAAAAGTTGTTATAGTTTGACAAAAAAATTACTTTTTTACCTTAAATATTATTTCATATTTTCAAAAATATCCTTGACTAAAGTAACCCTAACTACTCTCCTTTTATCATTATTTCAATTCAAACTACAACCCAACACTCTTCTTGCCGCACTCTCTCTTGACAAAACTTGAGTTCTCTTCCTCCATTTTCATTAATGAAAGTTTCACTATTTATTGTATTTTTCATTAGTTTTTATTGCAAAATTGTTACTAGTCCAACTTTTCTTCTTGTTTAAAGAATTGGGTACTATAAAAATTTCATGTTAAATTGTATATAGAAAAATTACTTAAATAATAAGTTTATATTGATATTGAACTAAAAATTTATTTTACTTTATTTTATTTTTATAGACAGAAAAATCTTAAAGTAATTGGTTTTTATTATGTTAACAACTTGAAGGGTATTTCAGATATTTTTCAATTAAAAATGTGCTAATAACACCTATGTGCCAAACACATCAACAACGTTTTTTTAGCTACAACACTTTTATCCAAACACGTAATTGCTTATTTTTCAAATAAATTTCAGCACTTTAAAAAGTGCTACTAAAGTATTTTTTAAAAGCTATTTTTTCAGCTAACCCAAATGAACTCTAAATAGAGAAGATGAGGAATGTTCTACTTACAATTTTATTTGTATTCTTGTAGATATCACATTTGTCTTGTTGTCTTCTATATGCAGTCTGGAAAGAAAATAATGAGTGATTATGTTTTCTTTTTTCTGGAATTTCAGATATTTTGTTAGATGAAGAATCAGAGGCTGAAACAACAACATCCTGGTCCTTTAGATCCTAGTGTGCTAACTAGATGGAAGAATCATTGGTCAGAAGATGTATGGGCTAGTGAAGTGGACACAGTTTTACAATGCCAATGATTTGATGGTAATTTTTGGCCTGATATTTAAAGACATCTTATTCATCCACATGTCCTACAATATTAATTAATGCTGAATTTTATGAGGTCTATCGAGTAGGACATATACAACTAAGCTATGCATTTATTATTGCTCTTGTTGAGAGATGACGTCCAAAGATGCATACTTTTCATTTTAAAGTTGGGGAACCCACTGTTATACTACAAGATGTTGCTTTTCTTTGTGGATTACTAGTAAAGGGAGAATCGCTAGTAGGCATTGATAATTCAAAAATGCAAGAGGAGTGGCAGGTTTTATGTGAGAAATTGCTCAATTTTAGACCACCAAATGATAAGCTAGATGGAGTTAGGCTTGATATTAGTGCACCGAAAAAAATTATGTGAAGGCATTTCGTGATATTTATGATGATACATATGAGATAGTTATTCATCAACTTGCTAGGTGTTACATGATGTTGATGATTGGGGGTTGATTGTTTTCTGACACATCTGGAAATAAGGTTAAGTTGATATATTTGGCGCATCTTGATAACATCGGTCAAATTGGCATGCATATTTGGGGGAGTATTGTGTTGGCATACTTCTATCGTGTATTATGCCGTGCTTCCTAGTCCAAGAAAAAAGAGATATTTATTTTTTTACTACTTTTACAAGTATATATTTTGTAATATTGTTATTGATATTGATAGGTTGATATTTATAAAAGTATAAGAATTGTATTCATTTATTTTATGTATATACTTAAGTATGGTCATGGGAGAGATTGAAGATTATTCATCCAGATCAGCTTTAGGCTAGAGGTATTATTACCTTCTCGGATGATCTACTAAATCCCCCATAAGCGAGTAGATGGAGCGTGCAACTTAGTTGGACGCATTCACCTAATATGTATTGCCATTTCGTGATCAATTGGATAATCTTGTAGATGAACAAGTATGACATGCAAACTCTATATACGGTTGTATAGCAAATGTCGTCAATTTTTTTTTACTAATAATTTTCTATTCTATAGTTTGTTTAGGAGCCCTATACTCTAAATGTGATGGAGATTCTTGCCAGTTATTGTCGCTCAAGGAAATACTTTTGGCATGCTGTGGTACCACTGCTATGTTGGGATGTAGTTGAGATGCATCAACCCAACAGGGTTCTCAGACAATTCGAAATGCATCAAAACATTCCTAACACTTTTAATTTCAACAACAAACATGAAAAGTATGACTGTTGTGGCAAAAAAAACACCGATTGGAGTACATATCAGACAAGTCATATACTTGTATAGAATAATCGTGCAAGTTGTATTTGGGAAGATTTTGCTAATCATGCATGGTAATCGTCATCATATGGAAGGGAACCTTTTGCCAATGGAGTTCTCCAAATACAGCTTACATAAATATTGCATACAAGTATGTGGCTTGCATGATGTGTACTCCAATCGATATTTTATTCACACTACAGTTGGACTTTTCATGTTTGTTGTTGAAATTGCAGGCGTCGGGAATGTCTTGATATATTTCAAATTGTCTAAGAACCCTGTTATGTTGATATATCTCCACTACATCCCAATATAGCAGTGGAACCACAACAGGCCAAAAGTATTCTCCTGAGCGATAATAATCAACAGGATTCTCCATCACATCAAGGAGTTTAGGGCTCCCAAACAAACTATAAGATAGAAAATTGTTATTAAAAAAGAATTGGCAACACTTGCTATACAATAATATATAGACTTTACATATCATACTTGTTCATCTATAAGATTATCCAATTGATCACAAAACAATGACAATACATATTGGGGTGAATGTGTCTAACTAAGTTCTGCTCCATCTACTCGTGTATAGGGATTAGGGAGATCATCCGAGAAAGTAATAACACCTCTAGCTTGAAGTTGATCTGTATGAATAATCTTCAATCTCTCCCATTTCCATACCTAAGTATATACACAAAATAACTGAATACAATTCTTATACTTTTATAAATATCAACCTAACAATAATAATAATATTACAAAATGCATACTTATAAAAGTTGTAAAAAAGCACATATCTCTTTTTTTTTAGGCTGGGAAAATGATACAAATATGCCAATACAATACTCCCCCAACTATACATGTCAATTTAACCAATGTTATCATGATGCGCCAAGTATATCAATTTAGCCTTGTTTCCTGATGTGTCAGAAAACAAGCCACTCCCAATCATTAACATCATGTAGCAAATAGCAAGTTGATGAATAACTATCTCATCTGTATCATCATAAATCTCACAAAATGCCTTCACATGATTTTCCAGTGCACTAGTATCAAGCCTAGCTCCATCTAGCTTATTATTTAGTGGTTTAAAATCGAACAACTTCTCATATAAAGCCTGCCACTCCTCTTACGTCCTTGAATTATCAATGCCTACTACCGATTCTTTCTCTACTGGTAATCCATAAAGAACATCAACATCTTGTTGTATAATAGTGGTTTTTCCAACTTTAAAATGAAAAAGCATGCGTCTCTGATTACCATCTCTTAACAAGAGCAGGAATAAATGCATAGTATAGTTGTATATATTCTACTCGATAGACCCCATAAAATCCACCATTAATTAATATTTGTAGGATGAGTGGATGAATATGATGTCTTTGAACCTCAGAACAAAATTTACTATTATATCGTCGACATTGTAAAACTGTGTCTACCTCACCGGGCCATACATCTTCTCACTTATGATTCTTCTGTCTAGTTAGCACACTAGGATCTAAGGGAATAGGATGTGATTGTTTTAATTTCTTGACTTCCTATAGAAGACAATCAAGACAAATGTGATATGTACAAATATACAAATAAAATTGTAAGTACAAGATTCCTCATCTTCTCTATATAGTATATACTCATTAAATATATTAACCCCCAATATTGAACATTCTTAGGTTCTGATGCCCAGTAGGGTATTCTCTTTTCGTGGAAATCATGAGTCCAAATACTACACTTCCATTTATCGCTTTGAAAAAAATGTTTTAATCAAATATGTAGATAAAGGAAAACATGTCCACCAAAAGTGTTTAGGATGTTTCAGAAAACTTCATCTTGCCTCCGTATTAGCGATAGTGTCTATACTTCACACGGTGACATTTTCTACACTGGTATGGAATTTAAAAGAGCAAAACAACAAGGAAAGAAGAGGTGAAAGATAGTTTTGAATCCTAATAGAGGCAACTTTTTTGTTGGTTCATTGGAGGAGTTATTAGAAGCTAAAAGATTTATCCTTGATCCTTCCTTGGAAGGTGTATATCTGATATGGGTGATGTCATATGATTGAACCCATTAGATAATCCTAGACTATCCACAAATGATGAAAGAGAAATTGATCTCCTATGGGGTCGCGATAGTACGAAGAATTTCTTCGGAAGTTCAACTTAAAGGTATTATTTTTCTTTCTTTGTATATGTTTGATTTGTATATATGCCATGCTTTCCTTGAGGACAATATTTCTCTCTATCTACATATATCTAACAATGTCAACCAATTACAAGGGCTTTAAGTATGAAAATGCAAAGTCAATTCAGTTTAGCTTTATCATGTTGCAAAGTTACATACGAAGGATACGATAACACTTTACTTGACATTGTAGCTGTAATAAGTCTCTAGTGTTGACTCTTCTAAGTTAATCGGGCCAAATCGATTTACTAATGAGAAATAAAGGATTTCTTGGATTTCTCTTTTGAAGGGAAAAAAGAAGATCTTCCTGAACATAGAACAATCATTTGTTGAAAAAAATAAGGAAAGAATTTCGCGTATTTATCATACATGCATTGTAACATGTGACCAGAGAAAAATGAATAAACATCAGGGATTAGAGATATTTTTCCAAGACATAAGCCTGTGTTTATAATTTTCGTGTTCACCATTTTTATAATTTAACTCTTTCTTTCTTCCATTACATTATTCTTCTTGCTTTAGGTTTTGGTATTCATATGAGCTTGTCATCTTCTTTTGTAAATATCCATTACATTATCCATTACATTTCATTGCTCCTTTACCTGTAATTTGATGTTGTTTTTATGCTATGTTGGTTGTTGCTTTGCCCATACCCACTATTATTTTTTATGCTTCTTTGCCCAGTTTTGAGGGCTCTTTTTTTCCTGTTTTTGTAGCTTTTCTTTACTAATTTTTTGGGGCTGTTCTCACCCTCCCCCTATTTGGGGATTATTTTCGTTTCTTTAAGTTTTTGGGTTGTAGGCTGTTTTATGATAATTCGTGTGCTCTTTAATTGCATGTATTTATTTTTTAATTTAAGTGTTGATTTTATTTATATGATTTGTTGGTACGTCAATTGAATATGTTGTATCAATATGGGATTGAATTGAGACAACAACCAAACACAAAAGTCGTTGGATCAAATGTTATGAAGATGTGCACTAATGATTTAATAGCGGCAGGTAAGGCTCAAAGGCTCACTGTCCTACCATCCTATGGTCCAAAACAACTTAGTGATTTTGGCAATCCACATAAACATGGAAGGGCAGTGAGATACAGAAAATGATGAAGTACTACAACAACAACTAATATTTCAAAGAGTCCTCCGAATAAAGATGCGAATCTAGATGTACTGGTCTCTTCAATGAAGGATGTGAATCCAAATGTGAAACCTGTCTGTGCTATAAGTAGTGGATTTATGAGTGAAAATTTAAATGAAACACAATTTGGTATGGATTCATCGCATTTTGATGATGGTTTTGGTTCAGGGTCACATAATTTCGATAGTCAAATTATGATTTGCAATGCTCAATCATTGCAACAGTTTCCTAATGATGATGATGGTATCCCTTTCCTGCACGTCCTGATCAAACAGTTTCCTTAGATAGGATGCTTGCTCTAGTGACTTCAACATCTTCCATCTCATTGCCATCATCCCTAATTCTTCCATTACCACGAATTCCAATGTCATGGCCTAAAGATGGAACACTTACCCTAACTTGGATTACAAACTTAATGTTAGCCTTTGATTGAGCGTCTTGGAATCTTCTACCATCAGAGCTCCCATCAATGTTACCAATAAAGGATTTTGATTATCTTGTAGTGACAGCGTCAGGGATCTTGCATAAAGAGCCCAACTGCTTGCAGATTGATAGTTGGTCAGGTTTGGGTCCAAATTCGATGGTTGTTGTGGTTGGAGATGTGCATGTATAACTACATGATGTCTTATTCTTATTGAAGAATGCAGGTTTTCCCTCTGATGTTTGGTTCTTTGTGTTGAACGAATATTATGTTGATAGAAGTGCTCGGGGTCTTGAGACCTTCCTTCTCTTACTCGCTTGAAAGGTAACGAATAGTTACTTTTAATTAGATTATCAAGCTAGTGTTCATTACTACATGCATTTTAAATCATCTGACATAGTTTGACTTGATACAATATTTAAATGAAAGGAGTAAACAAGTATGTTCGCTCTAAATGTAATAAATTCTTGTAACACTATAACTCTCTTCCCAGTCATTAGGACTTTACTTTTACTTTTACTGAGTCTTATAACATGCAAAGTAAGGTTCATTGCAATACTTGTGTAACAGTTCTGCTTAAAAGATATTTTCTTACTTCTGTGAAAATAACACATCTAAACTTTTGGAGCGTGTATAACCAAAAAATGCTAAGCAAAATGGGAATATGTAAATTCAATTTTATATTTAGCGTTACTACCCTTCTCTTTATAAAATACCGTCTCAATAGAATTTTTTGTTGTTCTGTTGGTTCACTCTTGTGCCTTAATTTGTTGTAATTTAGTGATGTGTATCATGTTGTAACGAGGTTATGACATATGCATTGTGTTTTAAAATTGTACTGGTCAATTTATATGAATCTTTGGCGTATGATTGTAATTGTGGATATTTAATGGATCTATACATTCTTTCAGGTTCTTATGCCTAATAGGGTGTTTTTTCTTCATGGAAATCATGATTCGAAATACTGCACTTTCGTTTATGGCTTTGAAAAGGAAGTCTTAATCAAATATGCAGATAACGAAAAATGTGTCTACAAGAAGTGTTTTGGATGTTTCAAACAACTTCCTCTTGCCTTCATCATTAGCGGTAATGCCTATACTGCACATCGTGATATTTTCCATAATATTTCTGGCATGGAATTTAAAAGAGCAAAAGGAAAAGAAAAGACGAGGCACAAGATAGTTTTGAATCCTAATGTAGGCAACGTTTCTCTTGGTGCTTTGGAGAAGTTATTAGAAGCTAAAAGATTTATCCTTGATCCTCCCTTAGATGGTGCAAATCTCATATGGGTGATGTCATGTGGTTGAACCTATCAGATGAGCATGGACTATCCATGAATGATGAAAGAGGAATTGGTCTCCTATGGGGTCGCGATAGCACAGAAGAATTTCTTCGGAAGTTCAACTTAAAGGAATTATTTTTCTTTCTTTTTATATGTTCAATTTGTATATATCTTATTCTTTCCTTGAGGAGAAAACTACTCTCTATCTACTCATGTGACTAAAAATGTTAACCAATTATAAGGGCTTAAGTTTGGAAATGCAAAGCCAACTCAGTTTAGCTTTATCCTGTTGTAAAGTTACATACGAAGGATAAGATAACACTCTACTTGACATTGTAGCTGTAATAAGTCTCTAGTGTTGACTTTTCTAGTTAAACGGACCAAACTGGTTTGCTAATAAGAAGGAAAGGATTTCTTAGATTTCTATTTTGAAAGAAAAAAAGACGATCTTCCTTGAAATATAGCACAATCATTTGTTGAAAAAAGTAAGAAAAGAATTTCAGGTATTTATCAAACATGTATTATAACACATGACCCGAGAAAAATGAATAAACATCAGGGATTAAAGATATTTTTATGAGACATAAGCCCGTGTTTATAATTCTCGTGTTCACCATTTTTATAATTTAACTTTTTGTTTCTTCCATTACATTATTCATGTTTCTTTAAGTTTTGGTATTCATTTGAGTTTGTCATCTTCTTTTGTAATTATTCATTACATTGTCCATTACATTTTGCTGCTCCTTTACCTGTAATTTGATGTTGTTTTTATGCTATGTTGGTTGTTGCTTTGCCCATATCCACTATTGTTTTTTATGCTTCTTTGCCCAGTTTCAGGGCTCTTTTTTTTTCTATTTTTGTGACTTTTTTTTCTAGTTTTTTGGGGCTGTTCTCCCTCTCATGTTTGTTCAATTCTATTATGAGGATTGTCAAGATGCCTGATGAATGAAGGAGGAGTAAAATGGTTCCATTGTATAAGAACAAGGGTGATATTTAAAACTGTAACAACTATAGGGGTATCAAGTTGTTAAGCCACACTATGAAGGTATGGGAGAAAGTGGTGGAGATTATAGTGAGGAAAAAATGTCTATTTCTGAGAACCGGTTCGGATTCATGTCGGGGCGTTCGACTATTGAAGCAACTCATCTTGTTTGGAGATTATTGGAGAAATATAGGGAAAGCAAAAAGGACCTTCATATGGTATTCATTGATTTTGAGAAGGTCTATGACAGTTGCGAGGGATGTCCTATGGAGGTGTCTAGAGATGAAAGGCGTTCCGCTGGTGTATATTAGGGTGATAAAAGACATATACGCTGGAGCTAAAACTCGAGTAAAAACGGTGGGAGGAGACTTAGAGTATTTTCTTGTTGAGATGAGACTTTATTAAGGATCTGTATTGAGCCCTTTTTCTTTTTGTCTTACTGATGGATGAGCTGACACAGTCTATTCAGGAGAAGGTTACATAGTGTATGCTATTTTACGGATGACATAGTACTGACTAATGAGACTCGGGTTAAAGTTAATGATAGATTAGAGGTTTGGAGACATGCTTTGGAATCCAAAAGGTTCAAACTGAGAAGGACCAAAACAAAATACTTGGAGTGCAAATTTAGTGTTGTGAGGGATGAAGCAGACAGAATGTGAGACTTGCCACTCAGTCTATTTCTAAGAGAAAAACTTTAAATATCTTGGGTCCATCATCTAGAGTAGTGGCGATACCGACAATGATGTCACAAGTCACAGAGATGAGAATGTTAAGATGGATGTTTAAATATACCAGGAGTGATAAGATTAGGAATGAGACAATTCGAGAGCAGTTAGAGGTGGCCCCTGTGGCTGACAAAATGAGGGAAGCGAGACTACGATGGTTTGGACATGTGCAGAGAAGAAACACTGATGCTCCTATTAGGAGGTGCAAGAGGTTGGATTTAGGAGTTACACGGAGGAGTAGAGGTAAATCGAAGAAGTATTGGAGGGAGGTAATTAAACATGATATGGTGAAACTTGATCTCACCAAGGACATGACCTTAGCTAAAAAGGAGTAGAGGTCGAGAATTAGAGTAGCAGACTGATAGGATTGTAGAGATAGTAGGGTAATAGGGTTGAGGTCTGGTCTTGGGATATAGAAGGGTATAAGATTAGTTGTATCTTTATATCC
This sequence comes from Solanum clarkiae, assembly GCA_011800125.2. NCBI lineage: Eukaryota > Viridiplantae > Streptophyta > Magnoliopsida > Solanales > Solanaceae > Solanum > Solanum clarkiae. The sequence continues at coordinate 934,045 of JAABOM020000012.1, forward strand.
TGTGTTGTCATTATCCGTCTTATATCATTTACTTTTCATTATTAGTCGTTCTTCCTTGTTTTTCTTTTCATTTTCCTTTTTTCCTATATCTAGATTATTCTGCTTATGGGTTTATAAGACGAGGGTTTCCTGGAAACTGCCTATAGTGGTAAGGTTTGCGTACATTTTATCCTCCTAAACCCACTTGTGGGATTCAACTGTGTATGATGTTGTTATTGTATTATTTTGGTAAATTAATTTAAATAATAGCTTACTTTGGTAAAAAATTTCTGATTTTTTAAATCTAAATTTTTTCCAAATCTTTTCCACCATAATTGTGGAGGGTATATTATAAATAAAATTTTTTGTGCAATGCATGTTATTTTTAATACATCAAACCAAACAATGCATAAAAATATTTTATGTATAATTAATGCAAGTATAACTAATATATGCCTCACTAATGCAAGTATTATTAAAAATACACACTATTTAATTTTTTTTATATACTCCACCAAACGACCTCTTGATACTTTTGAGATAATACTTTTTTTTTGGAAAATTTTATAATTGATATTTATAAAATACTGTATTTCAATAACAAAAAAGATTTTCTTTCTAGATTTAATAGTAAAAAAGTAACGATGTATAACAACTTTCGATTTAAGGGGGGAAATTAAAAAAAATAAAAAGAAAATTTCAATCCATAGTTAATGATTCTTATGGGCATAAATTAAAGAGATTATAATTGAAAATACTTGATTTCCTTAAATTTTTCAAATGGCCAAACACATATGTAGCCCCTTAACTTGGCCCCAAATTTCATTTTGGAACTTCAACTCAACCTTGCTCTATTTTAACCCTTCAACTCCAATTTTCATATTCCATTTTGACACTTCTATCCAAGGAATCAGCAAAATGGGGACAGTGTACTTCACATGCCATGACGTGACATAAAAGCTAATTAAATATATATATATATATGACGTGACATAAAAGCTAATTAAA